>JAWQUT010000094.1:352813-377215 GCA_033807755.1 Ellobium chinense
TATATATATATTTCACCGATACACTCAACAGTTCGAATTGCAGTTCGAAGAATCGACACATCCACTTAATAACATCACTTCCCACTTGAGAAAATGCTATATTTTTTTCATGAAAGTCACTGAATAATCACAGGGTTTGCAATGCCTCCGAGAAGTTGCAAGTAAGTGGAACTGACTTTAATGAATATACAGAGTTGGTGGGAAGTATAATACTCCGCCCGGAAGATTATTCTTTGTCTCACTCCGTAATCTCACTTGTCTCAGATGTTCATGCCATCGTGGTCTACAAAGTAGTAACGTATTTCCTAGATTGAACTAATCATAACCATTCTAATACCACTCTCTTTTTCATAATTTTAAACCTGTTTCGATAACAATGTCAGAGTTCAGGTGCGAGTTCAATACACACACACACACACACACACACACACACACACACACACACACACACACACACAACACAACACACTTCCACACACATACAATTTCCTCCTTCCCAACACACATACACAAACACACACCGTTCTCATCATTAGTTAAAGCCTGTACGGATAAATTTGCCATTCAGTGACATTATCATCAGGCACATGGCATTCCACTTTATCCCCCAACCTTCTTTTGTCGTGAGGGATAATGTACCATCTCTGAAGGCCTGTCCAAGGATTTGATGAATGTCTCAATGACCACTCTCTGCTTTTTCTGGTTCATTCGGGGTTTACGGCTACCGCACCATTCGCAGAGGTAATTTTTACATTTTGAAAGAGCACATTATTTCCGCGAAGCTGCAATCGGTTTTGCGTCACACAGAGCTATCAAGTGAAAGTTGGACAGAGTTAGATTTTGTTTTCTTTATATCCCTACGTTTTGCAAGGAGCGATAACAACGCCTGCACTGAAGGACCATCGCTGTCGTAGGGAAGACAGTTAGGGCCTCTCATTAGGCCAGCAATAAAACCAGACTTCAGCAGCTACTGACGGACTGAAGCCAGTAAATATCCATGAATCATACGACCAGGGCAAGCTCAGTGGCAGCATGCGGAAATTAAAGGCCGAGGAGATAAGTGAATCGGCTGAGTCCGCCCCAAATAATCTGGTTTTATGGGATGTTCGTCTCGAGTGGCCAGATCCAATGTGAAACCTTATAGCTCAAGTGTACCTGTTAATGTCTCTTTGCTTTAAGAGAAACCGCCCTCCCGAAATATCGCTCTCTTAAAGTGTAAGTGCGCCATCTTTGTAAAGAGTTTGTATTTCGGATAGTCCCCTGTGCCTGAGGCATCGATATCTTCTATTCTGTTGTGCTACGAAGGAGGAATTCTGTATCTGGTTTGTTGCATAAGGTTCATGCATAGATAGCACCCCTGTCCTGATCTCTCAGTTATCTCGTCTCAAACAGGCGTGAACGAACCTCGAGCTGATATAAGGAGACGGATACCTTTATCTAATCGAAAGTACCTGGTGGCTTCGCTCACGAAAGCCACTAGCTTCTGTTACCAAATTAAGTTTTAGAATAGTCATGTCAAACCTGAGAAGCTAGGTGCTTGAAAGTTAATCAAGCTTTACATTTTTTTTTAAAGGCCCAGAATGTAAAAGGAAAGTAACAGTAATTAACAGTTATGTTTAATAATAATAATAAAGAGGAATACAGTACAAACACTACTATCAGACACACACATCGTAATACAGACTCGCATACAAATGAGCACATGTGCACTCTCTTTTATAGGCTTATATGCAAAAACTTCATTATAAAAAGAATGTTTGATATGATACCAACAGCATTAGAGCAACTGCTTGGGAATAGTTTAAGGCAAGGTCTTTTTTTTTTTATCATGCCGCATAACGATAACCTCTCCAATAATTATATGTATTCCAGATGGGAATATAAGACTTCCACTACAAGCAATATTTCTCTAATATGTTTAAGCACACGATGCAAACGTATCTAATGGAATTCACATAATGTACACTATTTGTACACTGAAAATGCCATATTATTATCTCTGAATGGATCGAAATATTCTTTCACTCCATCTACGTGACATCTTCCTTATGTCATGCATGTGTGTACTTTAAGCATTATCAAGTTGGAGATGTTCAGGGGTTCTAAATTTATAATATCTCGTATAAGCTTTGTATTGCTGCAGTAAAAGAAACACAGCATAAAGTGTTTCTGAGAGGTACACCTACACTCGCCTGTTATGAATCCATCTTGCATTTCTCTCTGAGTTATATCCATTAAAATTTGGGCCACTGTTGCAAGACTTAAGTTTCGATGTGTCAATTTACTCATGTTGAACTAACCTATAGCTATCTATGAAGAAAAGAAACAAAACAACAGTCTAGCTGGAAATATACTATGTTTCTAAGGATTAGTTTCCAGAAAGCTACAGAGTAGAGAATGATATGGGCAGCAGAGACCACGTCTGAAACCAAACTGTAGGGCTCGACATCTGATTTGCAGAGAACATCTGAGTTCTTGAAGAAAATCTGCCCTGGGTGCATTATGGCATGGTCTGGGTATGCTCAAGAAGAAGAGAAGGAAGAAGAAGAAGAAGAAAAGGAAGAAAAGAAGAAGAAGAGGAAGTGAAACAAAAAGAACAAGAAGAAGGAAATATCCTAAAAGGCAAAGATGCTAAAGCACTGAGCAAATATTCTTCTTCTGTTTGGGCACATTCAAATTAGCTTAGCTTCGAAGGTGTCCGCTATAATTTATTAGACGAAAATGTGGGGAGAGAAGGAATTTGACAAAATCGTTTTGCCGACCTTTATGTTAGAGAAGTTACATTACGAAGTAAGCAGAGAGTAAGTATGCGGGGGAGAAAGTCAGGGAAGAAGTGAGTAAGCAGAGGAATAAAATAAGTAAATCTGAAGGAAGACAAGATGGTGACATTCTAGCCCGCCTCTTCCCCCCCCCCCCCCCCCCCCCCCCCNAACAAAAAAAAAGTGTGTGGGTGTGTGGGGGAGTGAACTTATGCAAATTTAACCGCATCTTTTGGATCAAGTACTAGATTGTGCAAAAATGTCAGCTTCTAAATTTGAGTTAAAGGGCTTCACCAACTGAAGTACAGGGCTAAGAGGTTATATAAATATGCAGCGCATCTCCACAGCCACGTGTCTAGGGTAATACTTCACCATAACTAATGCATCGTTTTGCACTTTCACGTGCAGTCTTCTATGGCAAAACTAAAGACAGCTTTAGTAGAATTGAACACCATGACATTCTCAGTGGAAACTGTTAAGAAAAAAAAAAAAGGTTTGAGATCAGTTTGCCACGAACATGCCCTGGTGTGCATCTAAGGTGCAGCTCTTTGGCTTTGATATGGATTTGCCAAAGTGCAAAATGGTGCATTAGTTATAGGGTGATATATTACCCTAGGCACTTTATCAAGGCGATTCATATCCGAAAACGCTGCGTAGATCTTAATACTATCACCTATGCACTTTTGACACGCTTGAAGTATGAAGCTGGATGCATGCACTTTTATTTGGCGTGTATGATCTGTTTACGCAAAACTTCCATCATCGATTGTATGCAACGTAATATGCATTTTCCCTCGCCAAGAAACCACGTCCTGCTTCATTTATTTCAGCGTCGAGATTTCATAAAAGGCATTAACGACCGACTCAAGCGCTCTTCTATTTGGAGACACTGACCTTCTTTTTAAAGCAGTGACCTGGCTTAATGAGCCAAGTCAGGTGTCGACAACCAAGTCTGCCCAGACGATAGATTAGATCCCCTGAAGTTGATTTACTCGTCACAGAGATAATAGTGGAGCAGTGTCCAGTTCGTAAAGGGTTGCCAACAACAAAAATATAAAAAAATGCTGCTGGACATTCACGAGCTGATGGGATGACAGTGAAGTAGATTACATAGGGTACATACTTTCAGAAACGTCCGACTTGGAGGGGGTCATCGGGTGTGTCTGGTGTTAGACTGTTTTTTGGAGATCGGATAAAAAGTGCTCAAGAACCCAATGGCAACGGTAATGTGACAGCTGTGAGATTTAGCAATATACGTGTCTTGATTAGCCAATTCCAGCGAAGCTTGCTTTCGGTTTAACCAAAGTAGCAGTGTGATTTCGTCGTCAAATATCGCTTCCGGAAGTAAAAGATGCATCAGTCAATAAAAGCCAGTGTAGAGAACAAAATCATCTAATCATTTTCTTCTGATACTGAAAAAATGCATTGCTGGAGTTGTGGGTTGCCATGCCCGAATGACCATTCATGCATATAATGTGAGAGTGATCTGTTGCAACCACGAGATGGCGTAATATTGTTTACCTTATGGAGTTACACCATCTGACTATTATTATTAATATCACGGTTTTTTTTTGACACGTGGTAATTTAGAATGAAAGCATAAAGTGTACACTGATCATACGCTGGGTAATTTTGCCTACTATCAGCGTGGTAAGTACTTCTCTCTCACTCCGCCCCTTTCAGTTCGAGAAACTGCTAAGGCGAAGACCTACTTTCTTGACATCGAACGAGCAATATTATATGCTTAGATGCTGCACTCTTTCAGCCTCCCTCCCCCCTCTTCCCACCAATTACCCCACATTTCATTCCCAAAGGAAGTCAAGGTGAAATAATTATATCCCTACATTCTGTCTTCAGGGCTATAAAATTAGGCGTTCTGTTTTTCCAAAATCCAAGTCAGCGTTTCCCGGTCCTTTCTCAATGTACAAAGAAGGAATCTTCAAAGTTCGCAGTCTCCTTAAGATAGATAAAGCAGTTTGGAAAAAAAATACATGCTCGATTTTGTGAGAGAACGCTGCGAAGACGACACAGAAAACAGACCAAAGTTCACAAATCAAGTGTTATTATTTATGGCTGTGTCA
The DNA here is from genome assembly GCA_033807755.1 of Ellobium chinense. Classification (NCBI taxonomy): domain Eukaryota; kingdom Metazoa; phylum Mollusca; class Gastropoda; order Ellobiida; family Ellobiidae; genus Ellobium; species Ellobium chinense. The sequence goes on from JAWQUT010000094.1 coordinate 357,654, forward strand.
TTTAGGTGCTTGACTAGTCACTGGATCATGGTTCAGATGTAGACATTCTTAGAAAGCAACAAAAATGTCCAATGATGACTTCCCATTATGTGGCTCTTGAACGCGATAGAGCTGCGTTCAACACCTTAATGCAAGACAAAGTCGTAGTTCAGTGTGACAATCTTTACGAACGCACAAGTGGCATGGCCTCTTCAAACAGAGGATTCATTTCTATCGCTAGAGTTCGCCGTGAGTGAGTAAGCGTTTGTCGGTTTTTTTTGCAACGAAAGGGTAGGGGGTTGGGAGGGCGGGGATTGGGGTGGGAAAAGGGCATTAACGAGATAAGGCGAAATCAAGCACTGAGCATTATACGGGAAGTCCATAAATTTGTGAGTTGCAGTTTAGTCACCCATGATCTCGTTCAAAAAGGGGAGTACAGATTAATAGAAAACTAATATAATAGATAATAGAAATCTAATAAAACCTTACATTACGACACGTTAATATCATATAAAGGTCGTAGCAAACCATAATGTATAATATAATACTTCAAAATGGTGATATTCTGAGTAACTGGCATTAAAAGTATTCTACCTTCTGTGATCGTAATTTTTCTGCTTAAAGAATTGAACGCATTTTGAAGAAAGCAAATATTACTTAGCAATACTAGAGCTAACTTTGCACTAAGTGATGAAAAGTCACTCGAATAAAAAAAAAAATATTATCCACAACATACAAGCTCGAGAAATTAAACTGCCTTCAGTCTAATGCAGCAAATACTTAGTCAGATAACAATTTTAATTAACATTTTAGATGGACATTTCAAGAAAAACAAAAGATGCTACCAAAGACACGCACGAACACAATGTTGGCATTCAAAGTGTCTCGGTGAAAAACAATGGGACCACCGAAGCGTGATTAACAAAGCTAACACATAAACGAGAGCAACCCACCTCCCCAACAGGAAATGGGAGGAAACAGTGGACGGCAGCCAAAGAGGCGGTCTATGTCCAGAGATGTATCAGGCATGGCAGTTTAGGGAATTAACTCTCCCGCAAGGATCTCAGTTTGATACAAGCGAAATGTGAGGCACTATGAGCCTTTGTTCTAGAAACAGAACACGCCTATGTTTATTTTGACCAAATATTGTCACAATGTTAAGAAGAACATAGCATGTTATTTTCTTTGTTGCCAACAGCAAGGTTGTTTATATATATATATAATATATATATATATATATATATATATATATATATATATATATATATATATATATATATATANATATATTATATATACAGAGAACACAAAAATGCAGTAAAACATATAAATCATTCAATTGCAGTTCCCTGATCAAATCGCCAAACGCTGCCACAATATCTTCTCCATCGTTCCTTTCGCCCGTCGTTTGCTCCTCAGTAAAATCTGCAGCTGCATCTGACTGCTTTAAACAAAAATGCATGCGCTTTGTTTTTTCCCCGTGTGTACATAACAACAGTAGGGTTCATATTGATACTGCAAGATAGACAGTAAAATTATGGTCCAGAGAGAACAGCACACATCAGAGAGTCCCCCGACAATGATTCATTATTCTTGTAGGCCTCTTATTCCTTAAACAACAACAACAACAACAACAACAACAACAACAACAACAACAACAAACAAAACAGACAAACAAACAAACAACAGAAGAGCTGGATATTTTACTGCACAAGTTGTGATTTGTAAAGAAACTGACCTAGGTTATCCCATATTTTGTCATAGGAAGCTCATTTCTACCGAAAGAAAACTAGATGGTGCTAGATCTATGCTGTTCAGTAGGAAAGTAAAAATTGTGCCCAGCAAACCTGCAGAACTTAAGGACATTGCCTTGGATATCTTTCCATGGGACCCTGCCGGGTTTCAGAATATTCTTTTAAGTCTCAGTGGATCGACATTTAAATCACAGTTAATTTGGTAAGGATATCTAGAAAACATTAATTCCGATGCTTTGAGGACATTTGCCACTGGAGGTTAGTAGGAGACACGATAAGGTCAAGATAACCAGACATCTCAAGGGATTATCGCCCCATTCGGGGTGTCCACGGCACAGTCTATGGGCGAAAGATCACCTGTGGTACCAGAGATGTATCTTCCCGGAGGCTTCACAAGTCGACTCACAGAAACTTAAAGCAATATTGTCCTTAAACCCGGGTAGGACCATACGGATGGCTATCCAAGGCAGTGTCTTTATGTTCTGCAGCTCGAGTAGTGTAGGCACCATTTCTGCACTATGAACCGTAAAGACTAGCATTATCGAGACTATTTTGGCAGTATTGGACATATTGTGCCAGAACGCAAGATAACCTAGGTCATCTCCTGTCGACGTGAAGAAAAACCAAGAAAAAAAGAAAGAATCTTTGCCAGCACTGCTCATCGATTTCTCTAAGCTCAATAGGAAACGTATCCACCAGAAAATAAGTAAACATAGAGAAGTACATACTTTGTCCGTTAATCTTTGACATAGCATCATATTACTGTCGCGTGTCACCTGAGATGTTCAACAAGTTTATTTTCTTTCAAGAGCGCAGATCACGAACTGGTTATGTGATATTTCTTCTAATTGCTTTGCTGACGTCGCAGGTCACAAACGCACTTGGCGACCGTTGACTTCTCACTAGCTTCAGGCTTATTACTATTAGACCTACTTTTTTTTCCTCTGCGTCTTCTGTAGGTTGCATTATGATAGATAGATAGATAGATAGATAGATAGATAGATAGATAGATAGATAGATAGATATAGATAGATAGATAGATAGATAGATAGATAGATAGATAGATAGATAGATAGAGTGTACATTAAGCTACCATTACCATACGACATTGGGATTGGTGAATAAGAATGTTTTTTGGTACCTGTGTTGTACAGTTAAACTTAGTTAAAGCGACAACAATATTCTGTGGCTCAGCTTGGAGTGCGTCTGAAGCAGCATGACAGATCATATTTGTTGTTGTTTATTTTATATATTTTAGGCTTTTCACGAGAACAGTTTGTTATTACGAGGTTTGTTGTAATCTGATTGCTAGGATGGTACAAAGAGAAGGATTGTGATAGTAGGAGGAGAGCACTATGTTTGGGATTTATCTTGTTTTTGTTCTTATAATAACAATATAGAGCAGTCCAGACCTAGGAATAACGATAGACACAGACAGACATAGCCACTTTCTGGTGTTACATGCACAGAAGAGCAGCGTTCTAATCAAGGACGACTGGTGATTCTGTTGATGACGCCACACTCTACCTCCTTTTAACTTCTTCTAGACTGTGCTTCCATATTTTTTTTTTTTTTGTACATCGCTGAATTCCTGTCATTTGTCGGTTGTGTGATATTCTCACTGGTCTAAAGCCAATGCCCCACGTGCCCACCTTGATTTCTAAAATAATTTATATCTAAAGGGTTTTGATGACTTATGCTAATGGCTGTTCTAAGCTGTCATATATCTCACTAAACGCTTGTTTTCTTCGCATTATGGCTGATCTAATCCCCAGAACGTCGAGTCAGCCTCTGTATACTCCACCACAATCGTCTCTACTCACGTGTTTAACTCGAGTTGCGAAGATAAAATTAAATAATCTGCGTTCTTATTTTTATGCCAGTGTGTTTCTCAGTTTACATCTCTCTATTTCACGTCTAGAGGTTATTCATGCGTTATGCAATGCATTTTTTATTTCCGCAATGTCCTTTCTATTTCACTTGCAGGAGGTGGCGAGGCCTTGCACATGGATTTTTCGTAACACATTTTTATATCGTATGTCCAGAGGGCAGCAGCTCCTACATTAGATCATCTGATTAAATGTCTGGTGGGGGAGAAGGAGAATGCAAATGAAATGTTGAGAAAAAATTGGAAGGCTCGAATAGCGTGACAGTTTAATGTCACCGTTAAACTCCGATTCCCGATACGGCAGGAGCGAGCTCGGAATTACAGCATTAACCGTACAAGACTTGACTAGATCCTGCCAAATCGAGAGCTAGACCCATCCTTCAAAAATGAGACTGATCGGGTTTTTTTTTCTTCCCCTAATTTCCTACTTCCAATATTTTTGCACGAGGCTAAAGGGTTAAATCTTCCTCAGAATTCTCAACAGACTGGCTGTTTGGAAATAATTGGATTACTGTATTTTCATTTTTTTCGCATTCGAGCTCTGTTCGCTATTTAAAGTCATATTGTTAACATTATTAATCATAGTGTAAATAAGAAGTTTCATCATTTTTGGAGGTGGATTATTATGTTAGAATGATGCTGATTTTGGTGATGGAAACGGCGATAATGACGTAAATGTAACTCCTTTCGGGTTCTACAGCTGTGTCAATATTTCCTCTGTCAATATTTTTCTCAGAGACCGAGAACTCATTCGGTAGTGCGCTTAAACGGTAGTCAAGAATTTCGAGATTCATCTTCAGATCAGTATTGCTATTTCTGCGATCTTCATTTTAATACTTCTTTGCCTTATACATATTAAAAAAATATCAATGAATCTGTAGTATTTCCTGTCGCTCGGTCTGCATTTGTTGCCACCTATATTAATTTATTATATGTCTCTAATCATTGATGATAACTGCGGTGATGACGATGATGATGAAGATGATATTGATAAGAGGGTTAATGTGGTAGTTCAGATGGGCATGGTATTGTTGATGTTGTTGTTATCATTATCGTTGTTGCTTTTCAGAGCTGCACGTGCGATCCTTTTCCTAACTACTGTCACGATTACAGAGTGATGCCCTGTACGCTGCAAAACAATGACGTAAAGGAGAAGTAATTTGTTTTGCCGTTGCATTATGAACCCCATTGGGCGCCGATCTCTGATCATATGCGATATTAATGCAAATTATGGTGGAGCTCAGACACCATCACCTCCCCATACTTTTATTAATGCGATGAAATATCGGAGAAATGAATGAGTGGCTTCGAAATATTCTAAATTTTATCATGGCCCCTGACGGCAAGAGAGATGGATATTTAGATTCCTGCCTCAATGTTATTGGGTATTAATGTGATCTTTAACCTATCAAATCCTTTGCGGCACCATTATGAATATGATGAAGTCAATTATAGCACACCTCTTGATCTTTGCTGGGGCACAGTTAGGCAACTAAACAGTGACAGTGACAGCGGGTGAGCTTCCCTGAAGATAAGTGACCCAAATTCTGACAAATATAATATGATTTCATCAGTGGTATACACTATATAGACTAGTTCTCCAACTTCCAGTCGAAATATGCAGACACAGCAACACAGAAACCTTGCAGTTTTTTTCCAAGCTCAATCGGAGACGAGTACCTCTTTTTGCTGGAACATGCACATTTTGGTCAGGAAAGAAACAAATACAAAGAAAATGTTTTATTAAACGGAGTGTGCTTAAATATAAGAAACTCATCGAGTTAAAAAAATATTATAGAATTAGAAAGGTTATGTTGTTTATTGGACATTGTACTTAAAAATGTTGATGCTTTAAACTAATAATTAAATAGCCCGAAACGCGTATGTCATTTCTGTTGTAATGTCTCGTCAGTTCTAAGAGGTTGCTGTCCCCATGGCCATATTACTGCTTTATTGTACTTATTGGTACCTGTTCAATGAACTTCTTACACCTGTTAAGCCTAAAATGTACTTGCTGAAGATGCTCACTGAAGCTGCTTTGGTATCAATCCTATCACTAGAAGAGTAAAAGAAATAAGGCAAATCGTCAGCACGTCTGAGCAATATTCATAAAAGCATTTTTATGTTTAGAAACTGGGCATGAAACCGCTTGTTTAATGTGTAGTATTTCGTTGAATCTCTAGGCCTAGCTTGAAGATTGTGCACAGGATAGAACCGGGTTAGAACAGTTCACACTGTACATAAGACCACAAAACTCCTGAGCTGGCAAAGGTCCGTAGCCTTTGATTGCTGAAGCATTCCCTAATTGGTAGCTCGAACGAAAAGGTCATCACTTCTCGACGCCATTGTCCAAGTATGGTTATGTGAATGGAAAGACAGGTTTGCAGGGAATGTATGAGTGAATGGGTACTTGAGATGAGGATGTGCTGTAAAATAGAATTTATCTATGAAAAGCAAGGTTTTCATTTTCAGTTTATTTCGCTGGAGCCAATCACATAACAATATGTATACAAGAAAACAGATAGAATGAAAAAACATGTGCATAAGGGAAGGGGGAGATGGAGAGAGAAAAGAGAGAGAGAGAGAGAGAGAGAGAGAGAGAGAGAGAAAGACGGAAAATGAGAGAGGAAGAGAGACAGAGTGAGAGAGAGAGATAGAGGAAGAGAGAGAGAGAGAGAGAGAGAGAGAGAGAGAGAGAGAGAGAGAGAGAGGTGGTCGCTTTAACAGTCTCGACATTAATTTACAAAGGGACAAGTCACCACAAACAAGTAGAGAATATGATTACACCTATCTGTGTTCGTGCATCTGTGTATGTGTATGTCTATATGTGTGCTCATATTTATTTCTCACAGCCTAAGACTTAAAAGAGGAGAGGAGAGAAAAGACCGATGAAAAACGGTAGCAAAGTAAAGAGCAAACAGGCTGACAGATAAAAGTTGTTCGTACATCCACGTTTATGATAAGAGTATCTGATAAGTGGAACTCCCTTGGCCGGTAATAATGCAGTAATTGGAGCTAAGTAGCCTTGACCGACGGAATGGTTTTAGGAAAGGCCCAGTACTAACCAATAGTTAGCATTAGCCAAGTGCGGTTAAACGACATGCTAACGACGGTGTTCTCTCAAGGAATTTAGGAGTGTTTTTTTCTGTTTGCTTACAATAACATACATGACAGTTCATGGCTAGTCAGAGGTCTGCCCGAGGCGTGAAAGGATAAGAGAGACACAATGAGGTTATACACTTTGGTGGTATATATATTTATATATACTGTATATATCTATGGAGAGACGTGTTAGAGCTAGCCACTTATTTGAAATCAGTTACACGCTTCACATCGAAGTGTTGAGTATTTTTTCGAATTGTCCGGGTAAAACTGTTCATACTGCTTGGAACAGAAACTTAGGAGAAAGCTAGCTTACTGTTCTTCCAAACGTTAGTGTACAGAAAATTGATATAGAAATCCAAGTATTTGAAATGTGGAAGCAGGTCAGATTGTGTCGAGGAAGTGTCCACGGTCATTTGTAGGCGGGCCTTGCCTTCAGACTGAATGGCAGAAAATATACCGCTAATCATAAACAGCGCCCTTAAAGTCCCGATTCCAAAACTTCGCGTATTTTTTAAAGAAATGGCACGATCGTTACAAAAAAGTATAAAATATAAAATATTTTGTAAAAATCTGCAAATTGGCAAACGCAAAATATTGGAATGAACAAATTGTTTCACGAGGACGGCGTTTAAAACGTACGCTAACATTTCGAAAAAAGGACTAGTGCCGATTACTTATGACTAGTAATATAGTCCATTCGTTTTAAGTCACATATCTTGCATGCTTGCTTGCTTTTTTTTTTTTTTAAGTTATAAACATTAAAATAAACAGGAAAAAGTAAAGGCCTATTTTTTTTTGTTACCAGTACTTTTGTTTTAAAATTTTGTACTACTTAGAAGGAAAAATTCATCTACCGTATTGCCCATCAGCTTTGTCAAGTGTCGAGGCCAGTTAATATGTTAACAAACAATTACGAGACATTTTTTTAGAGACTTCTACATATCAAAAAGTATAAGGTGTAAGAGGGCAAGCATTATTATTCAATATTACAGCAAAGACGTGGTGTTTGATGTAAATGGGGAGAAAAATAATACAATGAAGGCTTGTTCAGCCCTGGGAGGTCACACGCTCTAACATCTTCTGTATTTGTATTCCAAGGTGAGCCTGAGGCAAAGTCCAGCGAGAAGGGGATAATGTTAACGTATGGCTTCTATTTGGCAATTTTATGCTCCAGGATTTGAAGTCTGGAGATTAGAAATGGTAAACGAGAGGTTATTTTAGGATTCGCCAAAGAATACGTAACATGCCACCAACACCGAGGAGGGAAATGAGAGAAAGAAATAAAAGTCCACCTTTATGTAGAGAGATAATGTTCTAGAAAACAGTCTACTGGCAAATCTTCACACTTTTATAAAAAAAGAAATAAAAAACGTCCTTAACTCATTAAATCTCATTCTCCGTCGTCTTCCTCAGCATCTATAAATAGCCTACATCAGGCCCAACATCGTCATCAATGATTGTTTGTCGATACTGTCTTGTTAACTCAGAGCCTGTGCAATACAGAGGGGATCTCTTACCATCGTAAAAATTACATTACCTCTGCATGTTGAACGCTACGTAAGGTGTATTCTAATGCAATTTTAACGATGGGAAGAGATCCCATTGTTAATGCGCAACAGCTAGCTTTGCCACTACTGTGTTTACTTGCAGATGACATTTTACCATCTCTTCAAGTTTTTATTTTAAACTTATCCAACCTTTTTCTCGCGTATGAAAGCTCTCCAGATATATAGATCACTTTGCTTAGTTGTGAAAATTGTGCACAGTTAATTCCACAACAGCCGAGACACAAAACTGCACTTTCAGGATTATCTGGCGAAAGGATTGGAGACGGTGGCGTCAGATGAAAATGAGAGACCGGTCCGTTGTTTCCAGAGACCCATAAATCTGCGTGCTCTTCAGGATAATTTGTCTAGCTGGAAACATTATCCTCAGCCGTCATTTTTAGCGGTTCCACAAGAGGCCGTCGACTTTCAATAATACGATCGAAGAGTGATGACATGTATTATCACTGTACGTCTGTCATTTAACGATGCGTGGCGGAAATGCGATTAACTATTGGCGCTGAAAGTAAGATACTATTCTGTATCGTCTGTAACAATACACATTTGTGACAAATTCTGAATTGCTCTCGCGGTGTCGAGTGAGATTCAAAATTCTATTCCAATTCCATGTTGGTCAATTCGTCCTGAACCCGATTCTTATACAATATTTAATCCTTACTGCTGCAATGAAGCTTGAGCTTGTTGAGTCCCCCAGTGGGGTTAAAGCCTCCAGAATTAATATGTATTTGTGTGTCCACAGAAACACGGTTCAGGTCTCTGATGTGCAATTTTATATGATAAAGTCGCAAGATTATGTGTCTGTCTGGACACATCAGAGTTTGGTAGTGCCCATGCGATAATCCCATGGGATGCTCACATAATTCAGTTTAGTGCTCTGTCTGAGAGGATGAAAGTTTAATATAAGTTAAGGGCGATCATGATTGTCTGTTAGTATTGTTAGTATAGTAAATGCAACCATTATTCTGGGACTGTAGCATTGGACGCCACAGTCCAATTCCAATTCAGAGACATTAGTCCTTAGTGATGACCTCAAAACAATAAATGACAAAACAATAAATAAAAACAATAAATTTGCCTGACAAGAATTCGGAACTTCCCGATTTTCGTTAACCCTCACAGGACTTTTTCGTGAACATCTTATATTATGTGAAGGCTGCTCGTATGCCGTTTATGATGTATGTATCGGCAGATAACGTGTCTGGTACTTTGTCCAAAACGAAATTGAGAACCTTCATGACAACCCGAAAAGTCACGGGAGACTTTAAAGGCACGTTTGTAGAGCTGTCACCGCAGGTTGGCGGTGTGAGCTGCTGGTAGATTGCCTGTATTTGATGTGAAGGTCTGAATCCGAATACTGGGATTTTATATTTCACCCGCCATTATGGAGGTGTATTAAAGGTGCCCAATCTGCAGCGGCCAGATGGAAGCCTAAGCATCGTCTCACAAAACAGCTATTATCGAACCATGTGATACATACGTGCGTAAATCCCCAACATACCACTACCAGTGGACGTATGCATAATCCTTACGTTATTAACGCACGGCAGTAGCCACGGGAAACTCCCAAAACATTTGTGGTGTTCACTGCTGTTAATGCAGTACGTTAAACTAGACTAACATAATATATGAATTATGCATACAGCCACAGCTCTCAATATTGCATCTCCACACAACGTTGATAAGCTAATGACCTCCAGCGTCAGGACGTCGCAGGGGCTCCTGTGATTTCTAGAAAAGAATCAGTGGTAAACAGAGCAGTGGTCGTCAAAGATCAAAAAGGTTATCTGCCTTTAAAATAATGGTCTACAGTTAAATCCAGTTCGAAATCCAATATTCATGGTAATTGTATAGCTGCGTGCGAAGAATTACAGTGCTGCACTGCAGGCTGTTTTTTTTTTAAACAAATGAGGAATTATACAATCACAACATGTCTCCAAACGAAAATCGTTTAGTCTGCCCCTTGCATGGGATGTCATAGACAGGAAATTGGCAGATTTCGCCCACAGGTGGTCACCGCTCTCACGTGAAGGTATTTCCTACGACCCCGCACTGGCAGTCTCCTTTTTCACAAAAATGTGGCAAAATGAGTTTGTCATTTCTGAACTTTTTGCAGTACAGACTTCAGGAGCCAGATCGGCTGTTAATTTGGTAAAGGCGGCCGGAAGTAGAGATAAGGAACACGACGGTAAAGGCATAATAATTTTCAAGGGATAATTTCATGCGGCGCTTGACACATGGCGTTGATTACCGAGTGCAGAAGAGCCAGCTGGCTTACACATCTGTAGGTTTTTTGTTAGTTTTGGTTACATGGATGTCTGATCTAATGGGATGTTGTGAAAGTTGTGTGGCTGTTAACATTAGATGTAGAGAGTGAGTGAGTGAGTGAGTGAGTGAGTGAGTGAGTGAGTGAGTGAGTGAGTGAGTGAGTGAGTGAGTGAGAGAGAGAGTGTGTGTAGGGAGAGAGATAGGGAGAGAGAAAGTTAGTGGGAGAGAGAGAGATAATGAGACAGAGAGAAGGAAAAATGAGATATCAATGATTAAAATAATGTAACTTTGTAAGTGAGAGGTATGCACAAAGTATATGTTGTTTTTTTTCTTATCATTCATTCTTGTGTACTCATGTGACGTTATACTGTATGTGGTTGGCTTTTGCCTAAATAAATAAATTTGAAACTTGAAACTATATGTTTTGTTCTACTTTTGCTGTAAACTCAAATAACGGCCACAATTCTAGAGTTGATTCTGTTCGTGAGGTAGTGATCGTTATAGGTGCATTATTAGTTAACGGGAAAATACTAGATCTACTGAATTTCTTAAAATGCTCCCTCTCCTTTTCATACCCGCAGACCATACGAGCAAAACGTCAAACAGATATATGATATGAGAGGTTCTGTATTTTTTTTTCTTTTGTTCAAGGAAAAAGAACAAAACCACACTCAATATTTTAATATTATAAGCGCTCTTTTATTGTGTGTAGTATGTAAATGAAGAAAGTTAATAAAATTCACCCTCACATTCAAGAAATTCTGTCACTGTCTGTGTAGACTTCTAGAGAATGGCCTACGGGTTGGATTTCAGAAAGATGAACGAAACTTACACTGAGTCGCTTTGTTCGCCAATCTAGGGTTGCGTTATTGCACAAGGCATTGCCATGAACAGCTATTAAACTACTGTACATTTCGTAGGCAATATATCAGGACTTTCCCGCCTTGGTTTAGAGTTAGGGGTAAGCCTGGGGAAGAGGCTGGGCTAGAGAAAAAAGACATATGGGCAATCCCGAAACACTATCATTGTCTAGGAACTTTTTCATGCGGGCATTCTCTTTCCTAATCCTGCTCTCATCCCTAACTGGATAGCGATGAAGATGTCTCTTATTTCAACTTTGTAAGATTTGCCACCGACACATTGACAAGGCATTTGAACTTGGAATCTGAATCCCTTGAAACTGGCATCGTGAAATGAAAAGCAGGATTCCTGTTCGATTTTTAATACTGTTTTGTTTACTGTTCTCAGGAGTTGTCTCCTCAGAATCTCACAACATTGTGTTTTGTTCTTAACCAGTAATAAACCGGGTTTCGAGACAGAGTCCCTAGGGACCTGGTAATGTTTATAGAAATGAAGTACGTATACAAGCAACTTTGCGGTTTTTTGTTTGGTAAATACGAAATATTTCTACAATTCTCTGGGGTAAAAGAACAAAGCTGTTCAGGAGGTCTGGAGACAATTTTGTTTGGCATAATGGAAGGACAGATACATCAAATATATATTTAATAGATTGAGATGGAAGTGTCCGAGAAATAAAAAGGAAATTAAGATAAAGGTCAGAGAGATAATATAAATACGAAGCAGGAAGAGGAGGATGAGGAAGAGGAGGAGGAGAAGCAGGAGGAGGAGAGTTGAAAGACGAAGGAAAGTCAACGTATGAGAGTAGAAAGACGAAGGAAAGTCAACGTATGAGAACGAAGGAAAGTCAACGTATGAGAGTAGAAAGACGAAGGAAAGTCAACGTATGAGAGTTGAAAGACGAAGGAAAGTCCACGTATGAGAGTTGAAAGACGAAGGAAAGTCCACGTATGAGAGTTGAAAGACGAAGGAAAGTCCACGTATGAGAGAGATAGTAGGGAATGGGAACACAGGCAAAAATAGGAGAGACAGGAAAAGGAAATACCAATGAAAAAAAGAGTAAAACGAAGAAGAGCATATTCGATAGTAATAACGATGATAATACTAATAGTAATAATGATCATGATGATAATGTACAGAGGAGACGCTCATAATAAGTGACAAGAGAAGATTAAGATGTAAAATAACAGAAAGAGAACACCAATTATTGGCTTACTACGTGCTATTAGGTAGCGCTTAAAATCAGTCAATACAAATTATCTGAATCTAAATAATCTCACGTCATAAAGGCCCATGAGACCACCACTTATTTGAATTCAGACGCACTTTCTTTCGTTATATTTCCAAACATCACGTCTACACCATTTCATACAGCCTTAAAAACTTCGCTGATCTCTAGTGTACTGTCCCTCCGAACGTTACAGTAATGAACATTGACATACGAAGGGCTTCATGGCAAAATGCATTATACACCATCCGGGGGTTGTGGCAAAACAGACCAGATTTAAAGCATATTTTTATGTGAAAGGCGAAATTTAAGTCTTAAATAATGTAGATCAAATTTTAATGTCCTTCTATGGAATGGCAATATACATGTATACTAAATACTCATGCTGCTACATGTTAATATGTAGAATAAGCTAAAAATTCATATTAGTGGATAACGCGTTTTGCCATGAAATCTTTCATACAGACGGCTAGTATTAGAAATGAAATGCAAATCCAGCTGACTCGAGACGGTGTTCATGGCGGGGTGGGGCGGGGCCTGCCTTCCGACTGTAACGATCGGATAGCGCTTCTTTGAGAAAGGGGGTATCTTTAAGAGGATGCTGCTGAAAAAAAAAGTATGTTTTCGTCGAGGACCTTTACCACCATGATACAATTATGACGAAAAAAGGAGTAAATAGAGGGAACACTTGGCTAAAATGCAGCCAATTTGATCGATACCAGACCCATAACTGCCTCATTTGGGGCACTTTCTCTCTCAACCATAAACGCTTAACTGCACACAAGGCGGACGAGACACGTAACACACGCATATATACATTCACACGCACACACACACACACACATACACACACACACACATACACAGACACACACACACACACACACACACACATACGCACACATACACACACACTCACATTTACATACACACACACACACACACACGCACACACACATTCCCATACTCATATACACACACACACACACACACACATACACAGATTTCAGTAGAGGGCCTTTTCTTTTTGAGGGGGATAGGAGCGATATTAGACTGTAAGATTCTAGCAGCCACTTTTAACATTTTTTAGCATCTTCAGACTAAACAACGCCATAAACGATGCGGTCTCTCGCGTTACATGGGATCTCAGGATTGGCAATATCATTTCGGCTCTGGTGATGAGGAATTAAAAAGAACAAAAGTAGGCTACAGCGCTTTCGTTGCTATGTACTATCAAAACTAATGAACAATTTCACCACAGAGACAATCACGTTAGGACGACCATTACCGGTTCAGACATGCAGACGGTGGTGGATCGCATAATCTCATCTTTGCCCTTTGGGGTCCATGCAAGTATTTCGATTGAATATTATCCCCCCCTCAGCATCCTCCCTCCCCCTTCCCTCCACCCCCAACCCCCCTCTCTTACCTTTCAATGTGCCCTCTGTATTTGCACCGCCTTAAACGCTTCATTCCCTCTCTGCCAATCTATGGTCGCATCTTTGGCCTTTGGGGTCCATGTGTAAGTATTTCGGTTGAATATGATCTCCCTACATTCCCCTTCCTCATCGTCTCCCCATCCCTTCAATGTGCCCCTATCTTTGCATCTCCCCCTTACCCTTAAAGGCTTCATTTCCTTCCTGCCAGTAATCCGGTGGTGGCAGTCTAGCCATACTGCTGAGGTCAGGACAACAAGCAATTTAGCAGGGAATTGTGCATTAACAATAGGATCCTTCACCATCGTAAGAACTACATCAACTCAATATTGTGAACACCACCAATTTAATGTTCATTACTCACCATGGCGCCAATGTAATGCTTAAGATGGTAAGAGATTCCATCGTTAAAGTGCAAACTATGAAATACGAAACTGATAGGAATCACAGTAACTGTCATACATATTCCTTCTTAACCTATTCAGCTTCCCTTCCCTCCTCCCCCTTCCCACCAAATCACCACCCGCTCCACCGTCCCCTTTATTCCCCAAGCCACCCTCTCCCTCTCTTTTCCACACACACACTTTCGAGATCATGATATCATGTAAAGCAAGAATATACCAGGTAGCTGGTGCAATATCTCCACGGTGAAATCAAATTCAAACTGATAAAAAACAAAGAAATATCTCTGATCGATGTATCTGACTCTTTAGTGGTCTATCCGTCCTTTTCGCCCTAGTTTGTTAGGGAAAACAACTTCCGTGATGAGAGCACCGTCAAAAACAGAACTTATCAAGAAATCTGATTGACTGATGTCCTTGAAACAGTGACATTCATTGGCTGATGCAATTTCTTACTTCCGGGTATCAATATGAAATTACTAGTTTTGATTAATGTTGTTGCTGTTGTTGTTGTTACAGTTGTTGTTGCTGCTCTTGTTGTTGTTGTTGTTTTTTTGTTGTTGTTGTTGTTATTGTTGTTGTTGATGTTGTTGTTTCAATGTCCAAATTTAAGAGGCGCATGTAGTGCACGAAGGATAGAAAGAATAGATCATTCTATCGTCATCTGTTGTTGTCTGTTTTGTTCCTAGGTCACCTACATCATAAAAGATCTGGGGTGTTTATTTTCACTTTTTTTTCTAAGCGGTGTTTAATCTGACAATGATGATTGTTTTAGATATGCTTACTTTAACATATGCCTCGTACCAGGGCGTTCTCGCCAATCAGTGTCGCCATCTTATTACAGAAGCGACTTGAACAGGTGTTAAATGGGATACTGTAGATGTTTGTAAGAGATGGAAACAGATCAGAGGTCTGACATTAAAATGGGTCAGAGTCAGGACCGTGGCCAGCACGTCCACACCCCTAAATTCAGCGCAGGAGGACCAGGGGCCCAAGGGTCGGGAGAGGAGGAGAAAAATTTGATTGAGAGTAAAGAAAGAGGAGAATGGAAAAAGAGAGCGATAGGGAAAGAGAAAAGGGGAGGGGGAAGAAAAGGGATTCCCAAGCTGTGGTTTGCAAGGGGCCCTGACTAGGCTGTCGCTGCCCACGTCGTAATCTACAACGTTTGCTATTTACTTAGTTCAGCTGGATAGTGAACTGATTTCTTTGCACTTAGGGTAAACCCATTGTCAATATGCTCAGCCTCCCAACCTAGGTAGGATCTAGCGAAGAGTTCTGTGGCCGTATGCGTAATTCAATTCAATCCTTACGTAAGATAACGCATTGTGGTAATCACAGGAAACTCCCAAAACATTAATTGTGTTCGCTGTAGTTAACGCAATACATTAATTAATGCAAAGATTATGCATACGGCCTCTGGGTACTTGTTCTTCTTTGTCATAAATGGCTATGCTATACTTTTCGCAGTCTTTCAGAATCAGTCATTATAGGCGTACTGTCGATCCTAATCGAATATTCATAGCCTTTTCTCTGCTCAGTCGATTGGTTCCACCAGACTTTTCTCCTATTCCATCAGACCTTTCTCCTATCATCTAAATTCATGCCGGTTCTTTTTTATCCATCAGTTTCGGTGACATTTTAACGAGGTCTGAGCTCTTAGTGCAGCGGTATGTCTCGAAATAATTATGTGCATTTTTGAAGGTCTTTATGAACGCCACAAATATGTTATAGAGGTAGATGAATTTATTACACATATACCAGGATATTGGGGCATCTCAGATTTGATCTCTGACGGTTGTACACGTTTAACCAGTTTAACAAGTTCATTTAACATCCCAGACCACAACAGTGGTACATAGGGGGACGATACATTGACGGGACCCAAACAGATTATAAACCATCATGACATGTTACATTTTACGCAGTACGATTTATACAGAACATTCACTTGCACAAGTCTCCATATATTCCCAGGAGTTATTCTTACTTCCATTCATAACAGTATATAGTGCAGTACCACCACTTTACGATAATGAATGCCTATGTAACCCATGGTTTTACAGTAGACCTGACGTCACAAGGAAATGTCGGGTCAAAAGTGTCATGCTATGAGGCTGGCTCCAGTAAAGAGAGAAATTAGAGGAACTTTATGTCGTCTGCATAGTAATTCAGCCGACTGCATCGCCACAATAAATTCCGTACTTTTGTTCCACTGCTATGCACTACCAATGGCAGGTCAAGGAGTATGCATTTTGTGCTCAGCGCACAAACTTTGTCAGGGAAGTTGGGTAAATGATAGCAATTAGATCTGAGCTTTGGGACATTGCAACTATCGCCCCTTGACGACTGCGGCAGCCATTTTGAAAAGAAAGAAACGAGAAGGAAAGACCGATCTTCGTTTTTGGATCTGTCGATAACATATTATTTACGTCTGGGTGGGCTTTCTCTGATATAAGCAGATTCTATTACAAAGCAGACATTTTATGGGAATTCTTTAGTTCAGGGAGTGAGAGAGACACTGGACTTCTTTAGACATTAATTGTGCTTGTCCTGTCTGATCACGTGTAATGACGTAGAATGCTGCTAGTTGTTCAGTTTAGCAAGTGGTGGTGGGAGTGGTTAGACACTAATCCCGGCAGAGAATAATATCATAACTGACGGTTTTTAAACAACAAAATAAATCAATGCGGAGAGACAATAAATATTATACGGTTGATTAATTCTATGGTAAACATAATACCATTAATATTTACGCACGGCTGTGTTCCACTATATTTTTTTTTCCCAACAATGGCATTCACTGTCATTAAACTACCCGGAAAAGATAATTTCATAGAAATAGTGTTTGTCACTAGACTATAAATATTCCACGAGAGGAAAACATAGTCTTGAAATTTCGTAATAGAAAAGGGATGACAAGTTTATACTTTGCCAACCCGATCAATGATATATTCTATTTCGTTCTGTCTAAAAATATTGTAATTAATGTACATTTGCTGAAGCCTTCGTTATCGTTGCAATTTTGAAAGCTGTTGTCGTTTTTGTGACGAACGACTGAAAAGCTGAACTTTAGTTCTCAAGACAGTCTAGCGCATAAAGGTGAAGGCGTAGATCTGGTTTAAAAAAAAGTCAATAAATCAAAGTCGAACTTCAAAACTAAGCGAAGATGCGTGGGACAGTAGTCTTTCATTATGGACGGTGTCTTTTATTCTCTAAAGCCATGGCATTGTTCTATATAGTTTCGATAGTATCAAAATAATATCGAAAGTTCAGAGCTTGATTTTTTTTTTTTGGCGGAGGGAGGTGGGGAGGAGGCGGTGCGGGAGGAGGAGGGAAGGCTGTTGTTTTTTGTTCTGTTCCCACTTCTGCGTCGTTGTAAAAAAAGGGGGCACGTCTACACTGTTGTTCCAACTTCCATCTTCAATAATTGCTTCGGGATCCATCGACTAACTGTATTTTTTTTCATGTAGATTTAATATTCCTCTGACTGATCCCTTTCGGCTCCTCCTTTTTGCTCACCCCCTTTAAACGGGCATCTCCTTCATTCTATTAACACTGCCGGGATCCTCCTCAATTCTCCGCCACTTTGATAATATCAGCTCGATCCATCTTCCTATCTGGAACTGATGCCGCCTTTGCCACCCTCTCAAGGGGAGGATCCAGTTAAGTAAAGGTAGGCAATGACAATGATAATCTTAAGCACGGTTTTTAATATAATAATAGCATTCCTTAAACCAGCTTGGAAGAAGAGCAGCATAATATTATTCTCCCATCATTCTTTATCTTGATGATGTATGTTTACAACCTGGACCTCCCGCCTTTATTTTTATATTTTTTTTTGGACTGGAGAAGTGAGAAAAGCAATATCATCGATTAGATAAAAATGTTTGTGGCGAAGATGAAAAATACTGACGCAGGAAGACTAGAGACAACATTATATTAATTTTGCTATGTTGTCATGTTTTAACCGCGGTTTTTGTTCACCTCTCTCCTTGAGTTCACCACCGTATGACGTCCGACAGTAAAACCCCCGAAGCAACAGTAAATGAGATACTAGTCCTTTGCAACAGAGTGGTTACCCTTAACGACAATGGCGTCATCGACCCCTGGAATTAGGGTTAACCTAAATCCGGATTCTAAAATTAGTAATCTCGCTAGAGTGAGCTGCCTCAGGACTCATACCGCCCGGAATATGACATTCTCTTACAATAAGTTCAGATCAGTTAATTCTCTTCATTAAATCTCCCCCCCTCCTTTTTTTTTCTTCATTAAATACCCAGCAGCACAACACTATCACGTGATTAATTTCGGGCTTGACCGATTCATAAACAATATGTATTTGCCTCATATTTTGTATTGATTTGCCCATATGTTGCTTACTGCAACCTGGTTTCAGAATGAAATAAATGAAATGAAATATAAATCGCGATCTTTCATCGAAACCTAAAGAAAAGGTCATCAGCTTGAAGTTAACGAGTACTACGAACTTATGCGTCGTGATCTGTACGTAATTACTATCATAGACTACTACAGTAATTAGTTCTGTGGACTGTAAGCATAAGGAAAGCTCATTCATAAACTACATAGTTGGTGGCTCTACGCTCACGCTGTGGCAATCCAGAATAATGGTTTCCTTAATAATCACATCAGAAATCAGCTCATGAGATCTCAATCATTTCAATTTCACAGATAATAAATCCTTTGGTTTAAATCACCCAGGGGACTTTGGTGGTTGGGAGAGAATATAGACGATGATAATTTTGCGTGTCTAAAAACGAGGGCTCCTAGATTTTTTCTTTTTCATCCTCGTTTGCCATTAACTCTTTCAGGCATTATGGAGTTTCTTCATGAATTCTTTTTTTTTTCTCATTTTAAAATAGCTCCAAGACATGAATTTCCAGAATTTGATACTTGCTGCATTCTTCAAGTTTTTCCCCTGCAATAGGTTGATACTAATGTTTTTGTTTCACAGAGGAAATATACTAAATAAACAAGCAGCACCCTAGAACTGCCTTCGGCGGCACTTGTAGGTACCTAAGTTAACCGTATATTGTATATATCATGTTGGGGGGGGGGGGGGGGG
>JAWQUT010000094.1:387706-407541 GCA_033807755.1 Ellobium chinense
GCAAGCAACATGCTTCTCACTCATTAAAATAAAAAAGGAAATAATCTACAGACTTGCTCATGTGAATGTTGAGTCCTCTGTCAGTTATAAGTCGGTGTGATAACCCACTGAGCTAGACAGCAGCTTGCAAGTACGAGTTTTAGTACATTTTACAAATGGATAACAAATCTGGCTGTCGGATAGGGGAGATAACTCGGAAAAATATCTAGGTTTAAAAGAAATTCAAGCCAGAATACTACGTAATGTGTACTCTAGCTCTCCAGACAGTAAACTAACTCCGTTTACTTTTATGATTTGAGACAATGGCTCGTGGGGCAAAAAAGATGAAATGTAATTCTGACAGAAGAATAGTTATGTGCTGAATAAAATGCAAGGTTAATATACAAAGAAACTTATTACATTTTTGGGACGCCATGTTCGGAACACAATGTTCTCGACTATTTTCTTGAAAGAAAGAATATGAAAACGAAGATAGCACTAATAGCACTGAATGTGTAACACAAAAGAGAAATCACCTCACTACCACTTGATTTATCGTGCTGTTGTTTCTTAGTTATTCAAAGCAGTTTTGACCCAGACGGTGGGTCATTCAGAACTCGCGTGCACAGAATGCCAAAACAAAATATTGTACCCGCAGAGGGTACAATATTCTGTCTGTTTGTTGACAGATTGTAATAGTTATCCAACATAATTATGGCATAGGGATTGCCGAGATCCATGACTGCAATGCGGTATTTTGCAACAGAGTATTAAGTTTGAAGTTTGTAGATTTGGCTTTCTCAATGGACGATACATGGTGCAGTGTCATTAGGGAGGACATTTTAACTCTCGTTCTTCACTCCACTCAGTTGTAATTGAGTACCTGGCTTAGGGAAACCAAGGTGCTGCACGGCAAAGACCAGGAATGACTTTGTAACATTAGGCATTTAAATATGTTTCTATTAAAATGTGTATGATATAGAATATTCTGTGTGTTTGTAATATATATGGACATGATGCATTGTATGTCATTGCACTGAAAAGCATATTCTATGTGGGCTAAATAAAACTCTTGCGTCTACTTATTTCCCGTTTTTTTTCGCATTAGTCAACTATTCATCACTTATTGATATCGACATCGATATCTCGATAAAGTCTGGCATTCTCAGTAAGAAACCTTAAACGAGGAAGTATCAATACCATTTTGTGCACAGAGCCGAATCTCTTAACGCCTACTCTTTTTCGAAGGCTGACACTTGTACTATTCGTACCAATCCAGTTTTGGTTTGCATAATAGAATTGCTGGACTTTTTTTTTAGAAAGAAGCCTCGCATCCCTTAGTGAAATGAAAGATTAACAACACCAAAACCAGCATCATGTTCTCTTGGGTATAAAAAAAAGGAAAATCGACAGAATCGTTCTCTGGCCATTGTCTTCCGGCAATGGCCGTTAAAAAACGGTGTTGATGACTGAACTTGAATAGGCGAAATTCGAACTAACCGATAATAATTATAAATGTAGTATGGACACTCACACACACACACACACACACACACACACACACACACACACACACACACACACACACACACACACACACACACACACACACACACACACACACACACACACAGCACACACACGTACATATTTTTACTGACAAACACACACACACACACGTACACACACACACTCTCCATGTCTGTGTCAAACAAACACACGTACATACACTCTCTCTCTCTGTCGCACACACACACTCATACACACACACACACACACACACACACACACACACACACACACACACACACACACACGGACCGAAGAAGTTACCCATATCCGCATGCATGTACGTACATCGCCATTCACATGCTGGCAGCTATATTTGAGCATATAATTCGTCTATCAGGTGTCTCTCTGAGTGCAACGGTATGACACATGTCGTGTAAAACTGCGTCAAGGTATTACAGTATTGTTAGAAAAAGTAGTCAGAAAAGCTGTTATTTCCATCAGTTTTACCAGCGAGCCTGTACTGAACACCACTGCTTTATAACAACATACACTGTACCAGCATTCACGTGGGTTTGACATATTTTGTACTGTACAACATATCGTCGGTCTTCGCATAGGACCGGTCACCTTTATATAAATGATGTATAGTCAGCTTGGCCAAAGATATATCAAAATTTGGCTAGTTAGGGCATGGCTTCTGTAGGGCCCCCCTTGTAGGGGAAACCCTCGCTATAGCTAATCGTACGCAGCCCATTCCAAATTAACCCCGGAATGTCAGAAGGACATGGCAATGCTGGAGCAGTGAAGGGTTATGAGCCTTACAGTCTATATGTCAAACCTTAATCCCATGATTTTCATTCTTGTTCTTGTCAGATGTGAATAGCATTGTCTGTCATGCAGTTTACTTCCTCTGAAATACTCTATCTAAGCTAGAACCAACTGTCAGAAAGTCCAACATGAACTAAAATTTTGAATTAAATGTTGACAAGCGCCACAAGTGGGAGAACCCTGGCCCATATATTGAGAGATGACAGAACGGCTATGGACCTTTCTGAACTGCGATGACGTCGACACTACAATCAAGTAATCAAATTATTTTGAAAACAAAATTTTTTAAAAAGTTTGTTTTAACTTTGACGTCCAAAGAGTTATTTAAAAAAGAAAGAGAAAATCGCAATTTCAATTTCCCAGCACCGAAGCGCTTCAATCAGGCGCCTACAGACTCATAATTTTGCCACCAGTGACTTGAACCGGAAGTAATCATGGACAAGAACCAGACTGGTAAATCCTGCTATTGTAATTCATTGCGGTTTTTCCTTCGTAACCCCATGAGCCATTCCTATTCCGGACTTTACTAAAATAGTTTTCCGGATTACAGCACCAAAATAGTTTAGAAGTTTTAAAGTTGAGTGGTGCGTAAAGATCGCTAATTTCCGTATGGGGTCTCAGTCTTTGTCGCTCTCACTGTGCACGCTTGCGCCTGACTACGTGTCCGATTTTTGCGAACAATTCGTTCATGAGTACCTGCGACCTTGTTTGCGTGAGTGAGTGTGTGTGAGTGTGTGGGTGTGTGTGTGTGTGTATGTGTGTGTGTGTGTGTGTGTGTGTGTGTGTAGGTGTGTGTGTGTGTGTGCGGGTACGTATGTATGTTTGTATGAATATTATGTTTGTGTGTGTATATAAGTGTAGGTGCGTGTCATGTATATGAATGCGCCCGCGTGTCGCTCGAAGCATGTGTGTGTGTCTGCAGTATTTGTGTGTAAGTGTGTGTTTGTGTGTGCGTGTGTGTGTGCGTGTGTGCGTGTGTGTGTGTGTGTGTGTGTGTGTGTGTGTGTGTGTGTGTGTGTGTGTGTGTGTGTGTGTGTGTGTGTGTGCGCGCGTGTGTGCGTGTGTGTGTATGTATGTGTGTGTGTGTGTGTGCGCGCGCGCGCGCGCGCGTGCGCGTTCGTGCGCGTTCGTGTGTCATTAAATGGTTGGTTCGATAGTCAATGGGAGGAGGAAACTAACCTTTATGGCCCCGGCCACAAAATGTAGTTTGCTATGGCATAAACTTAAAAGATACAGAGTTATGCTTTTAACGTTGTGTTTTCGCGGATTAGCACTTCCGCTGCAGACAGCAGTGCTCAAAGCAGGGCGACAGGGCGAGCCAAGAGATCAGAGGCCGGGTGTCAAAGAGCTGCTTTAGTTAATGCTGCAGCCACAATTCATTTACCAAATTTCGCAGCCCTGTTCAGTGCACTTGTGCAACACTTGCTTTTACCTTGTTTAAAAGACCACTTTCGGTTATTATGCATGAACGGTCATCCAATCAACACAACAAACCACAACTCCAGCAATCATTACTTCGTTTTCTATTTTTTCCATTCTCAGAGAGATGTAATATTGGTTGATGTGGTCTGTCACATTGGCCAGATGCAGCTTTTACTTTCCGTGGCGAGAATTGATGATGCACTCACACTACTGTTTATAATACATTTCGTTTAAACCGGAAGTGAATTTTTGTTGGTGAATAATTAAGGAGGACGCATTGTCATTGTTTGGTTGAATGTCATTTAGACGAAGAGTTTCGGAATTGCCACAAATAAAGATTCACCTAATGCATAATTACCAAAACAAACTTCATGTCAGCTTCAAAAGCAGTAGACACTGGATCAACCACTAAGCTGCATTCTTCAGCTAAGGGGGAAACCGACAGAAGTATGCTTTATCACACTAAAGGTGGGGTCTTGCACAACATGCGAAGACATTTTCTCTAGATCTAGTACCGAGTGAGCTTTTTCATGGCTTATGCCCATCCAAAGTTAAGAGACCTGAGCCCATGAGGCCTACCTACGCAAGGCGCATACGTGGTGTCTGGTTAATTTCGGAAAAGGATTGAAGAGGGAGGAAGAACATTCTCCTGTGAATAGGGTAGTGGCAAATTAATAGGTTACAGAAGCCTAATCCGATTTCCCTCTTTGAGTCAATAAACTGTTTGCTCTACTGTCACTTTCAGGAAATTCCACAGCCTCTAAGTCTTCAGTCATAATTTGCAGAATTCAATTAGCTTATTAAAAATGACGTTTAAAATATATCTAGGTCTTTCATTGCGTTTTCGAGCTACGAACCGATACATCGAAAGGCGTAAAAAAGCGAACTAGTTTCCCTAACAACAAGTGCTCAGTACAGAAGGCCACACCGAAACCGAAGTGAGTGACCGAAATTGAGGTTTAGTTTGCAAAATCAGGAGAGAATGCAAGTTAATTCGCAGGCAAGTTCACAAATCTAGGGCCACTTCTCCTTATTGATCCTTCCAAAGGATATATTTTTACTGTCTTCCTAAGACATATGATCAAACCCTATTTTCATCCAATTAGGACCTAATAATGGATCATTTACCATGTCACCTCAGCATAAAAGAGGAAACAAATGAAAAGATGATAAAATCTACCTTTACTTGTCCTGAAGAAAATGTAATGTACAATACCGTACGATGTTAAGTACTGTATTTCATTTTTGATAATAAATAATGTTTGTAAAATGGGTACCTGCCTATAGGCAGTGAAAAATATTGTCAGAATGCTAGTGATCAGCGTCTGTAAATGGCAGCGGCACTGTATGCTCCCCGGGAAGCTGAGAAAGTCCTAGAGTGATCAGGCTACTGGGGTAATAACAGTATGAAGTGTGATTATTACATATTATAACCCTATTCATGATTACAGCGCTATAATAACATTAATTTCGCTCACTCAGGAATCACTATAATGCCGCATGCATGCACATTCACACACATAAAAAAAGCAAAACAGAAAAATGCCAACGCGTTTTTTGCTTTTTTTTGTTAAACTTTGTCTTGAAGCTGTGCCAGGGTTAGCCAACTGGGATTGCCCCACAAGGAAGCCATACTTGTAGCTGTCACCAGCATCCTGCGCTTCCTTTCACTGCAAACGGTCGCTGACGAATACTTTCAATGGAGACATCACCACCCCCTCGCATATTATTATATACTCAGGCACCGTTCTGAAGCCTTACTTCAGAGTATATAAGGCAATAATAATGAAAATGTGGGGAGAGAAGTTCCAGGAAACCAGTGACAGACCAGTGACGAAAAATAATGAGAAAAGAAATGGCGAATGAAGACACACAAGGAATGAACTAGGAATGAAGGAGGATAAAGAACTAGGAATGAAGGAGGATAATATAAAAAAGATCGGGAAAAGGATAGAAGTGAAATATAATATGAAATCCCAAAGTGAGCGGGTTTTTGTTTTGTTTTGTTACTTTTTTCTTTTTTGTCAGTTAATTCCACTGGCACCGCCCTGCCGCCATCTTTTTTGCTCACTCAGTCTCGGCCTTCGAAAACAATTTTATGTAACCAAGACCCCCATTTTCCAGTGCGTTGATCGGGATGAAACGCAGTCCAAATTGTTTCTCTATTCATTGCCGTCCTGCCATAAAAATCGATGGAAATAGTAGAGAACTGTAGAAGGCCATCCATCATGCTAATCTGTCGGACCCGGCCTCTGTTCTCCACGGCGTCACTGTCAGGCCGCTTGGCCTCGAATTCTGGGAACAGAGGCAGCCAATAATTAAGCACGGAAAATGGCGTAGAGAATAATATAAGGATGGGAGCAAGACGCAGCTAGAGTGTCAGCCATATGTTGCCAATGTGACATTTATTTTGCCTTCGTTTTCCTTAAGTACAATTTTTAATGTTACTTAAGTCTCCAATGTAATATTAATTAAGATATTTTATGGGCTCAAAAACACGATGGTAAAAAACAATATAATTATACCACTGTCTCAGCACTAGTAACATTGTATTTACAGTACCACATGAAAATGCTAAAGTCATCATCAAATCTCTCTGAACCCCATTTATTCTAAACTCCCCATTAAATAACAATGACAATACAAAACAACCTCGTTGGAGATAGCTCAATAGACTGTGACGGCACGCATATGAACGCCAATTTACAAAAAAAAAACGGAATAGGGTTAAGTTTGTTTGGTTCCGACAACTTGGTTCTTTTAATTTGCCAAATTGGGAAGCCACACCCCTTTCTCAGCAAAGGAAGTATCGGTCTCTAGGCAACCCATGATGGCTGCGACTAATGCGAAAGCGACAGGAAACAATGCACTGACTTTGCGAATGGAGTTTGCTATACTTATATCTCTGCCTCATTGATAAGCATTCAGACCACTGTTGATTCTTGCAACATCCTCCTCTGACATAAGGACATTGATAAGATGTTCCACTAACAACATTGAAACCGTAGATGGTTTCCTTCATGTTGCTGAGCTTTTTCTTCTGGTTTGGTACAAAATGCGGCACGTTTCTAACAAACCACAATTACGAGATGTGCAGCCTTCCTCACTGTGATTAATGCGCACGAATCAAAAGTGTACCCTTTGCTTGGGACTTCCCACAGAATACAAGGCAAGGGGTGTGACTTTCCATTTTGTCAAATTCCAGGGACCAAACAAACGTAGTTCATATCAATCAGATATAGGAAATTCCATGTTCTAGAAATATACCACTGCTGGCCACAAAAAGGGCAGTCTACAATGAAATTTGCACACCAAATTTTAACGAAATCGGTCAAGCAATAATCTCAAACGACCCTGCACAATATTGCACGAGGTTATTTTTAATTTTCTTGTTGTTTAATAAAATGTGTTATAATTTAAGCGGATTCCGAAGCCTTTGTAAGATTTCGTGTCCAAGCTCAAAAACATAACAAAAAGGTTGTGAACATCTAATGAAGAATATTCTCTTCTTCGTAATAAAAAGATTAGAGACTGATCTATGAGATCTCACATTTTTCCACATCTCATTTCGTTATCAAAAAGGACGGTTTACGTCAGCAAGGATAATAATAATTATGTAGTCTCATCTTATTGTCCATTGTTTCTGAAAATAAACCCGACATTCTTGCATTCTCTTCCCCTAAGCCAATTGACCTTTTTTGTTATAGCTAACACACACACACAAAAATGATGCCATAATTTCAACTAGGCCATCTGTCTCCAAAATTTTACAGCTGCACTTCGATATTAAGTGTGTCCTTAGTGCATGAAAAAAAAATACACTTTATATTGAGGTAGATAAAACATTGATGTCCGCCTGAACAATTAGTGGATACATTAGTAATGACTTCATGTATGTGAAATTCATACTTAATCCTCTAGTGCCCAACCCTATTCACAATGGCACAAAAAGTCCGAGTTCCAGTTTTTGGATCACTTCTGGATCCACTATGCTGAAACAAGCATCAAAATGATAATAATAATGCGGTTTATAAGTCTCATATCCAGGCTAATGCCCGCTCATGCGACTTCACACTGTTATGGTGGGGTGATGATCTTGGTTTGCTTTTTCTTTGTTCCACGAAATGTATCAGATCTGATACGCTGGGCACTAGAGGGTTAAAAACAGAGTATTCTTGTGTCCGCTCACTTCTAACTTCTGTAACTAAGTTAAACGTTTCCATCTTGTACTACACCTTTTGTTTTCCATTTACAACGCTTGTGCACCAATAACTATAGAAACATTTCTCAGGCATTCATGCTTTTCGGTCTCGCTGCCCGACCATGGCGAATACAGGCTTGTTTGTCCTGGCTGGCTGATTCGGAGAGGTCAATTCCTGTTTCCTTCTCTCTTCCCCAGATGAGGATCATGAGAACTGGTGTGGGGTTGTGTGGGATAACATCCTGTGCTGGAATAAGACCCGTCCAGGCACCGTGGCCAGACTGCCCTGTCCGGCTTACATACCGCATTTTAACACTGCAGGTAAGCCAAGACTCTCATAATATTCCTGTATAGTATAATAGTATGTATCGGCTATATATTATATATGTCTTGCAGTCTATCACAGCGTGGCTTGTGTCGCTAAATTAGGATCTAAGATAATATAAGGCTCTGAAGGTGAGTAGGGCCAACTGGTATCAAATATTTGTTTGTTGCTGTAAACGACAGTCGAAGGAAAGATAGGGTAAGATAAAATAAGATACAACTTTATTGTCTACACAAAGCACATCTGTTTCGTTTCCAGCAAAATACAAAATGCAGTATAAAACTCGTGATTATATACATTGCTGTACGAAAAAAAAAACCACAAACAAGTTGACTTTGCAGGCAAACTGTCTGTCATTGTAAATAAATTTCAGTTTTCGTGTCGAATATCAGATGAATTAGTAACACAATTGTTAGTGTTCTCAAATCGCGACTCTCTCAGGACTTTTTCCATTGCATGGGGTAATCCCTTGCCACTTAATTATCTCGAGTCAGAATAATGCTATAGCAATTTTCTTTGTTCACTCAATGAAAATGCATACATTCAACTTGCATGTCACACCTTCAATAGAGCCGAAAAAGCGACTTAAGCCTCATTTTGACATGCTGCAAGACATAATATGGTCGCTGTAGAGCAAGAGTGAATCATCCCAGATTTGCTGTGCTTTGAGAAATTGAGGGATGAAGTTTATGTTGCCTTTGAATTATAAAGACTTGTAAAAGAGAAAAGTTGGTATTAACAGTCCCCACAGGCCAAAAATCGCAAGCTAACAGATATTTAATAGCAAGATTGAATCATTATCTCTTTACAGAACCTTTTTACCACCAAAATCGCAAAAACGTGGGATGGTCCACTTTTGCTCAACGGTGACTATATAATAAAGATCACCTTAAAGCAATTAGCCAAAGTGTGAAAAGGTAGCTACCCTCACTAAGCCACTAAAAATGGTTACTCGTTTACGAAACGGCGGTGGCGAGGCCTGACATTTCGGCCGAGAAGCCATACAATTATTCTAAAGGGTTGGTTACAACAGACGTTATGCTTTGTTCTGGAAGATCAGCTATATCAGAAATTGTGCCTGAGGGCAAGGCATTTCGTAATGGGAACCCAGCGCTAGCCAGCATATTTCATTTCAAATGTCAAACCGCGAGTTTTTGCCCCTGTAAATACACCGAGACACAGATAGTCAGCAAAGATCTTGTGACTGACTTTTAGCATCTACTTTACATTCTCTCGCCTTCTTCCTCCCTCCGTCCCTCATTCCTCTTCAGCATGTCAAACAAAATAATAGATTAAAAGCAACAAAACCACCAACAAAAAACAATATTAACACCTCAACGGCAAATAATGAAGTTTTCAGTTTATCATACCTCCAGGCAATTCTTAGAGCTCACGTCTTGAGACCGCCTATGACCTTTCATAAGTAAGCAAAAATTCATCGTGACTATTTAAACGGGTCGTTGTTGCTGACGTGGCCTGAGATTGTTTCCATACAACAGGTTAAAATTTCATATCATTTTGTTCACAATCCTAGGTCGCTCTTTATGACAGTAGAACTATCAGAATTCCTGTGAACGCTAAATATAAACGTAAGGACATATCAATTTCTTTTGTTTTTTTGTGAGAAAATGTAGTTCTTCATGCGAACAAATTAAACATCCGTGATCGCATTTTCCCCGTATCTTATTTTTTGTTAAACGTGACGTTATATATCGCTATGGACGATGTGACATAGTGTCCAGCGTTATTTTTATAGCGGTCGTTTATCAACTCTTAAGCAGGCTGCAGATCTAGTATCAGTACTTGCGAGTCCTGGCTCAGCGATCTCTAGGAACCGGTTCTTGGCTCTGAACTGGATTCGAACTTAGAGACGTTCCACTTAGCTGTCGTTCGCTAGACGAGTCTAATAATGCGACAGTGTGAGCGGCACTAGGAATCTGGCCCAGAAAAGTGACCTTTCTGCCATCGCAAAGCAGCCAGACCGCGTCTCCAGTCCCAACTGGGGCTAAAAATCTCTTAGCCAGTGGAAAAAAAATGCCTGACAAGGAGACCAACTGCTGGGTTTAAATTAAGGTACAGGAAATAACCAAGAATACCTGCAAAATACGAAATAAAACAAATAAGAAAGGTAAGAAGAAGCGCCAACCCACTCAAAAACTCCTCCCCAACCCCCTCTTCCGGCTTATCTGCTTAGGACAAGGAATCGGAATCAGGATCCAGATTCGCAAATTCTCCCTAGCTACGTGCTTAAATTCTCGAGTAAACTACCTGAATAAAAAAACAAAAAAAAAAACGAGCCTTTGCCAGCCCTGCTGGATTGTTGATTCCTCATGTCTGTGAGAGGTCATACCAACTGATCTTCACCTTTGAAAACGTGGGCCCAGGCATGAAGTTGACTTTGGCAGCATACGTGAGGAATTGAAAGAAAACAAATTAGACCTATCATGGCGGAATCACGAGGTCACGCAATAACTGTGGCCTGTGAGTGCGTTAAAGTTTCCGATAATGGATTTTCCTTGTTTTTCTTGAGATCGTTTACTGTCATCATCAACTAAAAGCATCTATAATTAGCACCCAGGTTTGAGATTTAAAACCACAAACTCATGGAGAAACATTTATGCCTTTTTTTTTTTACATTTTCCTAACATAAATATTTCAACAGCAACCTTGCTAGACAGAGGATTGAATCTAGTCTAGAAAACTCATGGAGAAACATCTGACTTTTTATTTGATATTTATTTTAACATCAACTATTTCAAGAGCATTATAAAAAAAAAGGAAATTAAAACGTTTCCTAGATTTTAATCCGTTCTCTGAATGTATGGAATTGCGTAGGATGATTTCGCCATGCCTTTGACCTTACCTTGATGTATGTCTCTTCCAGAGCTAGAAACCAAGGTGAAGCACTGAAAGCTGAGATAAAACAAAGTCGAAACCTCTGCTGGTAAAGGCAAATTCACAACATTTCGTCTTTCACAAGAAAAAAAAAATAGCTCCGCTTTAACGAAAGTTCACACGAGCATAGAAAATTTGCGGGAAAAACGGAGTTTTTTCGGAAGTTTTGTTTAATATTTTCTGAGAACACATTCCGATTAAGAGGAACTGCTATTAAGCAGAACTGAATGTGTCAGAATTCTAGTTCCGATATATTATCATGGCATTACACTTTCATTTTAAAAACCGTGCTTCAAACGAAAGGTTTATTATCTTTTCACCCTAAAATGTTTTTGATTGGCCGGGAAAATGTTTTAGATTGAAGAAAATTGAAGATCTGGTGATAGGCAAGCCCTTTTGTAGATATCGATACTTTCAATACTGAACATTTTCTGGATCGGTACCAAAATCCTAGTTTTGGAATTTGTTTACCATTTCGATCCTGTTCCGATATGATCGATACGTTTTTATTTTACCTGTGCCAGCGCCTGTACAGGCTGGAAAACCGAAGAGCAAAGGAGAGGTGAACAAGAATCGTCCGCAAAACTTTCAGTGCAACTTGACCTTTATAAATTGTCTTGCATGCCATGTTTCGTGGAAGAGTCCATCCCTAATGTAATACTTACCAAGCTATCAACCACTTCAGTTTATCGCACCGGTGGCTTTTGAGTTGTGCGGTTCTAAAATCCTTGTAAGGGAAAACAAATTGCTGAGTTCTCTAAGTGTGGATGTATGCACAGTCCATACCATAATTACGTTAACTACAGTGAACACTACCAATGTTTGGGGAGTTTCCCGTGGTTACCGCACTGCGTTAACTAACGTAAGGATTATGCATACGGCCATAGGTCTTTACGCTTTACACAGAAGAACTCACTACGAGTATTGTGACTTCGGATTATAAGATCCCAAGCACTACCAGTGTTTGGGTGATCTAAGAAAGATGTCTGCCTCATCTCACAGACCAAGGCTCATCTTTCATATTATTATGTTCGTTTAATTCAGAACTCTGCACGACGACGGCATCACATTTAGCAACAACATAATAATTCCGCCCTATATCGCCATTTGGTCCGAAATTTCAGTAATCACTTGACCATATTGTCCTACTACTCAAGTGGTCTATACAAACCAAGGCTAGTGACAAAAAAATGTATAAAAACCAATTTCGATCCCTTCCCGATTCTCCGTACCATGTCGACCTGTGAGCCAAACACAGTAAAAGGAATTTTAAGCCTGCTTACTACTGAGTATAAGAATTGAAATGGTATGAGTACTGTTGATGCATTGAGCCCGAATGAGTGAGTTTGTATGCTGTGGCCATACTTCTAACTTCCACGTACTAGCCTACCACCAAAAAGCTGTCTGCAAGATGATGGTGGGTGGTATTTTTCTCTAAGCATCGATTTACAGTCGATACTTTCGATAATTAAAGCCTAAAGGCTGAGTATCGAGACGCGTAAAAATTCAGGTCTCGGTCTACCCCCACACCACAAGTGTAGAACAAAGGAAAAGGAATTGGAGAAGGGGGGTAGATTTGGGAGTTGGGATCTTCCGAAGCACAAGTCATTCAAACGCGGCCGTGTTTCATGACGGATGCCAAGGGCCAACGCATTACTTTGACCGGGCTTTTATTTTTCCTCTGCAGATTTTTAAGTGTTTTGCTCTCCGTAATACAAAGTTTCCTTTTTTGTTTGTTTCATTAACCGTTTTCTTTGTTGATACGGTTTGCCCACTAACCCGGCGAATATTACGCTGCCCAGCTTCTTTTTGGGTTAAGCTCTCGCACTGGCGCCAGGGTGCCAAAAACTGTAGTTTTGTTTGTTTTTGTCAAGAGGACAAGGGAGTGAATATAGCACGCCTGGTTTTGATGGGGGTGAAAGTTCCATCCCTCATGCAGGGCACGCAGCGCGTAATTGAAAGGAACTTGTGTACATTCAGGAGGGCAGATTGCCTCTTACATCCATTAACGACATGCTTGTAAGCAGTGATGAACCGATACCTGGTTTGTTTTTTTTTTTAAATACAGTTGGCATACTCAGTCTCCGATATCCAGGTATTGCACTTATTCCAGTTTAATTATATATTCGAGATGTTTGGTATTTTCGATATTTCCGATACTTTGATGCTTACGATGCATTTTTTATCGTTTTGATATCTTTAGACTTTGCACATAGGAAACCGGCAATGTGTATAGGAGAAGTGGAGCGAAATTAAATTCGATCGTTTCGATATTTCGATAGCTCTTGATACTGTGGATAGGAATAGGATCGAAATTTGATACTTTCGATATGTCCGATTCTTTTAATTCTTTTAATTGTTCCGATTTCTTTGATACCTCTGATACTTTCGATATTTCCTACGGAATCGAAATTCTTAAGTATCGAGAATATTGAAACTCAGAAACGATAGTGCTTACCACTATATGTATAAACCCGGTAGGAGATTATCACATTACTTAGAAGGCATGGCATCCCATCAACATCAGAAGGAAACTTTGATAATAGCAATTACCATCGCCAAAAATGTATGAAAGCAAAGATCTAGGTTCAGAACCTATCATTTTTTGTCCCTAAATTCCTTTTGAACCAAAAATCAATTTCTTTACGGCCACTAAGAGAAATGCCTGCAATATTGCCATATCTTTTTTAATAGATCAAAACATCCATTATGCTTAGAATATGTCAGAGCCGTATCAACCCGCCCTCCCCCCACCCTCTCACCATGCCAAACCGTGACTTGGGGTCACTCTCGTGTCTCTTCTCTCCTCTTCTTGTTCTTTTCCTTATCCCATTTATCTCCTCCTACCTTCTTTAGTTCCCTCCCCTAGATCTCGCTCTGCGCACCTCCTCTTTCCATCCCCGTATTGTGGGAACTGTTGGGGTGCTATGTATTTGCGGCCTGCCCTCTGCAATGCTTGTACCTGTACTTTGAAGCCAAGTTAATCCAAATCCAAAATTAATGATGTTGAAAGATATGAAAATTTCACTGACAACAACTATTCTACTGTTCTGTATGTACACATATCGTCTACGTGACGGTTCTTTTTTCGCGAGGATCCAAGCGAATTTTATGAGTTGAGCTTCGCTCGCGAAAATTACTTCCCGCGAAAAAAGTTCCATTAAAAAAAGATTTAAAAGAGTTCATTATAGTAAGAGATTTGTACAGGAGCCAATAATACTCAATGGAAATACAGATATTGTTAGTTCTCGTTAACAACCCATCGTTATTTGGACATTACTGATCAGTCTATAGTATGTTTTTCTATCAAAACGAAGAGGGATTGCCTAATATGTTTCAATAATTGCAGTCCTGTAAAGTCACTTGGAATTACTATAGAATCATTCCCTCATACCCACATGAGAAATTCGTCGTGCGTGGCTAGCGAACATTAGATCTTCGTGAAAAGCAATTTTGCAACTTTTCGTGAAAATTAGATCCTTGCTAAAAAAAAAAAAATGGTATGACCATACCCACCGCAATGAAAATACCCCAGCCTTTTAATTCATTTTGGCTGGAAGAGAAAAACATGCAGGATAAAAAGTGTATTGATGTTCACAGGTGTGTTACCTGTTCTGAACGGCCTATGGAAAAGACAGCCTTTTTTTTTTTTTTTAATGCGCGAACGACTTGATCTTTTCGAAAAACTAAACAAAGCTCTCTGCATGGCTTAACCAGTCTAACCGACCCCCCCCCCCCCCCCCCCCCCACAAANTTCGCAGCTCTCTTTTCCAGTCACAGTTTTTACTTACTAATAACTACAAGATTTACTCAGCCATTCGAGGCTCACTCTCGGGCCATGGCAAATACAGGATGGGATGTTGCATGGTAACTGACGGGACATTTAGACAATACTTTTCAAACACAAAAAGCACTCGCAGATTTACTTATAATCCATTTAATTTAGTTTTCTTTACACAAATCAAAAAGGCAATGGCAAATTAACTCCCAAAGCTAACATTTACCTTAAGACATAAATTGGATCTCATATAATCACACCTCATAAGGTTGGTAACTGATGGGACAGAAAAAGAACCTTCGTTTTTACATGGTAAACTAAAGTAGGAAAATTTCTGAAATTCAAGCACTGATAATTAAAAAAAACCCATTATTTGTATACATTCAGATCATGCATCTTAACATGTGGATAATGCAGTTTTATCCAACAACAATAGTTTAGCACACTAGGGCCGACTTTCTGAGTAACTGATGGGACAAAAAAAATCGGTAACTGATGGGACACAATGGTAACAGAATAGTCTAGAGAAGAAAGCTACTTTGCAAAGTAGGAAGTGAACTCTTTCTTCTAAATACACTGAACTATTCCAGGTATTTTGCACAATGATGCATCAACTTGCTATATAATAAGTTGTATTGATCCTCAGAAAACATTTTACATGGTATGTCCAGAATTGATTACCGGTATCCTGGCTGAGTGATTGGATAAGGTGAATTGTTATTGTCCACAGAAACGAGATTTGAAATGAGTGCAGTTGCGACAATACATTTTCTTATAATATTATACAAGCTAAATATGTATTATCCCGAAGCTAAACTATTGGCCCGCTAATAGGCACAAGAACAGGCGTGCAGATCAACCTGGATTTTCATTTTATTTTTGTGTCAGCGCAGAATAAATTACCATTTAATTTTTTATACAAGAAGTTTCATTTTCATAGCTTTCCGCGCACGTTAAATTCAGTTATCCAAGACCTTATCATCCACCTTTCCCTATTTTAATCATAATACACAGAGATACACAGAGACCACATCATATGACAAAAAAAACAAACAAAAAAAAAGGGTAGGCAATACTGCTGTTGCATTAATTTGCATGTAGCACACAATCCTCCACGAAAGGTCATAGGAAAAGTGCAGAGCAGCCGCACAGCAAGGCTGTGTGAACCTGATATTAGCCTTATTACCTTTTGTAGCACCTTATTTATCTGAGCAGAGACGCGTGTTGCAATCGGGGGATTCAGACTTAACTCCGCTGTTTTCTTTCCAGTCGTCATTTAAGTTAATCATGAGAGTTACAAATAATAAAATCGTTGACGGACTCAGATCTTGCTAATAACCGCTCATAGGATTCCGTGTTATTGAAATTCACCGAGTGACCTCAGCATATTAGAGCATGTGCATATTGTATTGAATCAGAAAAAATAACAATATGAAAATAATAAAAAATTGAGAAAATCATGCAGGAACCGATCTGGCGTTTTTTTACCAGTAATATATCTCAAAGATAGATCGTACTATGTCTTAAAGTGTTTTTTTTTTCATTCTTCTTTTCGCATTTTTGTTTTTGAAAGGCGATACAATATGTTAAGTTGATTGTCAAGATTCTACTGTAATATGACTTGTACATAATAACAGATAGTCATTAGTCATTTTAGCTGCATGTCAGAAACGATAGAGAAGTATGAAACGTAATATGTTAATAAAGAAACAAAAGACAACGCTGAATTATTTATTCCTTGTTTATAAACCTGATGTCTAAAGTTAGTAAAGATTATATGAATCCAAAGCTTTTAAAAAGTTAATGTTTGTCAGCCTTTTTTTTTTTTACTTCATAAAATAGGTTTCACCGCATCGTGACACGTCTAAGTAAAAATAGCGGCGTTTATTCCTGTAACACTAGCAGTCTAAATACGAACATTACATCAATTCACCAAAAAATAAATGCAGTCGGTTTTTCCAGTCCATAATATCACGTTTTCATGATTAAAAAGGACAGCAAGAACAGGAAAATCGATTGTTCAAGATATATCGATGAATTCTACACAGACTTTGAGACATGAAGCTTATTACTGCTTATTACGACATTAAGATTATTACTAGAAATATCCGCATTTGCTTTTCTCTTGAGGATAACTGCCACCTATACCCCATTTTTACGACGTGGAGACATTAATCATTCATGATCAAACGAATATCCGTATTTTTTCGACTGCTCATAGACAACTGAAGGACATCAGTGAAAATATAGTGTGCAGTAAAATTTAAAATAAACTTCAGGCGTAGATATTCTACAACTTTTGAAAAGATGGACATTCATTACTTCGGAATCTGTCAAGAATAATAATGTCTCGTTCATGCCTACTCGCGTGAGAATATTTTGTAAAATCCGTGTTTTGTAGACTCAGGATGGAAGGACGAATATTGATCTGACCTGAACTGCGGAACCAGATTGGGTACTTTCCAAACGTCTGATCAGAAATCAGACAAGTTTGTCTGGCATCTGGCGCGCTGTCAACAATAATAATCCAACAGATGACTGCATTATAATGGTGATGGCATCCCAGATCAAATGTGCCCAACCTTTAAAAAAAACGAAAAACGGAGAAGGACGGAGGGGCAGTTTTGTATTTTAGTCATACCGTAAGGGTGGATTTCTGAAAGGTCGGTCCATGTTTCATCATAACGGGTGGTACTGAATGATATAGGGCAACATTTATTTGAAAATAACTGCACGGATTATGTTATTCACTCTTTACAGTTCATACTATTTGGATCCGCTGTTGGGTACACTTGTTTCGAGCTATTCTGGGCAAATCTGATACAGCATAACCCTCCTCAATGAAGTGATGCTCTGTGCAGTGGTGGTGCGTCGTTCATTTTTGTCGATGGGCCCAAACTGGCTCTTTTCTTTAGAATGTTTGGGAGAACGGAACGAGTGATTATGCACGGTCTCTTCGTTGATAAACCAGTGATCATGATCATCTTGTCTCGGCCTCGAATGGTGGGGGTTAGCCCTCTTAGCTCCTCATGACGCACTGCCACTGGATCTAAGAAGTATAATTATAAAGAAAGGCGAGGGCCTCTTTTGTCATCTGTCTCATTCTCTCTCTGGCGGCCAAAAGAAAAATGGATGAAACTGAAATATCGAACAATATCACATGACAACAAAAGATGAACCAGGTAAATTCCCACCTCTTTCTTTCTGTTTTTTTTTGTTTGTTTGCTTGGATTACATACAGAGACTGGTTGATACCTGCGTGAATAGTGGTCTAGTTTTATATAGGGCACCATAAGAAAACATGCCTGTAAGAAATGAATCCCGGAATACTTGCTAGTCTATAGTAACGTTACTTAGTGAATGAAGCATAAAGCTTGTGTGATCCATCAGTTAATGTACACTTAGGCATACATGTATTTTCGTTTAGGAGTTACAGGAAACAAAGAACGTTCAATCGAACCTGGTCTGGTGACCACTTGCATATCACGAACACTGACTGTGGTGACCGAACATTTACGAACGACGATTCAGGTTTTCTGGTTACGGATTTGATCTCATAAGACGACCACCTGTCTAACGAGACAGCTACCATCTTTTTCTCATGTCTTTACAATGTAAGAAAAACACTGTATGACCATGGCGACCGTCAGTTAGCTTATTAGAAACCTTGGAAAGGCTCATCAAAGTTTTGGCGCCTTATGACGGGGTTAATTGGATTTTATTTTAGTTTGAATACACTATACAAAATGTTATGAGGAAGCCCCAAGCCTGCGATCATGAAAATAACACCTTGGAAAGTAGATGAGAAAGGTCCTTCTTTTTTTCATATCTTAACCAAAAAAAAACAAACAACCTCGCAAGGCGACCGTTTGTCTACGGCAAAGCCACTTTTTAAAAGAACAACTGGTGGTTGCCTTATAATACGTTCCATTGTACTCCTAAACCGTAACAAGCGTTTGCCTATTAGTAAGGAGATTTCGCTGAACATCAGTCAACTTTATTGATTCTGAAACTACCTAAATGGCCTCCTGTGTTGTAAGTCTCTTTAATTCCAGTAATAAGATGGCATTTCTACTGTGCTCTAGCATTCACTAAAGATGAAGCCAGTGAAACGAGACCACATCAGAGGGATTCTGTCCTAGTTGACCTAAAATTGCTGGTTATCTTGTCATTCTTGGATGGTCATTATCCTCCAAACAAAAAAAAAACGTCATTCGTGTCTCGTGCATTATGATTTATATCCCAATCAACACAAGAAATGGGTGAAACATATTATGGACACGTCAGCAAGACAAGACTACACGAGGGAACACATTAAATGTAAAAAAACTGGAACAAGATGATACAACAGAAAAACAAAAAGAAAATGAAACAGGGCTTTTATTTAAGATTTATTCCGAAAAAAATTTAATTCACAGTGTCATAGAATATTCTCAGGCTTCCAAATTATGAGTTTCATCATCATTATAGCCCACATTATCTTGACCCAATAAAAGAATTTGTAGAGCTGTATTAAGAAATTCAGCTTTCGCATACACTTTTAATTAAATTTG
The DNA here is from genome assembly GCA_033807755.1 of Ellobium chinense. NCBI lineage: Eukaryota > Metazoa > Mollusca > Gastropoda > Ellobiida > Ellobiidae > Ellobium > Ellobium chinense. The sequence goes on from JAWQUT010000094.1 coordinate 407,200, forward strand.
AAAGTAAAGCCGCATAACCAACTACAAGAACAAGACCAAAAAAAAAATTTTATGAAAAGGAATGTCAAGGATACCCACACTAAAAAATCCCCACCCTTAGGTATGATTTAAATACACTGGTTGTATAAATAGTAACACGAAGAAAGACAAGGATTATCAAGTTTCTGGTGGAAAGGAAAGGGAGAGCTCATGAATGTGTTTCCATAACATATTGTTGGAAGGTAGTAGGAAATCATAAAACAATGCGGTTGTGACTGTTTTCTCGTATAAAAAAAAACAACAACAGACTTTACGCAGCTACGCACAAGGAACATGCAGTAATCCTGTATTATACTACATACG
>JAWQUT010000094.1:407548-454558 GCA_033807755.1 Ellobium chinense
GGAAGAGGGGGGGGGAAGGTGTAAGTTTCAAATTAGTTGGAAATGGCTTTTCGCCAGGTTCCAATTTTTCGCTAGTATCGCATAACAATTGTCTTATTTTGGCATGAGGGCTTGATTCTAGGATAGTCCAAGGTGACATTACAGGACTGCTGATAAAACATTATTATTTGGCAATCCTTCATCGATTTGATAGAGGAAAATACCTTAATGGAGAATCTCCAAATAATAAAGGGTTATTTCTAGAAATATCCGCATTTGCTCTTTCTCTTGAGGATTACTGTTACATATACACACTTTTTAGACTAATAAGCCCTTTCAGACTTATTGAGCGGCACTTTCATTTCGCGGAAAGTAATTTGCCAAAATTACAGTTATACAGTATATATTCGATTTTGGTCTTGCTGTGGTCCTTTTTATATTTTAATAAGATCAATTTTCGAGAACGCCAAACTGCAAGTCCAAATCATCAACGCTGTCTTGGAGGATGTGCGATTCTCTAACTCCCTGAGATTTAAGAAAAAAAAAATAGAATTACGAAAATAATGCCAAAAATATTGTACTAGCTTTAACCTTGAAGCCTCATAGACAGCATCGGCCGCGGAAGGCTACAAGACAGGAATGAAATACATTTTCGCCAATACAAACTTTGTAAGGGATAATATTTTTCGAATTTGTAGATTAAACAAGCATCATTTCAGGCACGATTCTGAGACAAGCTTGAGCCTCCAAAAATTCGTATGCGTGCAGATTTTATTTCTAGAGGGTTTTCTGCGAATATTTTATCCCCTTGCGTGTGCAAGCTCTACAGCATGTCCGTCATGTGATATCTAATGATGGGCGTAATCGAGTTGTGATGAAAAAAATCTGTAGTAACCGACTACTTCTTGATTACTCATTACTGTCCGATAACTTCACTTATGGGCGAGAATTACTGATAGATTGCCAAAAATACTCCATTCTTTTCTCCATTTCTTTGCCCTTAATTTCCTTTCTCCTCCTTCAGTGCCACCCACTCTAGATCTCCAGATCTCCTTTCCTTGCCAAACCCCTCCTCTTCGCCCTCAAGCTAAAAAAGAATAAAAAAATCAGTGCTATGAGGGAAAAGGCGTGATGTCTTGTAATTACCACAGGTAATCGATAAGTACATGATGATCTGTGGCTAGAGTAATCTGTAACAACGATTAGTAAAATAATCGAGGTATCGCCCAGCACCTGTGACGGCGATCTGTTGAGCGAAATATTTCCATTGCATGTAGCCTTGGGAAGGCGTGCATTACGTCTCGTAATGAACGTGTGCGCACGTTGATGCGCAATAAAAAGTTGATTCTGAATACGCATATCGCATCATGCGCATTACAATCAAATTATTTATTCATGCTAATCTGTTTACTTCCACATCAATCCCAGACTTTTCTACCGTTCCTCTGATCCAACCTTATTAGATGGGAAAACAGAGCTATATGATGTAAATGGATCCAAAGGTACAAAGCTTGTTTTTCTTTCTCCACTTATTACGACAAGGACGCTGCCTTGTTTCAGTAACTGCCTTATTTGGTAGAATCCTGGGATACGTCGTGCATAACTGTGCTGGGTTTAGGAGCAAAGCTTAGGCTTAGGATTAGGGAGGGGAAACTGCTTAGAGGGAATTGAAGAGCGTGTTTGCAAAACTCGATATGTGGTATCTGAATATTTTCGAAATAAAGGGAAATAACATTAAGGTCATTGCTCTTCACACATATATTTTTATTTACTGTTAAATGACGTTACATTTTAAGGAGTGCAGATTTTGAGCTCAATTAGGTTTTGAATAAATTAACACAGAAATGCATCACTGAACACACTACCAGCTCATTTTTTTAACGAAAGTGTTGGAAAAATGCTCCTCAGTTCCTAGACAACGCGAAGGACCATTTCTAGGCTGCTATATCTTCTCAAACCCTGCCCCAAGTGCGCCTTGGGAGAAGTCCGGGATTTTGCCAGAGGGAGTTGGCACTCAGATCGCGTATTAAGGGTCGTCGCGTGTAGCTTTAGACCACTTGACAGCACAAGGCTATTAAGTGTATGGAAAGGCTGATCTCATTTCCCTCTTCTTTTTTAATCACTTCCCACACACTTGCGAGCATCTTACCTCTTGACCGTTACAATGTGCAGTCAGCTTAATTACAGCTTCTCCGGAGTAAGGAGACGACTGCGGTTAAAAGGAGTCTCGGTTAGCCTATGACTTTTTATGTAGAAATAAACTAATTTTGTTATGTGAAAAGACTTGTGATTAAGCGAAAGATGTTATTATCTGGATTGCGATTAAGCGGAGTCGACGCACTTTCTGTGATGAGTTACTTAGAACTGACCCGTTAGTATGAACTATCTAAAGAAAACATGATACCCCAGAGCATTTAGATAGTACTTCTCTTCACTCTGTAACAGACCAAAAGACCATATGAAAGCCGGACTCTTTGCTAAACGAAGATTTCCACATGAATGAGGAAGATGACAGTAATGAGGACAATCGTAACTGTAATGCGGGCAAAGCTGTTTTCGGCTAGCCCGCCAAGTGCCCTAGCAAAGCCTGAAATGTAGCGAAGTCAGACTGGGCGATATCTTAAATACTGAATATATACTATGTGGGTTCTTTAAATAATGTGTGATCATTTTTTTTCATCCTTTATTATATTATCCTATCCACATTACTGGACTTTTCAACTGTCTCTGAACTTTGACCAGTAACTCTAGATCATGATATAAGAAAGGGCCTACACCTTGAAATCTAAGGTGAAGTGATAAATGGAATGACTTAACGGTGGGAGGAATTAAATAAATACTGATCAAATGAATGACTGAATGACTGAATGACTGAATGAATGAATGAATGAATGAATGAATGAATGAATGAATGAATGAATGAATGAATAGTCAAGCCAATGCATGTCAAACTAGTACTTAGCGTTAATTATGGTAACGAACCTTCAGATTCAGTTACAGATACAGCGGGCAAAGCTCCCTCAAGCCGACCACTGACCACTAGTAATAACCAGGGGTCAATGCAGGGTCTTTGTCGTGGGGGAATGATAGAAGGCTATGGGGAATAGAAGGAAAGTGAAGTAGTAATTCTTTTTAAAAAGAGTTTTGTTCGAGATACAATATAAAAGCAAAGACTTAAGGAGGAGAGGAGAGGGATTAGTAACTGGAAATGTCCCAAAATAGAAATGAAGAACAGCTGAATCTTGATTTCTACAGATATTTTGCTCTTTAAACATCTGCAAATTCATATGCAGATTACCTGGATGCCAACAATTTGTCTTTCATGAGCTGGTTTTTTTTCAGTTATCGCCCTCCTCTTTGTCGTTTCGAGAGAAGCGTTTTCTCAGTTTTGTTTTTCTTAAGCGTTCATGTTTAAGTAATTCAGTCGTTTGCAAATCAAATCTCCTAAAATTCGGGAGAGTTGATCTTTTATAAAATTGTCCCCACCTTCTCCTCCCCCACCACCCCCACCCCCACACCGCGCCAAAAAAAATTAAGTGACCAGATTTTTAAATTGTCTTTCACTTTCACAGTTTTTGATTATATATCTGAATTTTTATATAAACATTCTGACAACTTCCGGGATTGATATGCTAATGATTCTACAAAAACTAAACAGAAAAAAACAACCAAATAAAGATATGAAAATTTTATCTCAGCACTTTGTTGATATTGGATACTTTTTAATTGTTTTCTATGCATGACAATTCTAAACTGGGTATAGTGGTGAATACGTGAGTAATTAAGATTTAAAAACTATGAAAAACAAAAACAATGGAAACGGTTGCTACAGTGAGAGACATTTTAATGATGTTTGATGACATGTTTGGAAATAGTACTTGGTGCATACTGTTCCTGTATACTGTCACTAAATTTGGCCCCATAAATAACAGCTTTAGATGTCAGCTGAACTCTTTCCCTTAAAATGTTTTCAACATGATGGAAGTACAAAACAACGAGAGGAGGAAAACAAGACGATAGGTCTAACAGAGTGATGAAAGAAAAGTCACTTTAATGGCAATCTGTTTAAACACAAAACCCGCATGAACACAACCTTTTTTTTTTTTCAGATGCAGGGTACTTCTATTTCCTGTATAGATAACTCACAGGATAATCGCGGCTCTTTTTATAATTAACATTTCCCCTGGCCCCTCAGAAATTGCGGTTAAGCGGGAGCTGACTAGCTCAGACCGTAAGCGTGCTTTCTCTATTGACACTGCACTTCGTGAAAGTGCCTTTATGCTCGGGGCACTGATTGCATGAAATAAATACTTGACTTTGTTTTTTTTTCTACAGTAGTGCTGTAAGCTCACCCGTGGCTCTTTCAGTTCCAACCCATTATCTACTGGGTCAGGTGGAATTAACAAACACGATATTTGTACACTATACAGCTGGCCCACGCATTGTTGTTGGTTTTTTTTTTCGTGTCTTTGTTTCCTAAACTTGACTTTGATCTCTTCAGTATTTACTGTAAGTTTGACACAAAAAAGAAATTCCCTCGTGAGATATCGATCGGCCTGGTTTTTTTTTTTTTGTGGCCTCGGACACGTATAATCGATTAAGAGGAGCCGTTGTTACAGCCGCCAGTCACAATTAACTTTCCTTGATCGAATGTGTCACTTGACCCTTGGGAAATGGAGATCTGGGAGCGTTCAAAAATCCAGATCTAAAAGTCTCCAGATGTCACGCCCATCAATCAGATGCTGGACGCCTGCACCAAAGTCTTAAGTTGGCTTTTCTCTCCACATCGGTTTTGCCATGGCTGATAGGTCAGAGGCATATGTTGAGTAGACCTATATTATTATGTAGACAATTAATAGAGTTTAATATCATGGTCGTGGTTTACAGCCTATGAAGACCTGTAGTAAAATCTCTCAACACACTAAAATTTCCACTTCGTGGTCGACCTCGCAATATCACTGAGAGCGGAAACAGCAGTATCCTCCAGGTACTGGCCTTTATCAAAACACACAGAGTGAAGCGATCCCAAATGATTAATTTCTGTGCAGGACGTTTGAAGCTCGGATAAACAACAACAACAACAACAACAACAACAACAACAACAACAACAACAGTAGCAGCAGCAGCAGCAGCAACAACAATAAGAACAACAAACCAAAATAATGACAACAACAACAACAACTATAACAACAACAACAGCAGCAACAACAACAACAACAGCAATAATATTGGTGTCTTAATATCGCAAAGGGCTTCACCAGACGGTGTTTGGTTGTCAGTTGCAGGAGGGAGGCGAGGAAAGAGAGGGATGTGGCTGGAAAGTAATATCAGTATCATATTATGAAAATCTATTTTATGTAGTTTCTCTCTATGTATGTAATAAAAACTTACACCTTCCTGAGCAGAGCCAAATCTAGACTATCTGAATTTATTCCTCGACAGATTTAGTTCATCTCTGCAGCGTGAGATAGGAAATGGACTTTCCTACATTAGACTGATCTGTTGTGTATTTGTTTCTTTTCTTTTCGTTTAAATTGGCAACCAAGCGCAGGACGGGACCACCTATTATGCTGTCTGCAGCCAAGTTGGTGTTATGAGGCCAGTTCCTTCAACTTTGAGGCTGGAGTCAAGAAACATTGATTGGCGATTTCGTTACATCTCAGCTAACCGTTATATTTACTTTTAAAACATGGCCACTTTTGAACATAAGAAATATGGAAAAAATGGGATACGGCAAGTGCTTGTAGCTGTGATTTAGTCGACTGTTTCACACAAATATCCTCGCAAGTTTGCGGATGTTTTGACTATTTGCTTAGAGTTGCATTATCCGATCGTTGTCGTCGGAAGGCAACCCGTGGCTGTGGACACCCATTTTCCACAGATGGGTTTGCGTTCATATTTCACATACTAGACGTTTTTGAATCAATTTACTTTGCCACAACAATCGGTGATACAGTAAACCAGCATTGTGTAAAGTTTTTAGACTATGATGTATGAAGTGTGTAAATGAATTTCAACGGGAATTAAAAAACAACAAAAACCACACTCCAGCGTGAGGTCTGCAACTGAATATAAGTTAGTTGAGTGCTATCGTGCTTCTCCTCCCCTTTAATATCCCAGGTGGGTCTTTAAGTGTCTCCCACCCCTTCCACTAAGCAAAGGCAAATATAAAGTAGCATATAAACCTCTGTTAGTTACAACTCACATTTGAGTATTGTGTTCTCACTGACCTCTTTCCTAGCCGTCTTCCTTCTTCACACCGGAAGGCCTTTTCTTCACTTCCCTTTTTTTTAATGTGCTGGCATCCACTTCTTGCCCTGTTCTGCTGCTGGCGCAGCCCCAAACACTCTCCGTTCTAAACGCTCGTCCCATGTCGATATCCCTACACCATGATGCGACATTGACGAGCACTGTCATGTGCACCTACCTCCTGCTCGCCCCTTCCCTTCTTTGTGGTTATCCATGCTGGGTAAGATGCGAACGCTGGGGCTTGTGTAATAGGAATTTGATCAGCGACATTGATTGTCGTCATTGAAGGCGAACGGCATGCATTTAAATTTTAGGAAATCAAAGGAGATGTTATGGCTAATTCGAGTTTGGTGAGGGAACATTATATTAATTGATATTGTCAAAGAGCCTCCAGGAAATTAGACATCCGCATTAGCACAATTCTTTCATTCGTTTATTTTCCAAAACACACGTTTTTCATCTCTCTTCTTCTTGCATGTCCCTCAAGTTCTTTCTGTCTTTTTTACTTTCTTCTCTCGCTTCTGTTGGCCTTTGTCTGTGTTTGATATCGATTTGGAGGTCCATTAGCTTTCACAGGGATACACCACATTCCGTGTTTCTTTGAGTAATTCTCTCGTTTCCCACTGACAGACACGCTCGTGGCAGGAAATATTCGGTGTCATCCATTTCCCGAACTCGTGACCTATAAATCCATTGCAGAAATTGAGTGTTCTTGGAGTCTGCATCCGTATGACAATACGCGTATTGTTAATTTGTTTGTTTTGTTTTGCTTTGTTTGAAGAAACGTGGTTAACATTGGAAGGGCTAGACTATATCGAAATGTCGTAAAGAGATTGCACATGGCGACGGTTATGCTGCGACTATTATTTATGGGAAACAGTGTGCACAAAAATAAATTCAGTGAGTGGCTGTTTTGCTGACTGGACGGTATTGTTAAAAAAAAAATTGTCTTTGACACAAACTTACGCCACTGCATGACCACACCTGGATTCTTAAACCAGAAGATTCATTTGGTTGACGGGACAACTGGCATCAGACATTGGCATGACAGCGGATCCAAATTTGATTGCTGTATATTACTACGTATTGTCGACTGTTATCATTGAAGCCCTAATTTTCGTTGGTCATTCCCACTGACCAGTATTGGAGATAAGCATCTGAGCTAACAAAATAAAGCACTTTAAATAGACCATGACAAGTGATTTTTTTTTTTGCTGTTTCTCTCTTTTCTTGTGACCCACCTCCATGAAAATTCCAATTGGGAGTCTCAGGCTAGCTCCAGAGAACAAAAGTAAGCTCACTGGCAAGCCCTATCTCTCTCCAGACTCTGACCCCCGATAGTGCTACTTTAAGTTAACCTTTACTGGCCAGAGAAGTGACAATAAGTGCAATGGAGCAGCCACAGCTCAGATCACTAGGCCCTTAGGAGGGAGACAAAAATGACCTGAACTTTTTATCACCCTTAGGAGCATGTCCAATCTAGGTGATATCAATAGTAATGCGCATACATTATGTAATCTTTCGGACACGGCCTTTCCGGTTTGTTTGGCTTGTGTTCTGACTTAATAATATGTCTTAGAGAGCTCACAAACTGAATGCAGTCGAACCTGAAGAAAGCAATCACACTTCACCCCCTTTAAAAGCCGGCGCTTAGGTTAGTGGTCGCCTTGAGCAGGTTGGTTATATGGGGTCGAGAGAGACAATTCCGCTCTGGCTTCTAGCTGTGTCTTGTGATGGGCTTGGAGCTCTTTGTGGAACATTATAAAGACAGCTCTATACATTCAACGAGAACGAAGATCTTCTTAGCCTTGCTTCACTTGAATAGTCCTTTCTTATTAGACAGCTGATGGTCGCCTTACACAGTGTTATTTTCATTTTGTTATATATGATATAAGTTTTAGGACATGAGAGAGAATGATCGTGATCATGTTAGACGGTTGGTCGACATAATTATGCAGATTAAATATACTGGATGAATAAACGGTCGACACTGAAACCCGATCGCCTCGGCAGGCGGTTGTCATTATACAGATGGTCGCTAGGCCAGGTTCGACTGTGCGCTACATAAGACCTCACCACCTCAAACTTGAGGCTCGATTTAAGAAGTCTGAAAGTTTTTCGACTACCTCAAACCATTATTTTTTTCCTTCTATATCAAAGTCTACTCACCAATTCGAACAACTCTCCTCCAACTCGAAATTATAAACTTGTCTGAGTCGAGAAAATGTACCGAGGGAAGGGGACATCTACTGAAAATGGTGCGTTTTTAGATGGGAGAAGGAGGGGAATGAGAGGGCAGATGTGGTCCTAACAATTAAGATAAAACCAGGTTCAAGTTAATATAGAATCTAATACCGTTAACGCAGACTTGAGCCGGGATGGAGACGTCATTCTTCTGCTTAAGCTTCTTAGGCGTGCTACAGACACATAAAATTTCTCCCTTCATGAGTTCATTTTGATATATAAATAGCCATTGGACAAAATAATGACTTAGGGAGATTGTCAGTATTCATAGTGTTGAAACAGTTCTGTGGGAAGTCGGGATGTATGTCTAGGATTAGGGGAAATAAACAACAAGAACAAGAACAAGAACAAGAACAACAGCAACAACAACAACAACAACAACAACAACAACAACAACAACATTGAAATAAGCCCTTCGTTGTCTCATGTGTTTCAAACGCTGATGTCAATTATCTTTAGCTCATTAGCCGGTACGAAGAGTTTGTTTGAGTAAAGGTTTTGTGGTGTTTTAGCACGATTATGGCTATATATTGCCCCTGTACGTAAGATTAGTTCATTATATAGCAAATAACACATAGGAGTTTGTTGATTACAATATTAGAACGCTTCCTCTGGGATGCATATGTGCGTATAAGAGCTAAACCGCTCATGTACCGAATACTTATTGAAAGGGTTAACTGACCAGTCCCTGTCGAACGGACTATATGACTGAAAATGCGGCATGCGCTGAAAGTGTAGCAAATTTCCAAAGATTGTTTCTACAAAGTATGTATACGAATCAAAGTTCATTCCAATACATTTTATAGCTCATTCCTTCTGCAGTCGTTTTGAAATTTTTAAAAAGTGAAAATCTTATGAATAAAGATATAATGCATGGGTATTAGTAACTCATCATGGAGAAAAATGTAGAAGGCTGCAGTTTTCAGAAACATTCCTGGGTTATCTCTTATGAGATATCCGATGAGCACTCAAGCTCCCCGATCGAAATTTTGCATAATAGGTCTAATTTAGATATTAATGAGGTCAACATTTTGACACTTAAATGTAGCCCAAATGGCATGACATAGACGGTGCGCAGCGCATTCCATTTCTATGCAATCGTTTAGCTTGCGCTTATTGTATGACACACGGAAAGCACAAAGTTGTGTATGGTTTTCCTATTTATCTCTGGTCATGTCACATAAAATGAAATATTTCATTTCTGCTACTGAGGTCGAAATACGTTTATTGAAAATGCATCAACTAGTCACCTACCTCACACCTTCATGCATTAAAATTCAAATCAACTATGGCCCGAAATATGCGGGTTCGCTTGCATCATTCGGAAGATGCAATTTTGAACGCTTTTTGTTTAAGTATTAATTAGTAGTTTAGTAGGGTTGCTAGAGTATATTATTCTGCATATGAATTACTTTGCAATGTCATGCGTCCACCAGTGTGGGACACCTTGACAGTAATTACTTTGCTTCCACATTATAATTATAGGAAATATCAGATTTAAAAAAGAAATATGTTTTATAAGACATTTGACTGAAAACACGATTCAGGCTATCTTTCGAGTAAGTGTAGATTGTGACTTCACCGCACCAATAATTATGCAAATGAAGTCAATTATGTAAATGAATTTAGGCACAAATGCCCATTATACTGATGATTTCGACATCTAAACGGATCATATTTCATTCAACAAAAGAAAAAAAAAACTTTTTCAAGTATCGAAATTATGGATTTTTGAGGTGAGGATGAGCATTTTTCTTTATTAACCTCATTTATATAATAAATTAGGCTTGTTTATGATAAACCGTCTGTCGGATTTGTGATTGGCGATACATCCTGTTTTTGGGGTTTTTTTTAAAATTTCAGTCTTGTACATTATGTATTTCCATCGTCCAATGTGAATTCTGTAAATGCTTTCTCACTATAGTGCGTCCAACAATATACGTTCTCGGATTTTCGCGAATATCTTTGATTTGTTTGGATCAATCTTCGCCAAATTTTGCACAGTCTCCTGTTTCAATTTGTCTTGACAAGAAACTGTTTTTTGACGGTTACGAAGATGGAAATACAAATGTTTTCTTCATCAACTTATATAAAAAACTCGACCCACAGGAAATCGCTAAAATAAGGTGGTTTACAGCTACGTGGATTATGACGTGAGGATACGCAGCTTCTCTGAACACAAACATTTTTGATACGGATAATTGTAGTGCATGTTTCTAATATCAAGGTTGTTTTGTTCCTGTAATATTTAACTTTTCAATCTACTTTAGCTTATGTGTTTCTTGGCTTTTTGCAATGTCATTTTAAGACAACAGAGTAAACTGTCGAGGCATGACGTTAAATATATATTAAGATTTTAATAGTTGTGAGTCTGCTTTTTTAATGTTTGTGTAGACCAGCCTTTTGTTTGCACCAGAATGCTTGGCATGTTCATTACGCAGAACAAAAACTGGGGTGTGCACAATGATGCACAATCGGGAGTTCAAAAAAATCTGCGCCAAAATCAGTGTGTGTATTATTGTATGTGTAAAAAGGGGAGGGGGTGAAATGCATCGAGATGGACCCATCAAACTGTACACTCTTTTTGATAAAATATGACGAAGGGAAGGGGTGGGGACAGTAAGAAGTCAGAGGTAGCGAGGAGACTTTCTATTAGTTGCTGATGACTGTTGTATTTTATTTTATGTCAATTCTGGTCGTGGACGTAATAGTGTGTCCTTTTTAACGGATGCGGTCGGCGATAAAAACAGCAACGAGGGAGGAGAAAATGTTTTGTCTCAATTGCGGAACACAGAACGTGAGACTGCTAAAACACAGAACATTGCATTGCCTGAAATATTTGGAGTTGCTCTTATGTGGAACTGATGTCAACAGAAGACAACTGTGAAAACTGTAAAACTTCTGTATTTTAAACAATCGAGTGTGTTGAGTTTTTTATATACTTTAATGAAGAAAACTTTTTTGTCCGTAACTGTATAAAGATGAAAAAATATGTTTCTATCAAGACAAATTGAAACAGGAGGCTATGCAAAATTTGGCGAAGATTGATCCAAACAAATCAAAGATATTCGCGAAAATCCAAGAACGTATATTGTTGGACGCACTATAATAAAAGAAAAGATCAGGAGTTTAGTCGCGTGAAATTTCAACTTGACCGTCGATCGTTCGACCACGTCAAAATTACACCGGTAGACTGGATTTTAAAGATCCATATAATTATTCTTGCTGATAGCCTAGATGGTTTGCATTACAGCATTAAGTGAGACCAAGTAGTTTTGAATGGAAAAAAAACAGCGGAATCCATTATACAAGGATAAAGTCTTTGTGTCACTGTCCGTTGCTAAGCCTCAGGAAAATTGAACAAACTGCCACACGTATCATAGTTTTCACATAATTATGCTTGATAGCTTTGTTTACTGTTCGTTCTAGCCCGTAGTATCGGTATCAGTATTAATGTGCCCTACATGACTTTATCAAAATCGCTTCAGAATGCTCGACCGTTCAGCTCAGTTGCCTGTATAATCCAGCTCGTTTCGCTACAGTGTAGTCATTATTTAGGTTGACTTACTCTCATATTGTTCTCTTTCCGTCTCTAATTTACCCGGGTCATCTTTCACCGAGGAACTCGAAGAGACTCAATGAGACAGAAAAGCCCAGCCTCTTTGCTAGCTTTTTAGCTCTAATTGGAGGGTGGGCGCAGATAAAAAGCTCGCTGGGTTAGTGAAAGACTATAATCAACACAAAAGTAGTTCATATGTAATGAGGTATTTTCAGACGGGTCAGTTACACCACGTGATCTAGGGATTGCTAGGATATTTTGATAAGTGACGAGTAATCATACATGAGCAGAGCATGTAAACAAACCAACGTGTGAGCAAGATTTCCTAGGTCACGTGATGGAGCTGAAAATACCTAATTAAACAGAGGTCATTTATGTGGCGTTGGATCAGTTCAGCCAGTGGTTGCTTGGGCCATGGTAGTAGCGATCTCCCCTGACCAAAAGGCGAAAGACGAACTAGACATAGATCTAAGGACTAATCTCAAACTGACTCCCTTCTTTCCAAGCCAAAGATAGTGACTTTCTTTTGTCGCTGTGCATAATGAAGCAAGTCAGCTACCTTTTTTCGTATCATCGAGAACTTAGTCTTGTTTGGCATTATGGGATTATAGACCACAGGTCCCGGGGCACGTGTAAAACGTTAACCTAGTTACCTGCCTGTTCTTCTCGATCGGCTTACTGACATAATTGATGTGATTTCCATTTCCTTGTTGCCACCTAGGCCTTCGCTCCCCTTTCCCAAACGGTTCCGTATATAGCTATGTACAGAGAATTTCAAAAAAAACAAAACTAATCACCTCTGAGTGCTACCAAAAGAACATTCTAATTTTGGTCAGTAACAGAAAGGTATAATACCAACAGACACTGTAAATGAGAAAAGTATTTAGATAAGCTTGTTTTCAGTTCCGCCACGTGACTAAAGACATTTTCGGTCACCCTTTGGTTTGTTTACATACTTTGAGCGTGCTTGCCTGCTCTTGATGAATGGCGAGCAGCCAGGCATGCGCAGACCATGTATACAAAGCAACAAGTGGGCGATAATCCCATGGTTACGAGATAGAACTGAAAGTACCCAATATTATAGCATTTTATTACAGACAAGACTAACACCCCATTTTACAAATGGGCAGGCAGGCAACGCACCAGCGGTGGAAGAATACCTAGCGCACCGAAAGGCATCATAGACGAATGCATTAGACTCCGAGAGAAAGTTAGACGATTGGCGAATCGGGCGGATTGAAAAGATGTATCGGAGATTGTATTTCGTTGCGATATGCATTCTTTTTTTTAAAAATAGGTAAATAAAAGAAAGAGGACTAATTTAAATGTGTATAGTTACCTTTCGTGTATATTTCTACGAATTTAGGTGAAAAACACATATTTTTTCATTACGTAGTTCTCAAGAAATCTGTGTCACAAATTTGGCTGACGCCTTTTATTAATATAGATAACTATACATTCTAAGAAAGAGCGCAGGGCCAGTAACCATATGCGTAATCCTTACGTTAATTAACGCACTGCGGTAATCACGGAAAACTCCCAAAACATTAGTAGTGTTCACAGTGGTTAAGGCAATACGTTAACTAACGTATGGATTATGCATACGGCCACAGACCTGTTATATGTGATAACATGCATCACCTATTTGTGGCCAGGAAATAAAGTAAACGAAGTCCTTATCTGCTTCGGATCGTCGTTACTGTCTCCTTCATTTTGGTATCGTATTGTCTTTACCCTTTTTGTAATCATCGTGTTTACTGATGAAAAAAAGAGGAAGTTGTATCACCATTTCTCTTCTCTACCGTGTGTATATATGTGTGTATGTATGTGTGTATGTATGTATGTATGTATATATGTATGCATGTGTGTGTGTGTGTGTGTGNGGGGGGGGGGGGGGGCTTGAAAACTAGTTGAATTAGGAATTTATTCAATAATTAACTCGTGGAGTTAACCCTCTTGTTCTTGGACAAAGTTATAATATTAACAGATTTTACTGTATCATCATTTGGCATCATTGTCATCGTCATCATTCTCATCATCAGCAGCAGCAGCAGCAGCAACGACAATACGCAACATTTTCGTTAAGTGAGGCACAATGAAAACAAGAATATAGCATCAGCATATCATTGATCACAACAAAGTTTTCCTTAACAACAAAGTTTTCCTTAGTACAGCATATTGACCGAAGGAAACGTTTCACTGTGTGCCGCTGTGCCGTTTGAGAGACAGTATTCAAAGATATTTAGAGTGCTGAGACGCTCAGCCCTACCGTAGTTAGCGACCCTTTTCGCGCGCCCATCAAAAGTAATTACTGACTACTTTGGTGGGTAAACATCTACACCCCACAGCTTTGGATCTGTCCAAATAATCAACATCCACGGCGGATCGTCGGAACGTTCTCGAAAACATACCCGGCTAGTAATTAGGCTTGTTATTTAAGGAGGGCACGAGAGTAGCCCAGGCAAGGAGAAACGATTTCTTTAATACATACACCAGCGCTGTAACGTGGCTAATTTATTTAGTCACTGGGCCTACAGTGTATGTTGTGTTGAAAGTTTTCGTGGAAACTTAATTGCCCATTAAAATACAGTACGGTTATGTATATTGTATAAGTTACTAACCAAGGCGTGGTGTGCCAGCTCTTGTCGGGAAGGCCTCAAGGTGGTGGGGGAAGGGGTCGAACAACCAACAGGTTTTTGTGACTTCCATAATATACGAACTATTAGATATCTATTGGCCTGTACAATTTTTTGAAAATAAAAATATATACTGGCTTAAATTTGTGATATCGAATAGGTCATAAAGAGACAAAAGAATACAATAAAAATTTTATGAATGACGCATTATTATTGGTTGTGTTTTTTTTTTTTTGGGNGGGGGGGGGTTTCGTGAGTGATTGGATGTAAAATTTAAAGAAAACAACCAAAAAAAAAATTTGATGATTACGCTCTATTATGTGGCCGCTGGTTAGGTTATTTTGCCACGCGTGTCGCTTGCCACAGCGCCGGTCAGACTGCCTGCGTTCTTTGATTCTTGGCCACACGCAATGTGCGTGGACACGATTTACACAGTATGAAAAAGAAAGAATAAAATATGTGGCGAAATTTCAGATTTTTCGAGGACACGAAGGCCGCATATGTACGTTATTCGCATCAGTTCTATGGGAAGGAGTGAAGGGACCAGGGCGCTGCACTGAGGCGACCTACAATGGTTTTGTAGTAGATTTAATTTATGATATGGAGCAATAACAATAACTATAAGTTTATAGAGCTCAGACAAGAATCTGTTGTAAATGAGCAAATGAGGAAACAAAATATTCTTAACAAGCAATTCACATTCTACCCTTCCTCTCTCTCTCTCTCTCTCTCTCTGTCTGTCTGTCTGTCTGTCTGTCTGTCTGTCTGTCTGTCTGTCTGTCTGTCTGTCTGTCTGTCTGTCTGTCTCTCTCTCTTTCTCTCAACTTCACACTCACATTGATGAAGTTTCAGATTTAGAATTTTTACACATTAAATTAAAAAACAGTGTTGCTGTATGCTGACGACACGAAGGCACCGCTAACGAGAATATAACGGCATAGAAAGTCATGCTGGCATGTTATACAAAACGAAAAGTCTACACTATCACTCTTTAACACTGTTTAAATTAATCCTTAAAAATTTACTCAATTTCTTTAAAGTACCAGGATGTAAAGTACTAAATAATTCTTTATATTCAGTCATATTGGGTCGATTTCTATAATATTTTGGTACAAAAAGTCTTCTTTCCCTATCAAAAGATGGACACACAAGTATGTAATGATATTCGTCGCCTATGTCACGTAAGCACTTTTGACAAATTCAGTCCCTAAATTCAGTATTATTATACCTCCCCTTTTCAACCGGTAAGCTGTGATCACTAGTACGATACTTAATTAAACTATAAACTCTTCAGATTCTAATAATCCCAAATAGGCTTCTGATCTCCATACTGTTTTAAGACTTATATAATTTTTTCCTTTGTTGCTATTACTTGCGTCTGCCTTACATTTCTAAATATACTGGTCTACGATTCTAGTTTTAATGTGCTTATCATTGAGTGTAATACAAGATTGTAATACAAGGTTGAAACGGAGCACTAAGTTATAGGAGACAAATAGGATAAAGTTGAGTGTTATGATTTCTTCTTGAGCAATCCATATGTTGTAAAATCCACTATCTTGCAAAATATTCTGATTGTAATTCAACCACTTAGATGTGTTATTATTATTTAGGCTTCCTTCTCTGTACATTATCCTACATAATATAAAAAATGAACGTTTTTCCTTTCGACCCGTTATCACTTTTCCCTCAAAAATATCATTCTTTTCTTGATTTCGCATATAAGAGGTTATTTCCCTAGTTCACCATATATCATGTAATTTGGAGAGCTTGATCTTATTTGTGTTACGTACACTGTCATTTAGTAAGTAATATCATTGTGAATAAAATGTACAACATCGTATGGTTTTGTAAAACATATTTCCTTCAGGAAAAATAAAGGTTGTGTTTTTTTATTTTTGTTTATACCTCACAAGGGAGACAGAAATATTGGTCAAGTTCGGATATGGGATGAGGTCACCCTGTAAGTTATTTTATTCGTTATATCTCACCTACCATTTGGTGTAAATGACGTAAACATGATACAACCGCCTATAAAATCTACTGATTAATGTAAAAAAAATATATGCACTTCTCTAGAATATATCCAGTTGATTCTCAGTGTTTTGTGCACGCACGGAGGAGCTAAGGGCAGGCCTGAATTGTATTTCATACAATAATATTCCTTGTTGATGGCCCACGCAAGGTAATGGAAAACCTTAAGATGTTAATGACGTGGCGAGGAATATCTCCATACTATCCAAACAAAGCAAAAACCAAAAAAAAAACCCAACAAACAAGCGAATTATGTGTAGTTTTTCTCCTCCTGTGGATACAGCCCACAGACATACAAAGGACTGGCCCCATTGTGGCCTACAGAGACAAGCGGTGTTTTGCTTATGGCATACAGACTTCACAGAGTGAAGGTCAGGACCACATGAAAACTTGAGCAGATGGTCGTAATATTAATATTTTCAATTTCAAATTTCTTTAAGTTACAAAAGCCTGAGGCGATTTGCCTCTTTGAGCCAATAAATTGTTTTCTTTGCTGTCACCTACAAGAAATTCCCAAATCTCTAGGTCTTCTTTAATAGTTTGCAGTATTCATTAAATGTAATAAATTAAAGTGATGTTTAAAATAATATAGATCTTTCATTTCGTATTCGACCTGCGAAGCCGATACACTATAAGGCGTAAATAATGCTAACTAGTATAGCTTCCTTAATAACAAGTGTTCTGCACAGAAAGCCACACCGACAGCAAATTAAATGATCCCAACTTCAAATTTAGTAAACAAAATCAGGAAAAAATATGCAGACTAATTTGCAGTCTTAATCACAAATGTAGGACCAGTTCTGCATAATCTGTCCAAAGAACTGATCTTTTTTTGCTGTCTTTTTAAGGCAGGATAACACCCTATAATCATCCAATTAGAAGTTTGTAATTATTTTGTAGCCAGCCATGTGGCCCTGAAACATATTAGTCATCTCGCCTAGGAGTGTGTAGAGCACTATATGATCTCACAGCAACATAAGGAATACACATCTTAGCCAAGTCGTGGCCGTCGTACTGTGATTTAAAAGTTAACCATATTATAAGCTCATAACTTGCCGAGAAATGTACACTGTTTCATATACGATGGAGTAGTGCTCAACCGTATATCAAGCTAGACTGCGAAACTATACTTGTATCTGGATTGTACCTCTTGGCGTCGTGCATCATCAGAATTTCTTGCTACTGGGAACTTATTTTGCCCCATGTAATAAATCATCCATTGAAGGGACAAAAGCTATTTTTGGATGTTCCTGAAGATCGAGGATCTGTTGTCACTAGAAACTGGTTGCCGAGAAAGCCCTTCCTATTCTGACGTTTTTCTATGGTGCTGTAGAGTGTAGATTTGCATACCTGGTTGGGTTCTGTAAACCTGTAGTATTAGAATGCTAAGCCATAGGTGGAATTACCTAATTCAGTCTTGCACGATAATGTATGATTAAAAAACTCATACTCAGAAAAAGAAGCTTAACCAATGTATTAGTTTTGGTCATTCCAGCCTTTCTCAGGAACAACAGTGCGATATCTGTAATACAGATTTAAGTTCACTGCTGACATGATTATTTCAAATTGTAAACAAATTCGTCTATTCTAAGACACATTACTTAATTCTCAACAATGAACCCTTTTCTTTATGTTGCCATCTCAATTAGATCGTGATCACATCGTCTAGACGACAAAAGCCATCACCTGAAACTAAACAATGTGTTCGACATGATTGCATGGGATGGCATTTTTGACGTCAAATCTTGGCTTTGTTCCTTCTGTAGAGTTTTTATTTGTGGTTTGACCCAAGTTCGCATAATATACATTTTTCAGTACGATGGCAGCACAACAAGTGAAATTTTCTCTCCTTTTGCTCTACATTCTCTTCTCACGCTGCCTGTGAAACGTTTTTAGACAAAAAACAAAATGTAGATCTATGATAATCCTGTTACAGAGATGAGAGTCTGTCCATTACAAAAAGTTGGGTAATACTTTGCTAAAACACACAAAATACCCACCTGGGGCCTAATAGTCGGTGAGCTGATTACTATCTTCTAGAAAGCCTCACCACTCAATATTCCTGAGAGACTCATTTAGAAGGTCTGGAACTGGTACCTCAATCCTCAAGATAATTCTTGCTGACAATGTTGTTTTTCTTTATGTTTGTTTAACAGGTTTTTTTTTTTAGCTTGTTTTTGTCTGACGGCATTAAGCTTTGGAAATTCCGCGAAACGTTCTGATTAAGAGAACTCATAACATTGGCAAGTGGCAGGATTTCCCTCGGGGTTACAGACAAAAACAAATGTTCTAATCCCATACAATTATTTATGAATTACTTGATTTTAGTTTGGCGCCAGGGTTAGATATCCCAAATAATTATTCTCTTCAGATCTGTGAGTTGTATTTTTTAGATTTAATAACAACGTAAGGAAATGGGCCGATAGGATATCGTTACTTCATACCCACCACGGTTGACTAGCTAGCTTCTAAAGAGTGATTCCGTTTCTCAGGGCATGTTGAGGCCATGCCGAAATTCGCCATCACTTCGAATTAGGACATAGCAAATTTGATAGGAAACTTCTACCCGGTAGTTCAGTCTTACAACCAGAATGATGGAAAATATATGCAGTGGCAATTGTTATTATAGTCCGTAAACTTTGCTTTGTGCAAGCTATTCATCGAATTACTCAAGAACCCACTGTTAGATTTCTTTGAATATTTGCATCAACTTATACTTTCTTATGGACGTTACAGATATTATTTTTTGTCAACAGAATAATAACGGATATCTAAATTCCCTTCTTTAATCTATATAAATTGGATCGTTCTGGGTTATTTTTGTCAATAAAGAGGTTTACAGTATAAAAATTAGACTTTAGAGGGTGAAAAATCGACCAGGGGCATATTTGTGATAGACGAAAATGGAGATATCAAAATGATCAAATTTAACGTGACAAGGCTAAGATACACACAAACAAAAGGGTGAAAATAATGCAATTATGTATTAGTACCCTCACTTTCAGGTGAAGTGGTGACTTAAGTGTCTTGTTAACTTTCCTCTTCCGAATCACTCGTAAACGATATCATATTATCATATTCCAGCGCATGTTCGACTCGCAGTGCGGGGTTCGAAATCTTGTGATACAGGTGACCACGCCTAGCTGCTAGCCTCTTTACAAAAAGTAGTTGTACAAATGTAGGGTGATCTGTTGCAATGTTAAAAATTTTACCTTCAAAGACGTCATATTTATTTAGATCTAGCAATGTGCAGACAAAACAGCAGAGCCGCCGATGACTAATGTACGCCTAAATGAGAAACAGTATGAGCGTCACACATTAACGCGTTCAATAAAGGTGCTCCCTCGTGTTCATGAGTACATACGAAGGTATTTACATGCACATGCCATTGTAATGATTTTAAAAACGATATAAAGGGAAAAAGTGTGCACGAAGTTTTGAACGGAACATGGAAATGATGTGCTCTATTACGGTAAACATATGATACTTTGTAATGTACGACGTGATAGATTATCGAGAATATTTTACTAATAAATGATAAGGAAATTTCTAAATTACCAAATGCTGATCATTGAAATCAGTATTTTCAAAACGTCCAAACCCATACAGGGGCTGATGCAAAATTTTAGAAACATCTAATGGCAGGTTTTTGAGTAATTCGGTAAAAGGTGTGCACAAACCAAAGTTTACGTACTATACACGCTGGTCCCTCTGCTACTACGTGACATGTCTAGCCACTTTCCATTAGACAGATTGAATGTTACTCTCATTTTTTAAACACTCATCCTCGCTCATTTGATACGCCGTATTTTTCTCAGAGACAACGTTGATCTCTCTCCACTCATCTCTCTCAATCAAATGATTCTTAGAACCAACAAGAAGTTTTGATCACTGAAAAATGCCGTTCAGACAACACCACTATTTGTAAACACAGTATGGGTGCGAAAGGAAAGCCACGGCGAGGCAGGCAATGCGACGCCTACCCCTTGGTCTTTAACGGGCTATTACGCAGTGAGATGTAATGTTACTGTTGTTACTGACATGAAATTGAAGGAGATAAATTGAGCTTTTCAGTAATGCTAAATGTATGCAGATAGGCCGAGCTGTCATTGAGTAATTGGCGTGTAAAGTTGGTTAACTTGGTCCGCGTGTCAAGTTCGCCGGTCTAGCATATGCGCTAGGTACTCCCTCTATACATAGACTAATCATATCGACAGGGATTCCACTGATATATTTTGTTTGTTTGTTTGTATGACCATTTTAGACACAGTAGACGGCATTTCATTATGTAGTAAGGCCTTATTGCTAATAGATTTAGGGTAACCATGATTACTACTTTGGGCTAAGCAACATGCCAGCAAATTTCTCTGTCATTTGGCGTTTGAGATTTCAAACAGAAGTTGTTTTGGGGTTTGTTTTTTTTTTGCCTGCAATCCATGAATTCCACATTATTGTTTTCCTTGAGGAGGCTTTTGGCATGGGGGTCGGAGCACCTATGGACATGTCCGGAGTACGATGATCATAATTTCCGGCTACAAGTAACAAGTCACGATTTCACCAGGCAAGAAAAACTGCAACTGTACTTAATACAGTCACTGTGCCAACTTTACATATTGTGCATGACACATGAAATCTTCTTAGTTTCCTTTTTAAGGCACGTCTCAAAGACATGGTTTCTCAATGTCTGCACAATACATGTATTCAGTATTATATACTGAAAGAATTCCGAAGCAAATTTACATGAACATGGAACAGATCGATCGGTAGAGTGCTGTGTTCCAGACCTGCTAATTTGTCTAGCAAATTCTTAACATTTCTCGGGAAGGAGAGAGGTGCCACTTGGCCGTCATGCTCTCGGAGCACTCAGAAAACGATGATCCCGAAACCTGCCATTTTCCTCCTATTTGTCCGGCTGTCGAAACCTCCCATAACATGTTTGGTCACGGCTCTCTCTCTCTCTCTCTCTCTCTCTCTGGCTCTCTCTCTATCTGTCTCTCTCTCTGTCTGTCTCTCTGTGTCTCTCTTTCATTCTTGCTCTGTCTCTCTCTCTCCTACTCTCTCTCTCTATGCGTATCTGTTAAGCTTCTCTCTATCTACTTTATCTAGTTATTCGTTTCTGTGTGGTACTTTTTTTTATAATCATTAATTAATTTTTGATCTATGATTTATTATGGTACTGTGAATGTTTGACGAATCCGTCAAGATGATAATACTTAAAATTATAAGTCTTGATTATAAATTGCGCTGTTCGACCTGCATTTCTAGAGTTTTATTTTAAAAGAAAGTATATTCACCGCTATTTTTAGGTGGTTATACGGTCTTTTACTCTATACACTTTTGCACCATACTTTAGGCGGTGTTACTGGAAAATAGTACATTACTTACAACACGTTATTCTGAAAAATATTTCGGCTTTAATACGTAGACATGATGTTAATGAATCAGCTAAACACCGAAAGACGAATCACCTCCTGAAAATAAATGCTTATTCGAGATCTCTGCTCTGTGGCCTCAAATAAGTATGAAGTGTTGTGTCTATGTGGTATAATAAATGGCATTTTAAACTTTCCTGCCATAAACATTATGTATTTGTCGATTTTCCACAATGTGTTTTTCTTTGGCTACCAAGAATTTGATCACCGATTTTAGTGAAGTAGGTTAGGCCGAGGACTGAATACAGATTATCTCAAGTGAAATTATGTTCCAAA
Source organism: Ellobium chinense (assembly GCA_033807755.1). NCBI lineage: Eukaryota > Metazoa > Mollusca > Gastropoda > Ellobiida > Ellobiidae > Ellobium > Ellobium chinense. The sequence goes on from JAWQUT010000094.1 coordinate 429,958, forward strand.
ACAAACCTTGTAAACAACTGCGGAGACAGGGATTACTTTTCTTTCCGAGTAATTATCGAAGTAGTTGATGAAAGGAGCGTTCGGAGCCAACAACTTTCGCGCACACGACTGAGAGTTGTTCACCGGCACTGACTGGTAAGATTGCTGCACTTGGCATTTTCTCTTGACCTATGAATGAAAATGCTGTGCCAGGTAATGAGAAATTCTTGCAATAGTTTATAAATGCAGGTACGTGGCACAAAATAATATAGACTACGTTGGTGATGAAAGGAAGAAAATCATTATTATATATACACAGACATATGGGAAGGCGGGCGGGCGGTGGGCGGATGGGGTGATGGAAAAAGAGAGAAAAACAATAGATCGACGAACGAATAGACAGGCCTCGTGGCAGATAGAAAGGACAAGCATGTCTGAGGGATTGCAGAAATAGACTTATGCATGTAACGAGAACCCGAGGCTCTGATAGACAAACATTCGGCACACACACTTACTTAGTCGGAGAGGCGAGGAAGAGAAGGGGTAAACATGGGGGCGGCGGTCGGACAAACAAGGCTTGAAGAGGGATCATCTAGCCTGATAAATAAAATCGCTACACAAACAAATACAAGTGAGACAGAAAGAGAGACAGGGGGAAGGCGAGAAAGAGAGAGGGAGGGAGGGAAAACGGCAAAAGAGACAGAGAGAGAGAGAGAGAGAGAGAGAGAGAGAGAGAGAGAGGGAGTGAGTGAGTGAATGAGAGGAGGAGGAAAGCGAGACAGAGAGTGAATTAATAGAGAGAGAGAGAAAGAGAGAAAGAGAGAGAGAGAGAGAGAGAGAGAGAGAGAGAGAGAGACAAAGAGAGATAGTGATTAAGACGGGTCTGAACAATTCAGTTATTGTAATGATAAAACTGGTGCTAGGGATGACTGTAAAAGTAGGCCATACTGAGAGTAGGGAGCAAATTAGTTTCCAAACCGGGACCACAAATCGCGGATAACAGAAAAAATACTGACGTCAAATCATCCTGAATTCCATCACTGACACACTTGACCTTCTGGAGAGAGACATCAGGTCCTATTGACCTACTTTGATCAGATTGGCGTGACGATTCGGGGAGACATCAGTATTTGCAGGTGTGATCAGAATACATTCCTAGTAATTTCCATTCTCTCGTATCTTTATCCAGTCGCCTGATCTCAGATGTAAGATTCAGTTCCACGATTCAATGATTATTAAAAATAACACAGAGAGAAAAATGAGATGGTATGATGAAAAAGCAAAACATGCCAAATGTCATCATTTAAGCAAATATCGCCTTGTTTTCCCATTCAAGACTTTGTTGTAGAGCTTTCGCAATGGCCCTCCGATAGCTCTAGGATGTCATAACCAGCTGTCCATGTTCAATGACAATGTCTCGAATGGAAAAACAAGGCTGTTATTTGCATTCTATTACTTCGTTTCTTCGTCACAAATGTCCTAATATAGCAGACTATTTTTCATAATGAGGGAGATGGAGGAGAGATGTAGGGGAGATAACAAAAATATTTACATTCCTGGTAATGACGTGCGGTGCAATGCATTCACAGTAGACCCTCGATAATATGTATGTCCTTGGCGCATGGGAAGAAAGTACTTTTATACTTGCACTCTTCTTGAAGGATACTTATGGTATCAAGATGCCATTTTTTTCTTGTCACGGTTGGCAATATAAGGTTTTACACCTTTCATGAACTTATCAAGGGGTCCAATGCCAAAATACTCTCCAAACATGTTGTTTAGATCTTCCTCCAAATGTAGACACGAAGAAAAATGCCACTAAAGTGGTCAGATTTTCAGAACATAGGCAGTGAAGTAGGCTACCTAATATTTTAGGCCTGTCCAGTCAGTAAATAGGGTAACCTTACCCATCTAGCAACACTCACAAAGTTTATATTTGAGTGGCTAAACCTTACCTATTCTAAATCTACACATGAATTTGCGCCTATCTAAGCCTTTGAAATTCAAATCCAACCCATTTTCTCCCTCCCCATGACCAGTTTTCTGATTTTATAGCGAATGTTTAAACTTGTATATTTTTATGGCCGGTGCTACTGGCATCTTCATACCTTAATATCGAAGTCTACGTGCATAATGAAGCGATATAACGATACTGCCCATGCATGTAAAAGCCATTCAATAACAAGGTGTACCTTTTAGATAAGTTCTTAATATCCAAATTCCACTGTTTTCATCTGTCTAAGTGGCTGTCATACTCGGGGTGTCATACAGTTTCTTGATGGGCGAAAGTAGAATTAGAAGTGATGGACTCCTTTTTATCAAGAGAGCTTACTCATATCCTTGATGTTCTTTATCTAGGGAATTTATTTATGGGTTGTTTGATAGTCTCCAAATACAGCAACCGCCAGGGAACTATAAATAACACTAATAAACCTTCGAATGTCAGATTCTTCCATTACGCGTTGTATATTTAGCGATGACGCGTACAGCACAAGATTTCTTTTTTTTTTCATTTAGGGTTTAACATCCTGTTTTAGCACAGTCAAAGAACTCAAAGACGAGACTGAGACACCTGTCAGATCGCTAACAAGACAGAATGCAAACCCAGGATCTTTCACAGCGAAAGATAAAGCATTCTACATCCCGAACACCTTTAAGGCACTACAGTAACAGGCACGGCACAAGGGGAAACAAACTGCACAAAGCCGGTTTTCCATCTTATCGGAAACTAGCCGAGATGTCCCGGCTCTACCCGGTTTGGGGGGGATGGAGGAATAGCAAAACTTACCTCTGTGCCGACTCCTCCTCGTCTCCCCCACCCCCACCTCTCACCTCTTCGGATGGGATGAGCGGCATAACAAGAACTGTAATTCCTGCCGATAAATACTTCCATGTCGACACATTTTGATGACGTCATCCGCTAACAAAACTGTTTCGTTTGCGAGAAAGGTTTACTAAGCCGTAAAAGAAATGGATTTTTTTTTTGTAATACACACACACACACACACACACACACACACANATATAATTAAGCCATTTCAAAATGCAAGAATCGAAGGCTGTCATAATGATTGATGTATCTTTTTGTACGCTCACATCAGATATGACATTTGTAATCGTGGTAGAATGAATGTCCCCTAAAGCGTTCACTTAAAGCAATGATTAGCAAGCCTACATTTTTTTCCTCTAACAATCCTGACAGGGCAGGCAGCAAAGTGAGGGCACTCTTTTTTACGTACAGCTTCGGAAACTCAAAAAATGTCGTGGTTCACAAGCGACCATTCTTTAATTACTATGTTGTACATCCTTTGCGGCCCCTGAGGACCTGTTTTGCCACCTCCTTTAAATGCCCTTTACGTCAAATAGTTTCTTTAAAAAATAAGACTCTGTCTAATATACCGTGGCAACACAGTAGTCTACGTCATGTCATTGATACTGTAATTCTTGCCAGCTTCTTTGCATGTCTTGGCGTCGCACGACTCCAATCTGTCAGAAAATTTTCCTGCCTTCTGTGGATGCTTTGATCATCCCAGCCATGACGTCATCGTTGTCTAGATTCAGTATCATTGATCTGTTTATGGGTATTCACCTCGGTGGCTCTTCTACAGAAAAAGAAAAAAAAATAGAAGCATAAATGGTTGTGTAGCGGACGTCGCGAAACTATATCTAAGACCCACACATTCAAAACGCAGCTAACGGCAGTCAGTCTATAGGCACGGTCATCAGTCCTCATTTTGCGCTGGATGAAAACAAGAAAAAAATGTTGTTCACTCGGAGACATTGAGGATGGGTATTGATATCCTCACTTATAGGAATTAGTGCTTCTGTACCTTTTATTCGGTGGATTCTTCCTATTTCCAACTGATCTCTTCTAGACTCTGATGAGCTATTCAGAGTTTTAGTATATTTTTAGTATATTCTTACATTTTGTCTATAATCTATAACACTAATCTGTCTGTATTTTTCTTTTGTAGACATAGTTTTGGGGTTTTTTTATTTCTTTTCTATAAACCTTTATAATATGAGTATTTCTAACCTCATCCCTGATGCGGCTTTATATTTCATTTCAGGCTTTTGTTTTTTTCTTTTTGCTAGCCCCTTTTTTTATTTTGCTACTTCCCTCTCAGTCCTAAGCTTACCTTTTTTTTTATTTTCGTCCCCTCACTCAAAATATTACACCCCATTATTTACGGCACAATTTTCTTATGACCCGATAAAGACTTGATCGATTCCCCCATGAGTTTCAGACAAATGTTTACGACAAGTCTGTGCGGAGAATTTGAGGCGGCCCAAGATTACACCAGCCATTTAATCACATGTGCACGTAGCTAGCTGGACAAAAGCCACGGAGACTGAGCGATAGCGACTTCTGACCTGCCCGTCAGCATCTCAGACACCGCTTCTCCAGCAGCAATCTTTTATATTCTTGATCTCGGCTTTCCACCCATCACATTTTTCGGTTAGGGTAACATCATAGATGAAGGCGCATCTCTCATTTTCCTGACTGGTTAGTTATCATTGTCATGGTTATGAAAGGAAACGGCCTGGAAAATAAATCGCAATTGTACCAGAAAAACACAGAATAGGTGGTAAAGAAAAAAAACAAAACAAAATCTAGAGCAACCGCCCACCACCACTAACTTAACCCTGATTCATTTCCTTCGACTCGAGGGGCATCTTGTATAGGCGTGGGGCGATTCCCGAAGTGTCGATAATTACATGGGCGACTTAGCTTTTCGAATAGCCACCGGCGGGAACCCATATAAATCAGAAGTCTGTAACTGAGGTAAAGTGGATCCGAGTTGCTTTTTCACTACTATTTTACTATGACCTAGTTGAACTCACAATATACACAGAGGCACAGAACATCATATTCTGGCTTCTTGCCCACTGCGTTAATAGTTCCTGACAGACCCCACGGCTTGACCAGAGAACATACAGCTTTGATGCCACCGCCCCGCTTGGCGATTTTACAGTTTTGCGTTTCGATATTTCAAAAGAAAGAAAAAAACAAGTATCTCCAGCCTCTCTTGTTGGCACCCTTGCCCACACCACTCATTACCTAAAGTTCGCCAACATGAAAAATTAAGAGGGGTCTGTGCGGACAAGCTCTTAACACAAGCATCTCATGAATAAAAGGAGAGGGTACCGCCGTTTCCGGAATAAGGTCAACATGGTGCCAGAATTCTGCGATAGATGAGAATAACGAGTTCCTTCTTGGGGAGTCCCATCGTGCTCACCACGTCTGTGGTGTTGAGAACATTGACACTGGGGGGCTTGAGACCTTTCTCTCGCTCTCACAGATCTTGAGAGCCGGAGCATATTTTCACGGTGGCGTCAGTTCAACTACTCTCCAGAAGGTCTGAACAATTAAACTTTACTGGCTGTGTGACAAGGCAATGCGCTTGAACTTTATAAGTCTAAACCCCAGGTGGGAGTTAAATTTGTTTGTTGCAAAGGCACATGAGTGTAATGAGTAGGGATAAGGGTGAATTCAGACTATATACCACAGGCCCACAGGCGTCGCGTGACCTTTCGACAGGTGATGCTAGATAGGTTTAGTTGTCAACTAAGGGAGCCATTGAGGGTTTAAAGTTTTAAGAATCAGACACTGTGGAGGCTATACTCTAGATCTACATAATAAAACTCACCTACTTGAGTGAAGAGGAAATCTGTGTTGTTTCATGACAGTAAAATATGGCAATCACTTTTATATATATTATTGTATTTGCTAAAATCACACAATGTACATGTTCTCAGAAAATATGAATCAATGCTGGCTGGGGTCCGATTTTGTGACCCCCCCCCCTTTCCCTCAACACATCCCCATCCCACCATAGTTATGTGTGAATTGCATAACTATAAGCCTGTTTCACTTAATCAGTCGGACCAAGTCCAGGCATGATCTGAAAGTCTCGAGCCAGAGAGACCCTTTCGAGAATCAACCTATAATTTTGACAAACCGTTATCTTTTACCAACAAGTCTTACCATATTTTTTTTTGCATTAGATACACATGAAATATTATCATACATAATTTATATTATTATGTATCATTTACATATTCCCAACTGTTTCAATAATTTCTGCTTTGGTATTAGATCCATCACTGTGTGGAATCATGAACAGAAAATGACAAAACTTTAACCGGCTTATGTTAAAGTCCAGTGTCGCTAGACACCAGTCTCCGTGTTAAAGTTACTTCCCCCTGACTAGACTCTCACAAGCCTAGTTAGCCTGTGATTTTTTTTTTTCTTGAGTCAATGAAAATTTGGCCTCGACCTTGGTCTATTTCTGTCATAATAGAATGCAAGGACGGTACTTTTTATCTCGCGGAGTCAGTTCTATTTTCGTTCCCGTGAGTCGCTAGTGCACTCACTGTGCCGAGAGCTTCATTCGACTACTTTGGCTGTAGGCTAACTAAAACTAATGATATCCGTGCAAAGTTATTCACAGGGGACTGGCACTATACGAAAATCTCTTACGTTACACTATTCACATGCATTTTTACAGAAACCAGTTGTTTTGAAAGACTGAAGCTAATGTTTTTTTCCAATTTCTTAAAACATCGGTTTATTGTAGTCAGAAAAGGAGTGGAATAGGCAGGTGATGTCATGGCTTCAATGGCCCCCAGTGACCCGAGGCCACTGACAATACCAGAGGATTTTCGATAGTAATTAGCAGACTTCGACTAGAGACCACAAGAGTACGGCAAGGAAATTATTTATTTAAAGAGTTGACCTTTCTTTCGGTTATAGTATATCAAAACATCGGCGACCATTACTTGACAGCCATCTCATACTTCCGGAGTGTTATGCATAATCGGAATATTACTGTCATTCTGACACTTTTTACATCATTCTGTCCTAAACACAATTGCTGATGTGAGTTCTCAAAGCACAGGCCTGTATTTTGCGCTAATTAGTGCTTCTAACTCATGACAGCCACAAACACATTTCGAAAACTGGATTTTGAAGTGCAAAATTACCTCATTTGTGCAGTCCGTAACAAGGAAGAGAACGTCCCAATGTGATTTGCCCGATTGCTTCCTTATCAGCCTTCGGTTTAATTAAGAGGAAATATGTTTGGCTTTGACACATTCTATTCAAGTAAATCAACGTTGCTATTTTTTGGAGGATATATTTTCCTGACACATCGTGATAAACTGAATCGTGTCTATAATAACCATGTGCGTGTATTCAGTCTGTCATTGCGTTTCGATGAATGTGACAAGGTAGACGTATGACTGGCATAATATGGGATGAGCTAGGTAAAGTACAAAACTAAAAACAAGGAAGAGGATAGAGTAGGAAGAAGAAGAGTAGAAAAAAAAATACGAAATAAATTCGTAATACAACAGCATGAGAGAACGACGAAGAAAAAGAAAGAACGGGAATAGTAAAGTACAACAGCATGAGAGAACGACGAAGAAAAAGAAAGAAGGGGAATAGTAAAGTACAACAGCATGAGAGAACGACGAAGAAAAAGAAAGAAGGGGTATAGTAAAGCACAACAGCATGAGAGAATGAGGAAAAAAGAAAGAAGGGGAATAGTAAAGTACAACAGCATGAGAGAACGGCGAAGAAAAAGAAAGAAGGGGAATATTAAAGTACAACAGCATGAGAGAACGACGAAGAAAAAGAAAGAAGGGGAATAGTAAAGTACAACAGCATGAGAGAGCGACGAATAAAAAGAAAGAAGGGGAATAGTAAAGTACAACAGCATGAAAGAACGACGATCATGAAAATGGGTAGATCGTGAGGACACATTGCTTTAAGACCATAGATACATCCCCCCATAAAGCACCGCCATTTTTTTTTCTTCTTAAAATCGTGCCTTATCGCTTACAAAGTGCTTTTATCTTGACATGAACTTAGTAAGGTAATGTGTCTATGGATGTGTTTTTATCCGATGGTTCCTATCAAGGAGATTTACGTTGCAAGCATACGTCTGGAGGCCGGTCTGAAGCGTGCATCAAGTGGCCCTCTTGAATGTTAATGATGAGCGAGACATAGTAAATTAGTTTCCCCACTTCTGGCGGCTGTATGCATAGTACGCATCAGCTTGGTCTTGCAAAGATCAAGGCTAAGTTTTTTGCTCCTGATAGATAGCCGATGCGGGGAAAGTCCGGTGGGATGTGGGGGAGGGGTCGGGGTGCACAGTTTCTAGACGTTAGTTAGAAATTTTGAAATCTTTGCGGTACACCGGAGATGAACGTTCAGCAATATGGTGGTTTTCAGATTTTGTCAGTGGAACTTTTTATCAATGGCCTTGTGTCGGAGGGAGATATGGCGAGAACCATACCGCGTAAGCTATGATGCAAAGATATAAATATAACAAATACGACTCGCAAATTAGCGCACTCTCTTCTGGCTCTTCCGCATCAGTCGCAGTTATGTTGGTTTGCCTGAAGATAGATACTTCCATTGCTCGGAGTCTCCGAGGACCTCCCCCTTCGAGCACCCACAAGAAGCAAACAAACATAGCTCTGAGATGTTGTTAACCTGAGTGGGTCTGAACTGTGGGAAAAAGACCATCGCCAAGCGCCCATTAGGATCCCTCTGCCGCTGCATCTTCACAGTCAGCGTTAGATAGATTGTGCAGTACATGCCCAGAAGATCTACTAAAGAGAACTAAAAAAACATTATGTGACTAGCTGGATTTATAGATCCGTAGCTAGGTGGGTTTGTTCGGTATAAATGTCCACATCCTTTTGATTACGAGTCTCAAATGTTGCAAAAATATCGAGGAACGACTCATTGACATGTGTCAGTGGCCACATGTAGCTCTTCTTTTAGGGGGGAGGGGCTATGGGGATTTAGAAAGTCTTCTCTGCTTGAACAAAGGGAATAAAGTTATGTAATGATACGGGGAACGAACACAAATGGCGGGGCAAGCCCGTATGTTTTTACTGGCCGACAAACATGTGAAGGCGCTATTCCAAAGCCTGCAGTTGCCAGCCGAGAACATAAAATTGCAACGCGGAGTTGCCAAGCTGGCAACATGAGGACAATTTCGTCAATAGAGCTGATGTAGCAACTTCATTGTAAGNTCAACTAGTAGAACACTAAACAGAACAGGTTTTAATTTGTAACATTCTTGGAAGAAGGCATACTTTTCATCATCCTTGCCCATAGCAATTGGAAACCCAGATGTCAAAGAGACGTTTAACAAAGTTTCACTAAAGGTTTTTTTTTTTCTCAGTCTGAATCTGGGACTTTACCTGCTTTGGTCCGGAGTGTTTGTAGGCATCTTCAGAAGTAAACAGTTATCTATCGTTGATATAAAAAGGAGCCTCCGTTCCTGTTATATAAAACCTGAGGAGAATCAGCTGAAATTTCCAGCATACAATATTATGTGTAACACAAGTCATTCCATATTGTTTAACATTTTTCTTCAGACTCCGCCTGCTTGGCAAATACTGTACTACAAAGAGTCGCACAACAAATCAAACCGATATTATTACAGTATAATATACTATTATTATAAATATATTAACTGTAATTTATAATTATTTTCTTAAAGTTAATAATCAATCTTTATTTTAAAAAAAAAATATTTAAACATTTATTTTTAAACATAAAATACCATAGAATGTTATAATGAGATTACAATTATTAGAGTTTCTTGGGTGCAACAATCCCCTATCAACATATCTGATAAAAGTACTTACGGGAGTGCTGCAGCAAAGTGTTAAGTTCCTGTCATTTGGCAAATACTGCTGTATAACAACAAAACACTATATGTCCACATATCCAGACGGCGATTATACAGTGTTTTGTCGTTACATGGCAGAATAACTTGAGGCTCATGATATGATAATACAGGCCACGGGAATACAGACTTTAAGCGCATATTTCTTATTTGATATGATGCATTGCACCAGGTTAATTATTTTGATTGCTATAGTGGGGGAAAGAAAAAACATGCAAGGGATTTCTCTTCGATCGCTTTCGTAAACTGCGCTAATGGATCGTGCTCTGTTTCCTGCGAAGACATCATGGGAAAAAACAACATTACATGATGAAATAATTGTGAGAGATGAAATCAATCGAGAGAGACACATTAATTACGGTATGTTGGGCATTAGTGGTGTTTAATGAGGGCAAAAAAGTGAGCGAGATAACAAGAGGATATCCGAATTGGAAGTGATTACGAAAAAAGAAAACAAAAACCAGAGATTCATTTGTTTGTGTGGGTAGAGCCGAGAAGACATCTTAATATCGTCATTAGTGCCTTTTTGCCTGAAACAGGTGAAGACCAAGGTTTTAGTCGATGTTTCAGACTTATTTTAAGAGAATTATCATTTTAACTAATTAATTGAATTTGTTAGTACATTCTCACTGTCGTAGCTTGATTAGAGAATAAATGTTGTGTTATTAGGAGCATGTCTAATATAAGTACTTATGGTATATTTCTTTTATCGATATCAAAACATCACCCTGAAATAATATTATCGTAAGTCCTAAAAGCCATTATATTATAAGGACTTACGGCAGTTATTCTGAGGGGCGCGTTGTCCTCTCAAGTGACAGTAAACATAATGTATGGGATTGTCAGCCAAGGCCAAAATGTTTAAACTTGTTTTTCAGAGTTCGCTGAGAGAATATGTACAGCCAATGGCACTTGGTGGGTCAACCCAGTACACAATTCAACATGGACGAACTTCAGCAAGTGTATTGCTCCCTCCCTGGACATCAGATCACATATAGTAAGTCAGTCGACGTAAAAACAAATTGAAAAAAAAAATGCATGTTGTATATGATTATAAAATGTAATGTAAAAAGCCGCAAGACTGCAGTAATGATTTTTTGTTCTTGGTTGATGCTGTTTCAAATCCTGTAATCTTTTCAATACTTGCACTTTAAACGAACCAGTCTGACTCTATTGTCTTTGCCTGAAAGTAATCCTTACATTTTCTATATATAACATGTAATCTTCAATATGTTAGGCTTATGAAACCAGAAAACGTAAAGTCATAGATAAGGCTTTCTTAATACTACTTATAGACGATCGCCTTCATAAATTGTACTTTGAGCTGAATCTTCCTGGCAGCTGATATTGTTTCACAACTCCAACAAAAGGTGCACAACAGTAAATCATAGGCCTGGTAAAAATCACATAATCATTGCCTACCTAACAGAATAGGAACAAATTGCACTTACTGTAACTATTTTTTACGCACCCCCAATATCAGATAAACAAAACTGTTCATGGATGTTTCACAATGAAATTCGATATCCAGATTGCACAGCTGTACAGTGTAGTTTTGTAGTAAAATAGGCAACATTTTTTTTTCCGTCAATTTCATCGCTCGAACTACAAATCATCATGCAGAGGAAATCAAAGTCTTAAATTCTTTTACAACAGTAGCATCTTTATAATTGGCTTTAAAATGTTTATAATGGGCTTCGATCATTTTGGGAACCTACTGGATCCCTCTTTGGGTGCTTTTTCTAAGGTCCCACAACACGATATTATAAGAGAAGAAAGAAACTGTCCTGAGAGAAAGGTGGCTTAATTGTAAACACAGGGTTCCAGGAAGGATTCGTTATTTGGGTGAAAGCTTAACCTGTGAATAGGGGAATATAAATTAAGTTCGTAAAATCCTGAGACACCCTTACTCCCTCCACAAAATCTAGCCCAAACTTAAGAACGACACATTTGGGTATTATAATAGGTGGTCGTTAATGTTACCAGCATATTTTTTTTTTGCCAGTAGGAAAAGGACTCGATGATATTTAAGATAATGATTGTTGAAAATGCCAAACTGCTGCAGGTTACGGACTGAGCGCTTTCCTCTTTTGGTATCTAAGTTTCATGCCCTAGTCAATTATCCTATGCAAAGGCTACCAACCATGGTGGTATCAGTTGGCATTTTCAAAACTGAATTATGGAGGATGGCATGGATGGCATGATGTGACGTTTCAAGGAGAGCGCAAAATTATTGTAGAAGAAACAAGCCTTGAACGCGTTTTTTTCCTGAGTGTTTTTGGTGGGTTAATGAGCTGTTAGGACACAGCGGTTGCCATTGATTATTTGAGGTCGGAAACAATATTATTATCCCTCGATATTTTCATGGAAAGAATTTCAGAAGATTTTACGCCACCTAAAAAGGAAATGATATATGTTTCCATCGTACATTTGTCTCTGTAAAAGAATGTAATACAAAATTTTATATATTTTCTGAACTCCTCGCAGTTATTTATTTTTTATTTGTTTTGAAATCAGCCATTCTGAATCGATTTTTAGGTGTCTTGTAACTGAACAAATCGTACTGATGTGCATCCATCCGTGCCATATATGTTGTAGGCCATACTGGTCATAGCCCACTCTTGGCTTGAAGTCTAGTGGTTCTTCAGAAAGTGACCAAGTAATCTACTCACATTTTGGTCTACAACAAGTTTAAGTTTAACAAGGGAAAGAAATTGTATAAATATCATTTGATGTGTATGATGCCGAATGTAACTGAATTTGCACTTTATTGTGAAACAAGACAAACACCCCCATTTTACAAATGGGCAGGCAGGCAACGCACCAGCGGCGAAAGAATACCTAGCGCACCGAAAGGCATCATAAACAAATGCATTAGACTCCGTAAAAAAGTTGGACGATTGGCGAATCGGGGGCGGATTGAAAAGATCTATCGGGGATTGTATTTCGTTGCTATACACATTCTTTTTTTTTTGAAAAGGGTAAAAAAAATTAAGAGGACTGATGTGTATAGTTACTTTCTGTGTATTTTTCTACGAATTTAAGTGAAAACCGCATGTTTTTACGTTACGTAGTTCTCAAGAAATCTGTGACACAAATTTGGCTGAAGCGTTTTATTATTGTGAAATACAGAGCAAATTAATAATTCTTTGGAATCTTTCAAACTGACTGTGGTTTTCCTCACCCAGTCTGAAAACGCCGTTTGAATGAAAATTAATTTAGCCGAGATTATTATCATTCTGATATTAAGATTAAAATATAAATTACAGAACAATTAGACTAGTCTATAAATGTAATTGCTCAAATTACATTTTTATTCTTTCCCACTACTTAACTATGGGATATCAGAATCTGATTAGACGAATGCAACTTAGATAGTGCCTACCCGCGAGCACAGACCTATGCTTTGTGAGATGGTCCCAGGCATGCAAGCTAACAGTCTAGAGACTGTTTCTCATCTATTTCTTATTTCAGGAGCAGGCTGACAACTTAATTCTGCTCTACACAATAGGCTACAGCGTATCTCTAGCCTCTCTCATTGTGGCGGTCGTTATTATGCTGTATTGGAGGTAACTCATTCAATCATTCATTCATTCCCTCCCTGTTCTTCTTTAATCCGATCTTTCTTTGTTTTTTTTTTCCTTCTTTCAATAACTTGTTCATCCTTTACTTACTTGTTCATAGACCGTTCTTAGTTAGACAACTCCAACAAAACACACTTCCTGTTTAAGAAAAATGTAAATCTAAGTAGTAGCGTGAATGCGTCATTCAATTTCTCTTCCAAATGTAAAAAAAAATGTATCAGCCAACAAAAGTCAGTGCAAGAGACCACATTAGAATATCATATTATTATTTTGTCTGACAACTGAAAAGTAGAAAGTGGAAGTAATGATTGTTAAAGCTGGGGTTGTCAAGTTGAATCGATGCCCGCATGATGGCCCATGCATAATAATTGAGAGCTGTTGTTGTTGTTGTTGTTGTTGTTGTTGTTGTTGTTGTTGTTGTTGTTGTACTTATCACTGTAGTGGCTATCATTTTACATAGGCCTACTTTCGTGGCATGATCACACCAAGAACTCCCCAGATTGTAAAGATGTATTCTTCACTGATACCAGCGGGATGCCAGTCGTTAGAGTGACAGAATCGAGAGCTTGTCTGGTTGTCGTGAGCTTCAGGTTTTCTGTAGCGAAAACATTGCTTGTGAACGTGATCGCATTCTTGGCTTTCACGATCATCGGACTTGTGGTGTAGTAGACTGTGAGGGCGAATGTGCTATTTTCTGTCTCCCATTAACCTCTTTCTCTCTGTTTCTCCGTCGTTTTTTTTTTTATTTTTGCTCTGTCTGTCTGTCTATCCCCCCTCTCTCTCTCTCTTTCTCTCTCTCGCGATCTTTCTCTCTCTTTCTCTCTCTCTCTCTCTCTCTCTCTCTCTCTCTCTATCTCTCTCTCTCTTTCTCCAGCAATCACACTAGTACCCTTTAGAAATTATTTTTAAGTAGTCTCGTTTCTAACTCTTTCAGTAGATTCATACTTTATTTAAAATTTACGAAAGAAAGGACAGTTCATCAGCTAATGGCTTCGATTGCAAATTGTTAATATCAATCACGAATGCCCTTTTCAGGCTGTTAACGTATTGCTCGCTCTATTTTGTAGACGGCTGCACAGCAAGAGCAACACACTGCACATAAACCTGTTCATGGCCTTCATTCTGAGAGCCTCGATGTCTTTCATGAAAGATCGTCTCTTTGTGGGAGGCCTGGGACTTCCAGACGACGTCAAGAAAGGACAGAATGGTCTTGTTTTCATTCAAGAAGGCTTGGTAAGAGGTCTGAAATCATACGTTTATAAAGAGATCAGAAGGAAAATTACAGTAATTGCGGAGGTGGCATGACCCAAATGTTCTGAAGAACAACATCTTAATGACCATGAAGTAGAATTTCACAATACAGAAAAGTTCAGATTCCTTTAAAAAAAAAAACAAAAAACCAACAACAATACTTGGGGTTAAAGAAATGGGTATTTCATCGTAACTCTAAGGTCTAACAGGGAGCAACACCCGATAGCAGTACGTTAATGGCCAGTGCTCTGCAGTTAGAGATGTCATGAAAGAGGCTAAGGTCTGATCAGATATTCTTCATCGTAACCACATACGCAAGCAAACAGCGACAGCAACATTAGAGTCAGTGTCGGCAATAACAACAATGTGTTTAGGTCATATTGTTTCGACACATAAATGCTGTATATATACTGTGACATTTTCCAAAGAGAAACACACAGAGACATTAACATCCATGTTTTTGTATGATGGACTGATCTCAATCAAGTTAACCCGGAGAGTTCAATGCAAGGCTTCACCCTCTGTTCGGGACAATATCTGAATCCGGAATACTCCTAATTTTTGAGAGATGCTTAGTCAGTGAATGTGCAGGTATTCACTTACACTCTCACAGGCTCACAAATGCAATCACTCTAAGGCGAAAAAAAAATGGCAAGTGACTGGACCACCTTCTCCAACGTCTCAAAGATTTGCAGCTTGTCAAAATGACAAAATGAAACTCGGGTGGCTTTTTGACTTAAAATATCAAGTTATTGGTCTGATATGAAAGTTTCATATATTGTATACTTTTTATCATATGAACAAAAGATTTGACTTAGCATTATTCTGGCCTTAGAAATAGTTGGTTGAATAGCAGGCGACCACGCCCATGCCGTTAAAATATTCTGAGAATATCGTGACGAATAACAATTATTTTCACCTGCCTTTAACCCCTAACCTTGACTCTCCCCAGCACTGGGAATGCCGGACATTGTTTGTCCTGCTCATGTTCGCCATCTCGGCCAGCCAGACGTGGATGTTGATGGAGGGATTGTATCTCTACCTGCTGGTTCACAAGACACTCACCACAGAGCGACTCGGCGTCAGACCTTACATCATTCTTGGCTGGGGTAATTGACCACTCTCATTCATTACGCATGCACGGTCATGGTCGTTGGAACCTCCTGTTTTTTCTTCTTTTGGCCCTATTAACACCTTGTGTTATTCTACAAATACCACTGTGATTTCGGGAAATTTCTTCCATGGAGGTTAAAGTACTTCTTCTGCCCGATCTTTTAACCGGAAGAAAACGGGAGGTCAACGCCCACATTTTTGACAAATCTCTTTCGAAAAATGTCACTCGAATTCCGATTTGGTCCCCAAATTTTCATTCGACTTGTTTCGACCGCGTGCTAATACAAAGGCCTACACACTCTAATTTTTATTTTCTTTAGATCAAAGGTTATTTTATATATTTCTACACCCTGACACTACCTGGCAGGGCCCCCAAAAAGGGGGATTTTGGGTTGTACAAATTAGTGATTTGCCCCTCTAATATGTGCCAATAACCTTAATTAACAGGGATCGCAAGCCAGTGATCATAACCCCAGCAATCCTTGCTTTCGTTTTCAACTTTTTTCGTTGTCTGTGACATCGGCTTTAATTGGCTGATGCATCTTCTATTTTCGGAAGTGGTATTCGATGAAGCAATCACGCTGCTGTCTTGCTTACAGCGGAAGTGAATTTCTTTGGAATCTGACTTATTAATTTTTGGGGTTAAGGGTTTGAAATGGCAAAGTCGATTTTTTGATGAAAATCGTTTTTCTTGAAAATCTATTGCACCCCCTGCACCCTCTCCAAATATATAAGGCCGAAATTCTATTTGGAAGTATAAAAAATGATTAGATTATTTATGCTGCAAACCTCCTTATCTGTCACGCCCACAGAATGCGTATATTAAAAGCCTACTTATTCTGTATGTGACACTGCACTCAGATGCAGACGGTCGCTCGTTAATCGCATTGTAGAGGAGAAACTTACACTTGCACCCGAGGCAACCGTAACACTGGTGGTATAGAATAGAGGTAATTAGTGCGCCTCTGCCATTTTAACCGTGGAGAAATTATCGATATCGTTAGTCGACAGAGACTAACATTTTTAAAAAACTTGCTGTTGAGCATAGGACCCTGTTAGGAAACAGTAATAATTTGCTCAGGGTCCCTCCTAACATTAACAGCGAGGTGTTAAAGCAATAATGTCATATCTGCAAGAATGCTGTTTTGAGATAAACGAATTTGAATTTTTGATGAAAGCGGTGAAATCAGAGATTCCTTTGTATGGTTATATACTATGGTTTTTGTGATCTGTACAGACTAATTTAAGCACTTTAATCGCCTCAGTGTTGCAGATATTCTCGGTTATTTGAAAAATCACTTATGACAACTTAAAAGCTGACTTTTTGCAGATATGACATTCTTGCTTTAACCCCTCGATATCGCCACGCCACAACTGATCATCCCAGAAAATGGGCAATATTTGTCAGAACACCATGACATTCTGTGAGCTCAGTACTATGAGGAAAATACATGTCTGCCGTCTCTCTCATTGAGGAGTTTTATTTTCATTTCCATTTCTTTGAAAGATGTTGCCAAGTGTGGTAGTCGTGATCATATTGTCAAACTGTCAAAATTGGCTGAGACATCTAAATTAGGAGTGTGACTTTTTCTGTCTGTGGTTGGTTTTGTTATTGTTGTCGTCATGAGAAACGTTGAGAACAAGGCGGGAATGAATGACGGTTTCAATGGGGCTGGTCTCTTTGAGGTCAAAAAAATATTATGGCATAGGACACAACTTGCTGATGTTCATCAAGATTATTCCTCTTTCTATTCCTCTCTCTCTCTCTCTCCTCTCTGTTTCTCTCTGTCTGTCTGTCTCTGTCTCTCTGTCTCTGTTTCTCTGTCTGTCAGTCTATCTGTCTGTCTGTCTGTCTCATTATCTCTCTCTCTCTCTCTCTCTCTCTCTCTCTCTCTCTCTCTCTCTCTCTCTCTCTTAGATTTTGGCAAACCGTTTCTCATAGTATAGTATAGTATTGTTTGTCTAAATCTAGCAATTCAGTATGACTTCCCACCTCTTGCCATTGAACCCCTAGCTCTAGCAACGGCAGTGTTGGTTATGGTGTTGGCCAGTCGTCGTTGTTGTTGTTCCTCTCGCTGTTGTTGTTGTTGCTGTTGTTGTTATTATTGCCTCTGTTGTTGCTGTTGCTGCTGCCGTGTTGTTACCGTTGTTGTTGTTGTTGTTGTTGCTGATTATGTCGTTGTTGTCGTTGTTGTTGTTCTCTAGGTCTAGGGTACTGTAGTTAATTCCAAGACACATCCATGTCTCCACAACCGTGCAATGCTTCCTTCCATTAGACCTGACGTCTTGTCTTGTTAAGCATCGCCAAACTCCACTCCATAATGGCCTACTATTCGTCGTTCTCAAGTGTTCATTATTCACAGCTTTTTAGGCACGAAAAACATGCCAATATCACAGTTTTAAAGAACGAACTGATACCCCATGACGGTTGCGCTCAGGGGAGTAGCGAGATTTTTTTTTTGGGGGNGGGGGGGGGGGGGGGGAGCGAGGAGGTAATCTTACACTTAACTCAACCAGCTGACTGTCTGAAACCACCATTGTTCATGTTCTGTTCGTCACAAATGTTTACAGTACAATTTAGATAGACGACATTGCCATGGCCCAACACGAAAAAAAAAAAAATGTCGACAAAAAGAAAAAGTCTTGGGAAGGCCTTCACCGAAAGGGTTTTGCGTGAAAAGAAAAAGGGGAAAAATAACTGTCAGCGTAGAGGATAATTTATCTTTTTTTCTCAGATTATTGGGCATTACAATATGTATATCTATATTAATAAAAGGCTTCAGCCAAATTTGTGTCACAGATTTCTTGAGAACTACGTAACGTAAAAACATGCGGATTTCACCTAAATTCGTATAAAAATACACAAAAGGTAACTATACACATCAGTCCTCTTTATTTTTCTCCCCTTTTTTAAAAAAAGAATGTGTATAGCAACGAAATGCAATCTCCGATAGATCTTTTCAATCCACCCGACTCGCCGATGGTCCAACTTTTTCACGGAGTCTAATGCATTCGTCTATGATGCCTTTCGGTGCGCTAGATATTCTTTCGCCCCTGGTGCGTTGCCTGCNTAGCCTTTGATGCACTATATTTTATGCTGAATCTGTGAGACAGTGTATAGGATTTTAGATTATCAGTGAAGAAAACTCGCTACAGCTGACAAAGTCGTATTGTCAGTGCTTGTACACGCCTCACAGTGAAACAAACAGTACGAAGGCAATGTTTGAAGATTTTACAAGACTTAGGATTAGTTAAATATTGTAATAGATGCATACGACAGTATTATATTGATAATCTCGTATTTAAAGATTTCATGGAAGCTAAGCTCTTGATTGGCCGAAGAACGTCTGAGGACCGCAGATGCTTGATGCAAACCTCTCTGGTGTTTTATGTTGGTGATAAGGTAAAAAGTAGGAGAATGTTTGCATAACCGCCAGTCTTTGTTCCTCTGAATCTTTACGACCCCACTCTTACCCCGCCCCCTTCCCACAAATCCACATTGATCAATATTCTCGAGATCCATGCTCCAGCAGTTCTATGATTATGTAAAATACTTTTTAATATTCTGACCCGCCAGCGTTTTTTTTGTTTACAGCCAGTTGAATCGTGTTACATCGGCACCGCAGCCATTACGGGATTTTAATGGCAGGCTGTGGCACTTCCACCGAACTTGTTTCAACTTCCGTTCCGTGGAAACGGTGCAGTGTTGACACTCATAGGGATTTCCTCATACGGAATGGTAAAATGGCTTCCCCTACGCAGGGGGAAAATAGCTTTTCTTCATTTGTTGAGAAAAATCTAAACTATAGGGTAAAGTGGGTATAACACCTGGGTTTCTTCTTAACAGTAAATTTGCTCCAACGTCGCGGGAAAGAAAAATGTAAGGAAAAATCACTAGTGCTGAAGGGGAAAAGCACATAAAAAGAGTGGCAATACTAAAATGGTGGGTGATTTCGGAACAGGAAGTTGTGTCTGGTTGTACAATAATTATCATCAGTAAAAGCAGAATGTCGCCACAGGCAGCCGCTGTTTTTACTCTCTGTCTCTCTTCACTTAAGAACCTGCCAGAGCATCAGACAGGTACTCTCGCATTCAAATTTCGCTACTTCCCATTTTCCTTTGTATCTATGACAGTGCTTGTGTAAGATAAATGTCAATGAAAAATTATCGGTGGTGGAACGTATTCTTCATTTAGCTCTTTCATTTGAAATATATGCGTATTT
Organism: Ellobium chinense; assembly: GCA_033807755.1. Taxonomy (NCBI): domain Eukaryota; kingdom Metazoa; phylum Mollusca; class Gastropoda; order Ellobiida; family Ellobiidae; genus Ellobium; species Ellobium chinense. Next base: position 449,821 of record JAWQUT010000094.1, read on the forward strand.
TGTAACGACTCGGTGTTGAAGAGGTTTCTTGATAAAACGTGGCTGGCTGACTAGCTTGTTGGTTGGATTTGTTTGCCGGTATAGAAATTTACACCGGTTAATTAATGGGAACATTATATTTAGCAAAACGTCCAGAAATGGCAAGGAGGTATCACTGAGATGTGTATCACTGACCTGCGTTGATATGCAGTTATAACGATGGCCGACCAACAAAAGGCTGGGCTAGTTGAAAAATCATGCTTGTTAGGTTCCAGTCGAGCTGTGCACAGTTTTGCAACCCAGACTTGCCAAGTTGGCATTATGAGACCAAATTTCCCGATGTCTGATGATAACACATTTGATGTAAGAAAGGCAGTTTAAAGGCACCGTTCAGTATTGCCGTGTGGATCTAGTATCTAAATCTCGTTACGTCTTGTGATCTTGGTATTGTTTAATAAATCCGTTTTCCTCCACCATCATAGAGGATTCAACTCAAAATCGAACATTTCAAACTCTTATGCAGTGTAAGGAAACGAGTGAAAATGAAGAAATTTTGTTCGGCTCTTTAAAAGTCTGACCTTTAAAGAAAAAAAAAAGATCCGATTTGCTTCTTTGATGCTCATAAGAATTGCAAAACTATGCTTTCAAGTTCACGAAATAGCCCACGAATGCCTGTCAATAGCCATTTGCAAGCACCAGACCAGGGCGTGTGTTTGCTTTCTATCCACGTGAAACTGAGGGCTGCCCGGCGGAAAGGAAAGAGGGATAATTTGCCAAATGTCTTCCATTATCATCTCTGAGAAATCATTTTAAGTTTGGAAAAAAAAAATCTTCAAACAGCGAGCAGATATTTAGTCTGCCTGCCCGGACGTGCCCCTCAATGCGACATGTTGCTCCAATTTTACACAGTGATGGATTAACCAGTTACGCAGTATCGGGAACAAAAGGTTTGCGTAGATAATAGGTAACAGGTGGCACCAACGGGGGCAAAAAAAAAAACAACCAAGAACAAAACAGGGGGCGGGGGCAATGTGATTGTTACGCGTTAGTCCTTCTCATAATCTGGAAGCTTTGAAATCTGGTGTTTGTGGGTTAAACTCTCAGATCGGGCGTTAACGTTGTACATTAATGCCCTTGGCTAAGATACCTAACTCCCGATCCTCACTCGACTCAGGAGACTTTAATAAGTAGCTGGCTTCAGAGTTGTAAAAGGGGCAGGAGCGCCAATAGTTGCATCGCAATAACAGTTAAGACGTTAACGGTGCATTTCGTTAACGGTGTAATAGGGTATATTTACATGTATGATGAGAGTGTGTATTGTTCTATGTACATGTATTTTGAAGGAGATACAGTGAAAGATATTGCCAGAATGCTAGTGATCAGCGCCTCCAAATGGCAGCGGCACTATATACTTCCCAGAGAGTTGAGAAAGTCATAGGGTGATCTGGCCCGCTGGGGTAATAACAATGTGAAGTCGCGTGAGCGGGTATCAGTCTGGATACGAGACTTGTAAACCGCATTATTAATACTATAATAACGCCAGCTTAAAACAAGCTCCCTCAAGAGCTATATAAAGATGTCCTTTCAGCTGCTCTATTGAGAATACAGTTTCGCAACGTAAAATGAATTGGCAATAAATCCACTTCAGCGAGGGCGTTCCATTCATTTACATCAATGACCACCCACTCCAAAATATAGTTATGTCCAACACATTTTGGCAACCCATTTTCTGAGAGAAAAATAAGCGTGTTAAAATAAACACGACCCCGCACTATTCTCCACGTAATGAAGTTACCTTTTTTGTTTGTAAGGCAACTGAATATGCAGGTTCTTCGAAATACCTGCAGCGCTCTTCTCCGTTGCACAATGTTTTGATGACAGTTTCATCTCCTCTCATCTCTTTGAGCCACATTCCTATCTCAGTCTGGTCTCATTTTCTATAGGATTCTCTAATATATATATTTTTTTTTCCTCACAGCGTTTCCAGACCGTCGCTTGGACGCAGTACGCCGATAAACGCCGTTATCCAGATTTTTTATAGAAGTTCAAAACTTTCTAATTTTTTTGTGAAATTGCATTTAAAAAAGCGATTATGTGAAAGAACGCTCTACTGATGGATGCGGTGTAATGTATAATATTTATAGTTCAGTCCGTTGAAGTTTGAACTTACTGAGCTAGGAAAATCAAAATAAAGTTTTGTCGGTTTTTATTGCTATATAAAAAATATAATATGACACTTAAGTCCGACAATGGCTCATGTCGCTTAAAACCACTAGCTTTCTCATGTATGACATTTTAAGCTTGTCAATAATGTTGATGGAGTATTCCGTTTATGCCATTATGGGTGCATTACTGTAATAAATATTTCATAGATTCCTATCGTACCAGAAAATTTTTGAAGCTAGAGGTATACGATTTTAACATCATATGCGTGACCTTATTGGCAGACAGTCCAAAGGCGTCAAAAGCCGAATTTTTTGAGGTATTGCATTCATGCGATGCGATAAAGTATTAAGAGATGTCTACCTCCTACGCCGTCAACCAAAGGTGTAAGACATGGCCCGTAAAGTTACATTATACTGTAATGAGTGCATTGTATCGTTCAGTATATTGCTTAAAGGCACTGAAGATTGAAGACATATCCACACAACGCTCACAACCCGAAAAGTATTAGCGCAATATGACGTTATTTTTTCTGGCTTCAGCCTGAGCACGTATTATATAATAAGATGCAATGAAGCACATTAGCTAGGCCAGTCCACCTCTCTCTCTCTCTCTCTCTCTCTCTCTCTCTCTCTCTCTCTCTCTTTCTTTCTCTCTCTCTCTCTTTCTTTCTTTCTCTCTTTCTCTCTCTTTCTCTCTTTCTCTCTCTTTCTTTCTCATGCTTTATGCCTAAGACCATTCTTAGAAATTGTGTATAGTTTTAAGTTTTAGTATGATAATTCCGTGTCATCTGAAAACGGGTAAGTCTTTAATGACTTAATATGAAAAAAAAAGTGGACCGATGGCTGGAATAATGTGACCCTTACAAGATGACTGAAATACAAACAGGTCCTCTGCCTGTGGCCGTATCCATAATTCATGCATTACTTAAAGTATTGCGTTAACCACGGTGAACACTACTACTTTTTTGGGAGTTATCCGTGATTACCGCAGTGCGTTAACTTACATAAGGATTACGGCGGCAATAGCTCCTGGTATCCTTGGTCTCTATGGCCTTGCGGCAGACAGAGCTTTAGTCTAGTATGGGGCATGCATAATGTATTGCGCAGACTTTCTGATACCATCAGCCACAGAGTTAATTAGACCTTACCGAGATGGTCAAGACCGTGGATGTCTAGACTCTAGAGATGTAGGCGGATCGGGCGTACAGAGGAGAGAGCAAGGGCGGAGTCAATTTCCGTAAAGCTCAGCCTGGGATATAAAAATGGGGAGGAGAAGCATGACGGGGTACTTCACTAATTACTGCCCATCCTCCACCCTCACGCACTCCTCCCTCCCCCCCCCCCCCACCCCCCACAAACACACACAACATCTCGTAAAGAAAACTGATATAAAAACTTCTAGTGTTTGAAATATCAAAACAAACCTACAGTATCTGAGTGGAGGCGGAGTCCACGGCCATTAAAATCTGTAGGTGGGCAATAGGGAGCGATAAGGGAATAATTATGTGATAGAAGTATGAAAGGACGGAATTATAATATGGCTGAAAGATGTGTGGAAGAGAGAATTTTATATGGAGATACTAGAGCCTAAAGACCTGTATTATTTAGTGAAGTTTAGAACAAGTAACCATAGACTCCCGATTGAAACAGGTAGATTTTCTAATATGCCATACGTCAAACGAGTATGTCCATTCTGTTCTGATCTAATGAAATGGGCGATGGATTCCATTATCTGTTTAGCTACAGCAAGTTCCAAGAGGAAAGAAGAAAATACATACCCCATACGTTTTAGACCTACCATGCGAAAATATAAAGAACGTATGGCATGTACCTGCCATGATATACTAAAGAACCTGTGTAAATTCATCAAAATTGTACTTAATAGTGATACACCATAAAACTGAATGCCCTCTGTGATACCAGTCCATAACATCTACACTTAACAGCAACTGTTACCATATTATTTCCCTGTCCATTCCATAAAATACGTATTGCTGTTACTACTGTTAATACTCATGTGTTTCTTTGTAAAACCTGAGTTATAAAGAATCTTGAAACTTGAATCTTGATGGTGCAGTTTTCAAATGGTTATGCGTGATTTCAGTGGATATACGGGAGTGACAATCAGGAGTAAAGTAAGAGGTGGAAGGGAACCAACAACATACAGCGTCCGGCAGGTATTATACCCTTTGCCCTGTCTATGCCCTGAAGGCACATACTAAGGTATTTGGCGATGTGGTTTTTATCTCATTCCAGAGTCAAAGTAGCTTATTTTTTCAGCGTGTCTATGGAATAGCCTACAGTCTTGGCACGAGATTTTTATACCGGATGATAAAATAATGGCTGTGCAGATTCTGCACGAGCGATAACTCTTGAACGAGATCAAAGGTGGCTTTGAATAAGGAATGTAAAGAAAAAGAGAAAGCTCATTGGCTCAAGCGCCCCCCTTTGCTCCGCCCTATCCACCCTTTCCCCGTAATTTCAGGAAGTGGCGAGCGATGAACAAGCACCTTCATCATAAAGTAGTAAAGGCTAAGAAAGAAAAAAATGATTGATATAGTTTTTTTTTTTATTTAGTTATGGAAAAAAAAGGA
>JAWQUT010000094.1:461821-491880 GCA_033807755.1 Ellobium chinense
GACGGAACAGGAGTTATAGATAGTTTTTGTGTTAGAGAGAAGGAACAGTTTTAAAAGTGTATGTTTATGTTATAGGGATGAAACAATGTTGATGTGAACTTTAGAAAGACGAGACGTTGAGCATGGGCATGATCAGAGAGGCTTTACAGAAGTAGTCTGCACGGAAGAGAAATAGAACAAGGCTTATAAATATATCTGAGAGGTGGGGGTGGGTTGGGGGTGGCGGGCAAACCGGATGATTGTCCTGGGGAAGTAGGGCAGAAATAATGAATGTGATAGAAGACTGAATCTATTTTTTTTCTTTACCTAATCAGGCAACAGGCCAGAAATTTGCACACGTTAACAATCATGGTTCTGTCTAAGCCTAAATAATCATTTTTTCATCTTTCTGTGCTCTTGTGCTCTCCCGCTTTTTACTCCCAAACTGTTTGAGCTAAAGCTTCGATCAATGAAAAGAGGTCATTTCTCAAAATAATAATTCAATTATATTAAAAGGATGTACTTGATGCACGCACTATTTTCCCTTCTCGGAATTTTTCCCCACAGACACTCAAAAATATCCCACTCGATCAATTTAATTAACGTCATCTCTTGCCATTTCAAAGGCCATAAATGTTCGTACTGTAGCCCATGTACCCTCCTTTTCACTCCAGCATTCACTCCAACGTGTTTGAGACGCACTTTATATAATGTTTCCGTGGTGTAGTAAATGAGAGAGGCTAAACTGAGATAAATAGAAAGAAGCAATATAGAGGAAAATATACTTCGCCATTCCTTATATTATTATTTGAAATCCACATTTGCCATATATTATGTACAACCTCGCTGAGTACTTTACAAACACATCCTGCAGAATATTATCCTCTTTAGATAGTGAGTTTAAGAAATCAAAAGAACCACTGTCAGTTAAAATGCAGGCATGGTCAGGCAAGTATCCCAAGTCACAACTCCAGCAATGAGTACTTCCGCTCTCCATTTTTCCATTTTCAGAGGAATATGGATGGCTAATGAGATCTGCTGCATTAACTTTTATTAGCTAATATATATTTTACTTTCGACTCGGGATCTGAATACTGTCACAAAACGTTGTTGTCGAAACCGAAATTGAGATTCACTGGAGTTAACTAATCAAAAACGGTCAGTGCCTCGATATTTGGTAGGTAAAGAAAAAAGATGGTTTAGTTTATAAACAGGTAATGGGTGCCGCTCCTTGGTATAAGCCTTAGAGGATGCATAAATTCAGGGTCAGAACGAGAGAGAGGGAGAGCTGGGGTGTGAAAGAGGGAAGAATTAAAAGAAGAATGAGGAATCACAATGTAAAATGACAAGAAATCGAAAGCTGTTAAAATGTTGTTAGTGTTAGGTGATAAAATAGAAATGTAGGAGGCGAAAATGTTTCCTACACCCGTTGCGCAGGACAACCTTGTCCTGTCACTGATGTAAATGGGATAGAAAAATTAATTTCATAAGTGAAACTGCCTATATTTGGATGTTTGATATATTCATCACTTCGTGCCATCGACTGATTTCGCCAGTTATTAAATTACTCATACAGCCACTCAGTCTTTGTGTCAATTTCTGGGTGTGAGTTTCAGTGACTGGGGTTTTACGTCCTTGCGCGCGTTCTGTCAATGGTTGAGGTGCTCGTTCGTGCGCTCACTCACTCAATCACTCACTCAGGCAAGTATAGATCCACCTAGACAGAGACACACACACACACACACACACACACACACACACACACACACACACACACACATACACGCACTCACTCACTCACTCACTCACTCACTCACTCACTCACTCACTCACTCACACCCATCCTTCTACCGACTCACCTATGCACCCAGTCACTCTATAACCTCAACGAGGTTACTCTTTCTTTTGCGCGAGACAGCCTTTGAAGAACCTGATCTAGATCCTGATCCAGATCTAATGAAAGTTTCGCTAATGGCTCGGATTAACCCCGTCTTGCGAAAATGTTATCTCGTTCAATATTCTCACGTGCGTATTAATGAATGGTTAAGTCTGGCTGATTATCAGAAAAAAAAAACCATCAAAAAAACACGTGAAATGTTATTTACCTTGTCAGGGCTGGAGTTTGGGAGACACGATAATCGATTATTCAAATTAAACGAGAATCAAGGGGGCCACGATAAAGCGGAGGTGACCATGCTTCTAGAAAATGATTCAAATGAAAGAACGCAAATAGTAGTATGGTAGTAGTTGAGATCTATGGGCGCACCTTGTTACTAAAGCAAAATAAAAAAAAAATATTTATTTCAAAAACTTAAACCATTTTATGTAATCATGGACTCTGTAACATACTCATAATTATTGGAACTTGTCGGTTGTGGTGAATAATTATTATATTGTACGCAGGTTGTCTAAATATTGTTGACATTATCTGTATTTGAAGTAGACCCTACATTCTCTGAATGATTAGAACAAAAATGTTCATATGCGTCAACAATTACTCGTACATGTGCATCAAAATAGAAAAAAAAATGTCTAAACGCAGTTTCTCAAACAATCTGAATTGTTTTACATAGTGATCAGTAATACAGTTACATTCTGCCTTCCCAATGTATTAATGTGTTATTCTGTTTTCTTTCTTTTTCCTCTCTTTCTCCACGTTGACTGCAGGGATTCATACTGGCTTTGCTGTTCTGCTTTCTTAATGAAGATGTAAGTACACCCTTTTGTCTTGACGAAGAATGCAATTATCAGTGTTGTTTTTTTTTAATGTTTCTGCTTTAATTCAGCAGAAAGAGGTGGCCAGCTTCGATTCATATCGACATTTGCCCTGTAGTTTGAACAATGATATTTTTTTTAATATTGTCCCGCTCATTCCACATTGCCTATGCCCTTTTTCTTTGATGATCTGGGTTGTTTATATTACTATGATTTTCCATATTTATCTTCGTTTTCCCACTAAAACAAATGTAGAGCTTTGACTCGTTATTATATCCCAGTTTTACAAGCTAATCCATATCTGCCTCTCTGTTTAGCTTTGAACAACAGGTTGAGAGCGCTAAATTTCTCAAAACCTCAAAAGCAGACCAACGCAATAAATGTGGAATGAGCATGCCGATATGACTGATTAAATCTCAGGGAAAAGGATCTGGAAAACGAGGCGGGACTCAGCTGTTTTTGTCTGCAGTAGATTGACAGTAGAATCGTTAACAACAACAGCAACAACAACAACAACAACAACAACAACAACAACAACAACAACACCAACAACAACAACAACAACAACAACAACAACAACAACACAACTTGGCGATAGACTCGGCCTCTTAACTACGTAGATCAATATCATTGCTGAATTAATAGCATTACTAGTAACGTTACAAACTATGTTTATTTCGTCTGTGCATTTGTAACAAAATTACTCTGACGATAATAGTCTTTCACTCAAATACTCACGCCAACGTGTCTGAGACGCACATTTATATAATGTGTGCATCCTCACGACTTATACATGTGTCTGTCTTTTCTGAAGGCATGAGCCAGTCCTTTAAGGCAGGCCTCGTATGGAATGATCGGAATTTCCATACTATTGAAGGATAGTAGAACAACAGATGATTGCCATCACAACAAATGGCATTTAGATCATCAGACATTCCTGGAATAAACAACAAAAACATTGCACTTGTGATTTTTTACATTCAAATTATAGTAATCGTCTCCTTGGCTGCCAACAACAACTTCAGATAATCGCGTCACTCTTATTTGGAGGAGGCGTTGACAGGGATTTCATGACGATAGATGTAGCATTGTCAAGGTTGTCCATTTTCAGTTCGGAGATAGGGAACTTGTTACCATTTGTACGCTTAAAAATTCTGTAGTCGTAAAGTAATGTGTCCATATTCTGTAACTTTAACCCACATCATCTCTCCCGGAATTTAAGAAACTATGTTTATTATATCGATAGTGCAGTCAACGGGTACTGAATTCGTAGCATACGTAAACCGATTCGGGCAGGACCTTTTTCTGCTTAGTCCTTGGTCCGTCCATGGATCCCTCCCCCCCCCCCNTCCCCTATGGTTTTATTGAAGGAATCAATATGTCTACTGTCAAATTTGTCTGGTAAATTTGTTGCTCGACCATGGCAATCCAATTTGTTTAGCAGTAATGCTAGTCTAATATAATTCAATACCTACTCGTCATGGGAGGAAGAACTCAACACGCTCAGTCAGGTAAATGAGATGTTTCGATTTCCCGTCTTCACTATATAAATAGCCTTGACCGATATTTTCGACTGTTTTATTCTTGATCTCTTTACATGATCAACAGGTTCAGTCTGAGCTCAAGAGATCATGGCAGCGACACAAATCCAGGCGTTACAACAGCAACATTTTCAAGAGGTCTGTGGCACAGAGTTCATGGCAGAGAGGTTCCCGGTCCTCGCCTAACCACTCTCCGGGCGTGCAAAGGAGTTTGAACAGTTCCTACAAAAACAGGGGCAGCGACAAACAGAACACTACGGTCCCCACGACTGCCACAACTCTGGAACGTGTAGAGAAACACTCCAGCACCTTGCCCAAGCATGGATGCCATTCTGCTAACAACAATCTTGCCGCGAACGGATCTCGCAGACATTATAACTCTCTCAACAACAGGCACGACACAGCCAAAGCTCCTTTGACCACTTCGTTGGTGTCCAAGGGTTTTCTTGGACGTTCAGGTTATAATGGATATGAAGTTGAGGTCAGTACGAGTATCGAGGCCGCTCGACCTCTCCGAAATACTTTCGACTGACCTTTAGATTGTACAAAGATTGATACCATTACATAGTCTATTCATCGCGGACCAACCAACGACTGAAACGCCTACACTGAAAGTGCTGCGTTCAGTTCTGTCATAAGAAATATTTTCAAGACATTCTTAGCACAACAGCATTCAGGTCCTCACTTGACCACTCTCCGGGCATGCAAAAAGAAGGGCAGTGACAAACAGATCGGGACAGTCCCCACGACTGCTACATCTCTGGAACGTGAAGAGACACACTGTTACACGTTGTTAAAGCATGGGAGCCATTCCGCTAACAATAGTCTTGCTGCGAACGGATCTCGCAGACTTTACAACTATTTTCACAGCAGACACCAGGCACGGCACAGACAAAGCTCCTTTGACTACTCCTCTGATGTCCAGAGGTTTTCTTGGACGTTCTGGTTATAATGGGTATGATGTTGAGGTCAGTACGAGTATCGAGGTTGCTCGGCCTCTCCGAAATACTTTCGACTGACCCTGAGGGTGTTCAAAGGTTTATTCCATCATATAGACTACTTTACGTGGACCAAGACACGATGCAACTGTGATATTACAATGAAAATGCTGACATCAGTGGTTGAGGTGATTGTATTGGCATATTCTCAGCAGCAGTATTTTCAAGATGTCTCAACAGGATGGCATTCGGGTCCTAACCTATTCACTCTCCGGACATACAAAGGAGTTCTAAACAATTTCAGCGAAAACAGGAACAACGACAAGCAAATCGAGACAGTACCTACTACTGCCACATCTCTGGAGCGTGAAGAGACATACTCTATCACGTTGTTAGAATAAGGAGACATACTTTAGCAGAATGGCACATTGCCTGAGCATGGCAGCCATTCTGCTAACAATAACCTTGCAGTGAACGGATCTCGCAGACATTACAACTCTCTTAGCAACAGACATGGCACAGCTAAAGCTCCTTTGACCACCTCACTGGTGTCCAGAGGTTTTCTTGGACGTTCAAGTTATATTGGGTACGAAGTTGAGGTCAGTATGAGTATTGAGGCAGCTCGGCTCTCCGAAATACTTTCGACTGACTTCGAGCTTGTATAAAGATTTATTCCACCATAGAGACATCTCTACGTGGACCAAGACACAATGCATTTGTGAGATTACAAAGAAAATGCCGAATTCAATTGTTGTGGTGATTGTATTGCCATATTCTCAGCAGCAGTATTTTCAAGAGGTCTCAATAGAATGGCATCCGGGTCCTAACCTGTTCACTCTCCGGACATACAAAGGAGGCGTAATCCATCTTAAAAATCATCGGCCCCTAATCAAGTATCTACTTGGCTCTTAGTGCAAGATTATTATCACTGAATATATTTCATATCATGAGTAATGTATCATAGATCATCATGCTCATGTAACCCGCTGATTATGATATTTGGCACTACCTACCCTAATGTTCTAATTAAGGTTAATGAGTGTGATAATGCAGCAACATATGTCTTGCTTTGTATTAGTGGATATGGATTTAGCTCTAAAGCTCTCACTTCTTTATTAATTAAAATCTATTTTTCAAATTGGAATAAGGAACGGCATATTCCATTTCTGACTGGAATGAGGAACAAGATGTCCCCTTTCACCCTGAACCGCAGAAAAAGGATTTTCTATTTCAGACTGGAAGGAGGAATAGCATTTTCCATTTCAGACTGGAATGAGGAGCAAGATGTTCCCTTCCCCCCCCCCCCCNAACTGCAGTAAAAGGATTTTCTATTTCAGATTGGAGTGAGGAATAGCATTTTCCATTTCAGAGAGAAAGAAGGAGTAGCATTTTCCATGTCAGTCTAAAATGAGAGGCAACATCATCATATTCTGTGAAATCAACAGCATGTGTCGTGCCAAGCATTCTCTTTCCTTTACTGATTTTTATTTTGAACACTGCAGAGATGCAACGTATGCATCTTCATATCACTAAAATATTTGAAGTCATGGCAAGTCATGGTCGTCTTCGCCAACAAGGGACGAAGATCAGCACCAATGTCATCATCCTCATCGTCATCGTAATCATCATGATCATCATCACTATTATCATGGGAAACAATTTTGTTTTGGTTCTTTTATGTTACACTGTTATGCCTAAGTCTCGTCCAAATTCCTCTTACACTGAAGGAATTCAAATAATGAAGCGCTCGTTTCAGTCAATACTTTGTGATAGCACTTTGAATATCATGCGGTCTGTGACCTTATCAAAGAGATAGAAGTATATGCTACTTAAGTACAGTACTGTTCTGCGTCATCAGTGGTGAGGGTGGACTTATAAATCATGCCTCGTACATGACACCCAATTGTGTGGTGCTCCATACTAACTGCGGTAGAATATAATATATCACTCGAGCCAAAGACTATCCTCTATAGCTGGCTCTGATTCTCACACTTATATTGATCTACATGTATGTCTGGAGCTCTGAGAGCCTCTGCATCTCGCTCTTTGTGATGCTCTTTGACTGCTATGATGTATTATGCTGTCTCTAACAGGCGGCTATCATTGATGAAATAATTCACTCAGACGTCATTGATGAGGAAAATACTTAGGAAAGAAAATATTGCTTTGATGCAGGGATTTCCCTGTCGGCACGAAAACAACTATATTATTATATATATATATAAAAAAAAGAGAAAAAAACTACAAAAACAGAATGGTGAAACTTTACCCTTTCAGTCATAGATAACTATGTTTCTTATATGTCCATATGATCTGCTGACTGTTCTTAAATGTTTGACAGCTATATAATACAGTAGAAAATAACTCGTGGTTCAGCCATGCTTACAGTGCTGGGCTATGTCTGGTATTGTGTCCACACTTTCACAAGATCAAAACAACAATCTAATATGAAACATATCAAGAGTTATTATTTCCAAAGTATATCATATTTAAAAAAAAACTATTGACACAATGTTTTCACAAAGTGACTGTAGAAAAGAGGTCAAATATGTTTTCTTGGCCTTGCTTTTAGCCGTTGAATGGTTGGAGAGCGAAGACGGATGCTGAATTTGTTGGGGTGGGAAGGAGGTTGGCTGTGTGTGTGTGTGTGTGTGTGTGTGTGTGTGTGTGTGTGTGTGTGTGTGTGTGTGTTTGTGTGGGTGTGTGTGTGTGTGTGTATGTATGTATCTGTCGGCTTGNGTGTGTGTGTGTGTGTGTGTGTGTGTGTGTGTGTGTGTGTGTGTGTGTGTGTGTGTGTGTGTGTGTGTGTGTGTGTGTGTGTGTGTGTGTGTGTTGAAGAGATGGGGAATATGTGAGTGATGAGTGAATGTTATTGGAATAACTGATTTGCATTGAGTGTTGTCTATTGTTGCACAACCGAATTATCCAGCAGGGCTCCGTTGCATGGCATCATGACTTTAAGGCTGAAAGAGAAATTGCTATGGGAAGAATTTCCACAATAAGCTTCATGGTGCTAAGTCGAAGAACTGGTCTTTGTGTCGCTTAGATACAAGTACGTTTAAGAATGTTAAGGACTCATTAATTGTAAATTCTAAATGGTGGGACATTACACAATCATCCAGACAAAATCAACGGAATGGTGTTATTGAAAACTGCATTTGGTTATCCGGGATGTTATCTTGATATTAAGCTGACGGTTTTAATCTCTGTGTTAGTTTGGAAGATGGGTTTCCGGTAAATTTCAAAACTTGCCCTTTATCTAATAAGGAATAGTTCGTTTATTTGTCAGCTTTTTCATTCACCGAGTCTAGCGGACTCAGCTGGGTTACTCATCTTTATGGCTGTAGGCGCTGTCTGTTGTGTCATCCTGGATATAAAGAACCCGATTCGTGGATTAGAACGTAAACTAAAACATTGGATGCATAGAAACTGTAATAGTCTATGTTAATTTTTTTTTTTAAAAGGCTCAACGATTATTTACTATTGTGAGTAAGAATACAAGCCTGAGAATACCTGTCAAGTTATGTCCATAATTTCATGCTTTCCGCCCCTTTTTTTGACCCTGTTAAACCTGCCATATTGCTATGATTCATGATCTTCTCCACAGTAAGAGTTATGAAAAACACCTTTTCTTTTGGGCGATCGCTTGAAAATATCATGAATCATATAGGGAAATCCTTGCATTGACAGAATCACAATAGAGTCCCTGCACATTTGTTTTCAGCATGCAAGGAGGCCAGCCCAGGCATGAATATTCACGAGTCGTAAACATAACAATAAACACGGGAGAGTAAACACCACCTCGTAAAATCACTTGACAGGAGAGGGAAACTAGCTGAAATATGGCGTCAAGCGACGGAGAACTTCTGAATAGTTCAGTTATGTTGCTGTAGGATCTGTGCATGAGAAGGAATTGAAGTGCATTGTTCAGGTATGAAGATGCCAATGTTTTTTCACTGTTGGCTACGTAAGGTTTTACACTTCTGATTAATTGATCCAGGGTACCAAACCAAAATACTTTCCAAACTTTCCATTTTAGCTTTCCAGAGCTTTTCCTCCAAATTTTGACACAAAGAAAAATGCCCCTAAACCAATTAGGTTTTGAGAACTCGGGCAGTGAAGCAGGCTACCTAGTATTTTAGGCCTTTTTCCTCAGTAAACAGGGTAACCTTACTCACCTAGCAACAACCACAAAGTTTATACTTGAATGGCTAAACCTCACCTATTCTGAGTCTACAAATGTATTTACACCTATCTAAGCCTTTGAAATTCAAATCCAACCCCTTTACACCTTCCCAATGGCCAGTTTTCTGATTTTATAGGGACTATTTTTTAAATTGTATATTTTTATGCCAGGTGCTATTGGCATCTTCATACCTTTAGCTTAAAGATGGATGTTTAGCCTCGAGTCGAATACTGTAATTTTAAAACTGAGACAGTGTTTCTATAATACTACAATAAATCATTTTCTTGACCAAATAAAATGCTTGTACAGCTCACATTCTGAATCTTCTTGATTGCTTCCCGATGTCTCTTTTGTTTGTTTGTTCTATTTTAATCTTATTTTCATACTCAAAGATTGCCATCAGTATTTGGGCATGATCTTTCAGTATGTACCACTGTATTGTGAACTGACGGTGGAAACACACAGACCTTTTAAGTGATTATGCCATCGATGAACGATGATGGAGATTGTTATGTGGTGGTGATGGCAGCGATGGTAATGGTGATGTAATTATGGTGCTAAGGTGTGATGATGGAAATAGATAATTATCAGTATAACTAAGCATGTTCAGATAACACTCTATCATCAGTTTTGCAGTGTTTAAATCACCTGACGATATATACTGTGTGATATTTCAACATGTCGTTGTATCCATTACACGTATGCATATGTCTGTTAATGGTTGTATCAACCTAAACCTATCAGTTGCTTGTGAGTATGCTATCTGCCTACTTTTTATTGACAAGCATCGGTAGAGTGAAGTCACAGTAACATGCATGGAAGACAAACATCTGTCCTACTGTGGTCACCAAACAATGCAAACCAGAAGTAAGAAATGGTTTGACAAACATAGCACATTCTGTGACGGATATCATTAAAGTTTCTGTTTTCCTATGCCCAGGGAAAGTAGGAGAAAATGTAAAATTATTCGTGAAGTGAATAACCATTTATGAGTANGGGCGTTGTCTGTTGTGTCGTCCTGGATATGAAGAACCCGATATCGTGGGTTAGAACTTAAACTAAAACAGTGGCCCGCATAGAAACTGTAATAGACTATGTTCATTCATTTTTTTAAAAAGGTTTTACGATTGTTTACTATTGTGAGTAAGAATATACGTCTAACAATACCTGTCAAGTTATGTCCATAATTCCATGGTTCCCCCCCCCCCNNTTTTTTTTTGACCCTGTTAAACCTGCCATATGCTATGATTCATGATCTTCTCCACAGTAAGAGTTATGAAAAGCACCTTTTCTTTTGGGCGTTCGCTTGAAAATATCATTAATCATATATGGAAATCCTTCCATTGACGGAATTACAATAGAGTCCCTGCACTTTTGTCTTCAGCATGTAAGGAGGCCAGCCTAAGCATGAATATTCACGAGTCGTAAACATAACAATAAACATGGGAGAGTAAACACCACCTCGTAAAATCACTTGACAAGAGAGAGAAACTAGCCGAATTATGGCGTCAAGCGACGGAGAACTTCTGAATAGTTCAGTTATGCTGCTGTAGGATCTGTGCACGGGAGGGAATTGAAGTGCACTGTTCAGGTATGAAGATGCCAATGTTTTTTGTTTTTTTTTCACTGTTGGCTACGTAAGGTTTTACACTTCTGATTAATTGATCCAGGGGTCCCAAATCAAAATACTTTCCAAACTTTCCAATTAGCTTTTCCTCCAAATTTTGACACAAAGAAAAATGCCCCTAAACCAATTAGGTTTTGAGAACTCAGGCAGTGAAGCAGGCTACCTACTATTTTAGGCCTTTTTCCTCAGTAAACAGGGTAACCTTACTCACCTAGCAACAACCATAAAGTTTATACTTGAATGGCTAAACCTCACCTATTCTTACAAATGTATTTACACCTATCTAAGCCTTTGAAATTCAAATCCAACCCCTTTACACCTTCCCAATGGCCAGTTTTCTGATTTTATAGGGACTATTTTTAAATTGCATATTTTTTATGCCAGGTGCTATTGGCATCTTCATACCTTTAGCTTAAAGATGGATGTTTAGCCTCGAGTCGAACACTGTAATTCTAAAACTGAGACATTGTTTCTATAACGCTGCGATAATTGATTTTCTTGACCAAATAAAATGCTTGTACAGCTCACATTCTGAATCATCTTAATTGCTTCCTGATGTCTCTTTTGTTTGTTTGTTCTACTTTAATTTTATTTTCATACTCAAAGATTGCCATCAGTATTTGGGCATGATCTTTCAGTATGTACCACTGTATTGTGAACTGACGGTGGAAACACACAGACCTTTTAAGTGATTATGCCATCGATGAACGATGATGGAGATTGTTATGTGGTGGTGATGGCAGCGATGGTAATGGTGATGTAATTATGGTGCTAAGGTGTGATGATGGAAATAGATAATTATCAGTATAACTAAGCATGTTCAGATAACACTCTATCATCAGTTTTGCAGTGTTTAAATCACCTGACGATATATACTGTGTGATATTTCAACATGTCGTTGTATCCATTACACGTATGCATATGTCTGTTAATGGTTGTATCAACCTAAACCTATCAGTTGCTTGTGAGTATGCTATCTGCCTACTTTTTATTGACAAGCATCGGTAGAGTGAAGTCACAGTAACATGCATGGAAGACAAACATCTGTCCTACTGTGGTCACCAAACAATGCAAACCAGAAGTAAGAAATGGTTTGACAAACATAGCACATTCTGTGACGGATATCATTAAAGTTTCTGTTTTCCTATGCCCAGGGAAAGTAGGAGAAAATGTAAAATTATTCGTGAAGTGAATAACCATTTATGAGTAACCATTTAAAATTGCCACATAGCCTTTTCATGACAGACAGTCGCATTCCCACGTAGGGCCATTTTCATTACCATGAACTTGTCTTTGGGATTACAGTACTTTTCGGCATTTTCCTGCTGTTGTTATTCGTTCGACCTGCTGATTAGTCTAATTCGTGGATGTGAGACTTTAATACTTATCTCGGTTATTTTAATGTAATATAATATAATATAATATAATATGATATAATATAATATAATATCATATCATATCATATCATATCATATCATATCATATAATATAATATAATATCATATCATATCATATCATATCATATCATATCATATCATATCATATAATAGTGGCGTAGATCAGTATATTATGCACACCTCGGGATCATTCACTGGGTTGATGCGTAAATACAGACCAAATGCATGCAGCTGTTATTAATCTAATAATCTCACTTTTGGGATGGAAAGCGCAGGTCAATAACTAGAAAACGAATATTTCTGTTTAATGAACCTTGGCAGGGAAGTTCAAAACTAGAGTGAAGCGCCCTACTGTTCCACTGACTCAAGAAATGCAGATCCGTTTCAAGTGTTTACGTCGGAGTGGTATTGTATTTGCGGAAGACTGCAACAAACATCAACGAGTTTATGAAACTCTAAATCGCAGTTTTTCCACACTGTGTTGGCTACATAATATCATGTGTACGAGTAAACATTTTGTCAGTGTATGTATCGGCTGGTGAAGACCAAATCAATAATAGCATATAATCGGAGGTACCATTATTGCTAACCCAAAACATGCCATGATCAGCGGTGTCATTTAGGTTTGGGTCAAATTTCTTAGGAAACAAAGACATAAAGTGTTGACTCATTGGTGTTTGGGTCATTTAGAAATTGAAACTTTCAATGCGCCACCGCTAAAACTGAATGTAGACGAGATTATTCACATAGAGGCTTTTCTTGAACGGTCACCTAGATCTAAATTTGTGATTTAATATTAAGTGGGTGTGTGCGAAATAAACACAAGACCAGAAATGCAGCGTATTGTACCAAGACTGTTACTCCTCCTAATTGCCCATACATGTAGGCCCTAAATGCCGTCGAAGCCTCTCTGCATGCACACTTCTATATAAATGGGAATTCCCTCTCCGATGAAATATTGAAAGGACGTCAGACGAGAGAAGTTACTTCCTTTTCCATTCAGGGTTCATTTTAGTTCAGTTCCTTTATTTGAACCCAGGTGACAAACATGATAACGACAAATGGGTAATCGAACATCAAAATGCGCGGCAAATACATAGGCAGACAGAACAGCATAATGCCAAGCACTTAAAAAAAAAACAGCAATAGTTTCCTTTTGTGTGGTTAAAAACATTAATTCAGTATTGAGAGAGGAAAATAATGTTACGCAATAATACTTGCGTCTGCAGACAGAGGGTCAGCCGGCCTGTTGCGCATGTGCGGAAAAAGCAGTCAGCTGTGTTTACATGATCTCGAGCGAGGCTCTTTATACGTGTAGGTTACCGGTAGCTTAGACTAGTCTAGTTTACATCTCTAAATTATCAGGAAATTCGATTTCTAAGTGTGCAGTCTGCACAGTCACTGTGTTAATCAAACTGATCCACAATCCCACATTTGTCGGTAATTGCTAAAGGTTTAGACTATATTCACAGCTGACCCAACATTTATTACGCGCTGTCTATCTTATTCTTTCGATATTTAATGTCTGACCCCTTTTCTAATGTAAACATGGCTGATTGCTCTTTCCGCACATGCGCATTAGGCCGGCTGGCCTTCTGTCTACTGACGCAAGTCGAAATAATATGCTCAGAATATCAAGAATTCACAAGATTTCACACTGGTGTATTCTATTTTTCGTCTGGATGAGGAAGACATTCTTACCAAGGTTTGGTAGATATCAGACTAGTCTGGTCAGCATGTTACATTTCATTTTTCTACCTCTCGGCCGACCTGAATTTACCGGGTAGAATGGCTCATTACCATACTGATCTGATATTTAAACAAATTATATTCATAAGCGATCACATCCACCTCGACAGATACTCTTATCCCAATGGACATTGTGGACAGGGTCCCAAGCTCGACTGATACTCCAGTCCCGATAGGCGTGAGGGTTGGTGGCCCGCCTCGACTGATATTCATAACTCGATGGGTATTAAGGTTAGGTTCTCCCCCTCCCCCCCCCCCCCCCCCCCCCCCACNCCCGAGGCAATAGGGATAGGGTTAGGGATGAGATAATGAATGTCAGGAAATCTAGATTTCTCTATCCAGCTGACCCCTCTGAATCTCATAAACGCCATAGAATAGGTCCGTAGTCTTCAATGTGTCCTAAAATATTCAAACATCACATCCGTCCTGTTTCACCTATGCGCCATTTACAAACATTGGTAGTACAGTTTTGTCAACTTTAGCTAGTTTTCCTCGCCGATAATCTGAGAGCCCTTACACTGTCTCACAGATTCAACGCTCCCATATCCTCAGTGCAGTGCATCAAAAGCAATGTACAGAGAGAAACTTTCTGAAAAGGTAGCCAATAATCTGAGAGAAAAAAAATTCTTACCTCCTGTTCTGAAGGTAGTTTGTTGTTTCTTTTCACTCGAGATCCTTTCAGTCCACGACTTATCAGGTTTTCTTTTAGTTTCTTTCCACGATGAGCGGTTAGTGGTCTAAACCGTACTCAGGTTGCCAGATTTGGATCTTTTGGAGCCAAATACAGGATTTCTGACTTTTTAAAAAGCCATTGGCTCTCATGAAAAACAATTGATAACATATGAATGCTAGATTACCAAAAATATTATTCTCGCTATGCTCTTGCTATAGAAAAATGCATTATATGCTCTTATCGTTGCCCGCTCAATCTTTCTGAACTCGTACCATGTTATATTGTCACCACTATGAACAGACATTGTTAGATCGCAGATTATAAAGGATCTTGTAGCTGCCCATTGAATTTTTCGTGATTTCATGACATTGTCCACTGCACTGCTCATAACGTTGAATGAAAAAGATAGAGGTGAAAAAAACTTACAAGACCATTAGGGCATCGAAAACACAATTTAAAGTTTATCTGTACGCAGCTCAAAGAAACTGAAAATTGCATCAGAGGTTAGAGGTTGATTATTGTGTTTTTATGGTCTACTGGGAGGTACAGAAGCTTACACATTTCTTTCTCGTATCAGAGGTTTATGCCTTTCAACTTCTTAATTTGATATCATGGGTGGGCAATCTAAATGCTTACATACGAAGATTATGGTCATCTAATTGGACATACCACAGGGATCACCGTAAGTTCCCAAAACATACGGATGCGTTTTTAATGCTAGGCTGACGCACGTTGTTACTTTTAACACTGCTGTGACAATAATAGATAAAGGCTAGATTTATGTTTAGTTGAAAGATTTTCATAGAATGCCCTAAAAATTGGTGCCAAACTAAGGTGTTTTAAAACTGCAGTGCATTTAGGCGCTAAATACGGACACACTTGCTCTGTCGATTACATTGCATCTTTGTTTCTCTTACAGTTCCAGTTATAACAACTGTGGTTGAAATTCTCAATGCAACATGTTTTTTTCGGAGCAGTTATCGTCTAAACAATAACTGAGCTATAGTCGTTTGATCCCAGCGAGTGAAAGACACGGGCGGTCCTTTAATCTGTGGGCGGTCCCTCTGAACTATGGAAGCATTACTCTCTAAGTAAGCCAAGATGGATTTGACAGATGCGGAAGAGGGAGAAAAGAGTGCGCTGACTCGCGAGTGGTGTTTGCCATACCTATCTCTTTGCCTCATCACTGATTATACATTATATCGTTCATTATTGTGTATCCTCCTCGACACAAGGCTGTTGATAAAAAGATCCACTAACAAATATAAAACTGTTAATTGGTGGCTGCCACTGTTTGCAGAGATTTTACTCTGGTGTAGCTAGAATCAAATTCGAATGTTCTAATGTCCAACCTCCGCTCACTCTCTCTTCTCCCCCTCCCCTCCCCGTCCCCCATATATATACGCGCCTCTGTGTATTTGCATTTTTTCACACTTTATCTAGCTATAGTTATTATTCTTGCCGATAGAACACAGGTCAGACAGAAGCATTGACTACGCCCGAAAACTAGGCATTGCAAATATTTTGATGATGCATAGCCCAAGGTCCATAATACTCATCAAGAAAGCTCACAGGTAGCATCTTAGTGACTTCTTCACATGTGAATTAAAGGATGTCATGCAGTTTGAACACTGCATAGCTGCAAGTTTCAAGTTCGATTAGTAACAGCAATTACGAATACCTGAACCCATCGAATATCATCCTGAAGCCACCCTAGTAACGCTTCTATCATCATTGCTTCGAGCATTTCTTACCATTACTGGCTGGAGAAAAAAAGGAACTCTCGCTGGAAAACCATGCTCAGTTTCCAAGACAGAGAATATAGTCATGAAAATCAAAACAGGACAGTTGCCAGAATGGCGCACATGTACGTGTTCCTCGGTATATATTTTCTGATGGGATCCGTCTCGTTTGCCAAATCCACCTTGCACTCAAAATTAACCCATTTTGAAATACTGAAGCCTTCACATTTGCAAGTTCGTGTTAGAAGAGATGTTACCGCAGGGCGTGTCAAACATAAACGCTTGTCTTTTTCCGCCCTCGGGAAGTCGTTTAGTCTCCACCTTATACCTGGGTCACCTGTTGTAGATCCTGGAAACTTCGAAGCCAACTTAGTTGACGCCAACGGTCATGCTGAGAAGTTTGAGGTTGACCCGAATGACTTTTACACTGGAACTGTGAGAGGACATCCTGAAGGGTTTGTGGATGCCAGTTATGTGGAAGGCGTATGGTCTGCTCAGATACACACCTCTGATGACACTGTCTACATCGAACCTCTCTCCAAACACGATGGCCTGGGCGACAAGTTGGCGATGGTGATATACAGGTATGTTCTATGATTGCCATTCTCGCCTTGTTTTCAACTAATCGAATTTCAAGGGTTCACTAACTTCAAAGTCAAGGTCATCGTCGCACGTCTTTCTTTATTCTTCCTCTAGTTCTTGCTGTGTGACGTTCAAATTTGCAATTTTAAAATTATCTGAACCCATAAATTACTATTACAATGAATTTGATGATGGAAGTAATGAGTGAACAAAATGATAAAAGACTGTTATGAGCACAGAAAACGAAACATGCGTCAGTTCTGAATGCTAACGCACATGTAAGACAGTGGACAGACGCTCTTAATGACGCTTCAGACGAAATTGTCTGTAGCCACCCCCCCCCCCCCNCCCCCCCCCCCCCCCCCCTCTCTTTTTCTCTCTCTTAATCTTTCTCTCTCTCACTTTGTCCTTCATTCTGCGCTTCTTGTCTCTCAGTCCCACATTAATCTAGACCTGGCAACAAAAACATTCCCTCTCTGATTTCCAGAGGCAGGAATATCAAAGTTAGCAACATAACGGGGTCACCAAACGACTTTCCTAGCAAATTCTGCAAATCCGCCACGGCGACTCCCAATATCACTGACGCACGAGATGACGGCTGGACAAGATTTTGTCACTATACGACAACTACAGATTCCATAAGTCCCGAGACTCAGCTGCTTTTGGATAGCATCAAAGATCAAATCAGAGTCAAAAGATCTCGCACCTTCAACACATGTGACATACTGGCTCTAATGGACACGGAGACATTTAAAGGAATCGGTCGCAGTTCTCCTTACAAAAGTGCTGGGCTGCTTCTGTACTGGTATCAGATTGCACACCGTATCTTCTATAACACAAAATTCATGTTCCTCGATCGGGCTAAGCTGATCGTCCGGTCAGTTATGATCCTCAAAGAATATACGCCTTTACATGAATGGAAACGCCGATTTAACCATGATCCTGCTAAGGTGACATATGGACCGTTCATTATCTTGGGCTCACTAGCGGATGAGGTGTCCTTCGGTGATTACTGTCTGGCACACATGACTACACAGGTAGTAATGGACAAACATATACTTGGACTGGCCTACGTTGCGAATGATCCCGAGTAAGTTCTCTCATTATTTAGATGACCTGTGGTCGTATCATATTCTTTACATTAGTTAAGGCACTGCGATAACCACGGGAAACTTACAAGACATTAGTAGTGTTCACTGCAGTTACCGCAGTACGTTAATTTACGGAAGGGTAATGCATACCGCCACAAGATTGCCAAACTTGGCTTTTTTGGAACCAATTTACACAATTTTTGCTCCTTTAAAAAGCCCTTGGCTTTCATAGAACTGACTGGCTCTTAGCCTATTGTTTGGTTCCAACGGACTTCAGGTTAAAATTGACTAATTTCCTAAACTGAAACTTTATACTTCTCTCAAACTGGTATTTCAAGTCTTTGCAACTCTGGATCCACCATCTCTGAGCTCTGAGAGGGTGGCCTCGATGAGCGTGGAATTAACTTCTTGCACGCACACACACACACACACACACACACACACACACACACACACACACACACACACACACACACACACACACACATACATGATCTTTGCACAATCAGAAAGTTACATGCCACCAAGAAAAAAGTAAAGAACAGTTGTAAACACATTTCGTGAAATACGTTGATAAAAAAATAAAGTTACAGTGTTTCATTACAAAAACAAAAAAAAAAATGAAAAGGTTTCTAAGGTTTCTGTGTCTGGCTCGCGAACCGGGCTGTTTACGTTGTAGAGTCCTTGGGAAAGACACTTCTCCCATTTCCTCTCTTGACTCAGGTGTAAATGAGTACCTGGCCTTAGAGCTGGGGGGACCAGGGCGCTGCACCGCTGACGACCAGCAATGACTTTGTTATGTATTTCATTTGTAATATTATGTATTTACATGTATGATGTGTATTGTTATATGTGTGTTTGTATTATGAATAAGATGTATAATATTGTATGACACTGTAAAATAATTTCCCTATGGGTTAAAAATAAAGTCATATTTTCATTTTTCTGTCATAATTGCCGGTTGAACACAAATCAAAAGACGATTTCAGTTTCCATTCAACAATCATTTCTTTACTACGCGATCTGTAATTTGTAGTCAGATTTATGATACTTATGATACCCACGTATACATCTAATACATACATCAATAGTTATGAAATCTTGATCCTAGTTAAGTTGGCTCTTTCCCGACATGATTTGGCTCCATTATGGCTCCTTTTCGCATGTGATTGGGCTCTGGCTCGAAATAAAGTGTGGCAGCCCTGTAGATGTCTAAAAATTACACTGCAACATTGTCAGTCAACAGCCAGTATTACCTCTATCTCATGCCAGACTAGACAACCTTGTTCAAACGGCTCCAAGTCAACAACACACACTGTTCAGGCAGAGTTGAACTGTGTTATAGGAATGAGACCATGAATCATTTTAATAGCAGATTCACATCAGACCCTATTTATCTATCTCAATCATGTACTTCTTTTTACCACTGGGACTGTCCGACATACGAGGTGTGTCTGAAAAGTAACGAGAATGGGCTTACTGTAAGAGCTCGGGCAAAAGAGGGGATAACCAATAGTGAAATCATCAACCACGGCCTCTTGAAACTGTGTGACTGTAATCTTGGCTTTCTGCAACCTTTACTTTTGTTTTTTCCTGCAATTATTCACACCCTCTCTGTTTCATTTTTTCCCTTGATGGCTGCTGAGAAACAAACCATGAACATTGAACAAAGAACAAACCTGAAATTTTTTGTCAAAATAGAAAAAAAAAACTCCAACACAAGCACACGAAATGCTTAAGGAAGTGTATGGAGAGGACACAATGTCAAAACCACGTGTGTTTGAATGGCATAAGAGGTTCAAAAAAGGACGCGAGGAAATGGAAGATGACCCCAGGAGTGGAAGACCTCCAACAAGCAGAATTGAGATCAACATCCAGCGGGTCCGTCAGGCTGTTCATGGAGATCGTCGGTTGACTGTTCAAATGTCCAGATGAAAAATGACAGTGTTTGGAAGATTATCACTGAAGATTTGGGCATACGGAAAGTCTGCGCAAAAATGGTGCCAAGGCTGCTCAGTGATGATCAGAGGGAACGCCGAATGCAGGTGTGTCAGGACATTATCTAGCGATTTCAAATGGAGCCAGATTTGCTTGAACGAGTCATCACTGGCGATGAATCGTGGATTTTTGAGTATGACCCGGAAACCAACCGCCAAAGTTGTCAGTGGAAGACTCGACTTCGCCCAGGCCAAAGAAAGCAAGACAGTCAAAATCAAAGATCAAGGTCATGCTCATCACGTTCTTCGATGTGAGAGGCATCGTCCACTGTGAGTTTTTTCCCCAAGGCCAGATCATCAATCAACAGGTCTACAAAGACATCCTGCAGCGGTTGCCTCGGTCAGCGCGCCAAAAGAGACGACTGTTGTGGCAGGACAACTCGTGGCTCCTTTACCATGACAATGCACCAGCACACAATTCCCTGAGCATTCGGCAGTTCTTGGCTAACAGGAACATCGCTGTGTTGGACCAGCCTCCCTATTCACCTGACCTTGCGCCCTGTGACTTTTTCCTTTTCCCCAGAGTCAAAGGAGTCATCAAGGTCACCCATTTTGATGACGCTGAGTCCACCAAGAGGGCCGTGACAACGGAGTTGAGGGGCATCCCAGAAGAAGCCTTCCACCAATGCATAGAAAGATGGAAAAGAAGAAAGGAAACGTGCATAAGACTTGAGGGGGATTACTTTGAAGGCGAAATCATGTAATTTGTTGTTTGTGAATAAAATAAATTGATGGTTGCACTATTCTCGTTACTTTTCAGACACACCTCGTATATTCCTCATCTCAGCAAGTTGTTTTAGTGTGAGATGTCTAGCTTTAAACCAAAACATGAGATACTTACAAAGATTTTCACATCCCACGTCAACCAAACTACGGCACTCCATTCATGTCTAGACAACTACGTCACCAAAACTCGCTACCTTCAAGACGTCAAGAGAGAATACTCACAATCAAAGCCTCTTAATTAATTACGCACCAACAGGAAATACCCGAATTTCATACTTTCAAGATTGGTGCATTAGGAGTTAACCGGTCTAAATGCACACACTGTTTACACCGATAGAGTCACCGGACGCCTTAGTATTCATGGGTAGACAGCTGATTTCTGTTCTAAAAAATGGGAGAAGCTGACAAAATCTAGGTCTTTAGACTAATAACACATAGTGCTTTCATTATATGTTACTAAAAGAGAAAGGGAATTCTCATCAGTGATTCTGTTTGATGCACTGATTCCAGCCCAGATCTAGACTAGATCGAAGCCACCGAGCAACGAGTGCTTCGGTCTTTACTGAGACAGTAATCAGTCCACCATACAAAAACACTGATAAGGATTCCCCATTTCATACTCCACTCATTTAACCGCTTCGCTACGTCATGTTATTCAAGTGCTGATGTCATCATCTTATAATGTGTTTCTTAACTTGTACGTAGAAATAGTTCATTGCATTGAAAACATGACAACAATAACAAGAACAATAACAATACGTTTATTGAGCTCAGACAACTATCTGTTGTAAATGAGCAAAATAACACTATTTTTAACAAGCAATTCACATTCTGCCCTTCCTCTCTCTCTCTCTCTTCTCTCTCTCTCTCTCTCTCTCTCTCACACACACACACACACACACACACACACACACACACACACACACACACACACACACACACACACACACACACACACACACACAACTTCACACTCACATTAATTAATAGATTTACAACACACGGGCACGTCGTACATGACACTGGAATACTACTGACGGGACGTATCAGTACGTTATAGGAGAGGTTTGTACCAGTAGATATGGCGCACATGTATACTGTTAGTAGCGAAGGGTTAGATTTTAATTTACTGAAGAATTCATTTTTTTGGTGACTAGGTAGTGATATATTACTCATTACTAATGAGTGTGTATTTCCAAGATTATGAGGAGGGAACATTCCCAGAAATTTCCAGGACCAAGAAAAGTCGACAGAATTAGAGTAAGACCATTCTTTTCTCAACTTCATACACGATGTTGATTTTCCGACATACGCGAAATGAGAAATTCTGCAATTCCTTTCTATCACACAATAAGATTGTTTCTGTAGGCAAAAAGAAAAGAAAACTCCACGATGGTATGTTAGTAGTTCTTCGTCATTTTATATATATATTTTTACAGAAAATACACTCACACGCACACACATGTCCGTAATTTGCCGATAAATGACGTTAATTTCAAACTTTATGCCAACGAAGCTTGACGCAAAATACAATATGACATAAATTTTAGTCGCCTACCTAGCAACATGCACATAAACATCCAGCAGGAATTCCAAAGGCTCTTAATATTTTCAAAAATTGCGTCATCTTCGCACGCATTTTAATCATCTGAAAAAGGAGACGATACAGTAAGCGGCCGTCAACACCTCAGATGTTCCACTTTCGTTTTAGAGCCCATTTTATGATATGAGTTTTGATTTCACATGAACGCTCTCTGGCGAGGCCGTTATAAAGGAAAAGAAGGGGGAGGCAGAAGAGAGAGAGAGAGAGAGAGAGAGAGAGAGAGAGAGAGAGAGAGAGAGAGTGAGCAAGAGAGAGAGAGAGAGGGAGAGGGAGAAAGAGGGAAACATGATGTGAGAGAGTAATTGCTAACAGCGTTAATGTAATAATTAATTTTGTGAGTTCGTTCTCGAAGGTCTGTCTGACGCCTTATGGAATAACTGGCTGATGAATGATAATCGAGAGCCCAAGGAACATGGTCTGTACAGGGCAACGGGTATCATGAAAATTATTATGTGAAATCATGACAAGTAGTCTATTACATATTACTTGTTACATGTTACCTGTTACTTGTAGTCGGAAACACCATCATAGCACTCCGGACATTTCGACAGACCTGTTATATTATTATTATGACCTATTAAAAAATTTGAACCTAAGAGGCCAATGTTGTTATAGCAAGTATGAGAAAGACGACTTGTTGGTTGTCTTTACGTCACATCTGATAATCAAGTGTCAATAATTGCCAATTCCTAGGCAAATCATACCTTTCTGGAAGACTGGAATGTGTTCCGGTTCCCAGACGAGGGCCTACAATACCGGATTTTCACGAACTTCTGCTGGAGCCTCTGCCTTTCTGGATCCGGTACATCATCATCATCACCATCATTATCATGTATCATCATTATCATCATCATCATAATCATCGTCAAAATCATCATCAGCAGCAGCAGCAGCATTAGCATCATCATATCATCGTCTCATCATCATCACCATCATCATCATAATCTTGATAACGTCTTAATCAGCACTGCCAGCAAATGAAATTAGGGTAGTTGACCATTTGTAATTGTTACTCAGAAATTAACTATTAACAATACCTCGAAAAGTTAACGGGAATCCCATTCTTCAAATTTGTTAATCTCTCTCTCTCTCTCTTTTTCTCCTTCTCTCTCTCTCTCTCTCTCTCTCTCTCTCTCTCTCTCTCACACACACACACACACACACACACACACACACACACACACACACACACACACACACACACACACACACGCACATACATATATGTGTCTGTCTGTCTGTGTGTCTATCTGTCTCTCTCTCTCTCTCTCTCTCTCTCTCTCTCTCTCTCTCTCTCTCTCTCTCTCATTATCAGGAAAAAGAAAGTCCCTATTCTTATCTTTCTCAAAGAATTTACGTGTCCGTTACCACAGCCAGGACGGCAGGTCAACGTCTGGGGTGGTGGTAGGGCAGATGGTCATCAGTCTAGAGCAAACGGTGAATTATAATTTTCTAAGACATTCGTGATTGCAGTTCATGTTCGTGATGACTTTAATTATGTAGCGAGACTGACTCTCGATCAATGCCCTTACTTCACACTTCAGACAGATAATGTTATAGCCTTATAATCATGTTGATATATCAGTGAAGGAATAGTGTCATTAACTTCTTTAAAGAATAAGCATTACTGATGACGTAATAACAGTTATTAGGTCTAGGATTAACCTTATTCCCACCCAGGGGACTTCACTCTACCATTATCCCGGCAGAGTTAATAGTTCAATGTTTTTATCAAGTCCGCTGGAACCTACAGTCCCACTGCATTTGCATGTGCCAGTCACTAATATTTTGGCGATATCTTTCATTGCCCGTGGCCATAATTTGGATAGACTAAAGAATTAATAGTTTGAACAGCTCCCTTTTCCCAAGCTCCTTCCTCTCATGGCATTTACATTACGATTATGATGGGAAGCGAACCCAAGTCCTTTTAAATCAAGGGTTATTCACCAAGCTATTTGACCTGGCTGTTGTTTCACGTAGTATGTGTGTTCCTACTCCTACACAACAACTTTGAACATTGGCTAGCAGCATCGGTAAATTTAGGGCAGCGTAGCAGCCAACCGTTGAAACTCAAAGCACTTTTGTTTCCACTATAGTCTAGTTATTAAGTAAAGAAATTACCGCTGGGCTGTAAATAACAGGGAAATATGAAGTTTGTCAACGAGAAATGACATTTTTAAGATTTATAGCCCTCATATGCCCACTATTTTTTGTTTTTTTTTTACATTTAGATCTACCTCGTACACAATATTAATGACGATGAGGTGATAGTGAATGAGAAGAAGAAGCAAACGAATAAGAATCAAGAAAAAAAGAAGCAAAGAGGAAGAAGAAAAAGAAAAAGAAGGGAGAGGAGAAGGAGGAGGAGAATAAAGAGGTGAGAAGAAAGATGAATAAATATGAGCAGGAAAGAAGAAGAGTGGTAAAGAAGAAGAGGGTTTTTAGGGCGTGTCAGCTTGAATGCGGCTATATTGCGCAGAAGAAAAAGGGTAAAGAAAGAGGGGTTGTAGGGCGTGTCAGCTTGAATGCTGCTATATTGCGCAGAAGAAGAGGATGAAGAATGAAACAAAGTCGAAAAGACATAATGACAATATTATGATCGTTATATATATGTAACCACATTTGTTCCCCTTATTAAGACAGTGGATTCCCACTTACAGGAGTTTTCTTCTTTTTTCTGTCATACAGGTAGTTCTTAGAAGTTATCAGGGTTGATGCCTGCATACTTCACTTATAAACAAGGGTGGCGGTGATCCGTGTGGTGGTTTTTGGTGATAGTAATGATGGTGCTGGTTGATGATAGTTATGGTAATGATAGCAGTGGTGATGATGGTGATGGTGGAAGTAGAGATGGTGTTGGTGGTGGTGGTGGTAATAGTGGTGTTGCTGATGACTTATGGTGGTGATGCTTGTAGCAGTGCATTCTTGATTCTTTTTTTTTTTATTGGCAGACTTACATCGTGGTTCTGACACACGAGCTTGCTCATGGGTGGGGCGCTTCGCACGACGCTGCAGGGGGAAAGTGTGTTCCGAGTGAAGTAGAGGGGGGCAAATACCTGAT
This sequence comes from Ellobium chinense, assembly GCA_033807755.1. Lineage (NCBI taxonomy): Eukaryota > Metazoa > Mollusca > Gastropoda > Ellobiida > Ellobiidae > Ellobium > Ellobium chinense. The sequence continues at coordinate 487,429 of JAWQUT010000094.1, forward strand.
GTACCCGCGAGTAAGTAGGGCAGAAAACTTCAACAACCTGTTGTTCTCAAGCTGCAGTATCGTCTCCATGGATCGCGTACTTAAGGTGAGCACAAAGGGGCCGGACACACATTGGCCACATTTCTTTACGACAAAACAACTCTTTGAAAGCACAGATTATACAGCTATTACAAAATTAGCACTATTTGTGTCTTTTATTATATAAACAGGGCCTATTTCCAATGCCATAAAAATGTGTAGTAATTTTTATTGGTATGTCACACGTTATATAAATCTGACCTTTGACCTGCTTACGAATACTTTGATTGGAAGCCTTGGAAACCTCTAGGCGTATGAATATGTGACGTTATTTCTTTTGTGACATCATGAAAATGTGACGTCATTTCTTTTGTAACTATTTTCACCGCCGTGAGGTTTCCCTCTGTCTAGATTAAGAAAAAAAAAATTCAGTCTGTCTTTCTTATCGCTTGTCATCGTTCTCTTCACGTTTAGTTTCAATTCAGTACAATATTTGAATTAAAGTAAGTACTTGAAATGTCACAGTGTTTCTGTAGTTTAACCTTTTATAGATGATCGTCAGCTGTTTGGATCTACTTTGTGTTGCATAAATGTGTGGTTCATTCAGTTCAGTTGTGATTGATATGTCTCAAACAGGATGAGGGCTACGTCAGGGGTCTTATTACGATTGAAAGTTCATTTTTTTTATTAGTAAGAGTTTATATCATGAAAAGGATCTGAAACTCGTGTTTGTTTGCTATCAGGTTTATGAAATTCGTTATACATTTATCGTATTCGCTCACCAGAGGCTCGTGAATACGATAAATTGTAATGTATAACTGATTTCATAAATCTGATAGCAAACGAGCACTCATTACAGATCCTCTATATATAATGAAATTGTTTGAATGAGAGCTGTAGGATGCGAGCATGTAGGTTTATTAGTTTGTTATCCGTACAATTAAAAAGAAATCTTGACATTGGAATACACCATATTAAACATATCGTCGGTCTTTGCATAGAACGGGCCACGTTCAAAGATGACGTACAATCACCCTGGCCGGTTATATGCGAAGACTGTCGATATTCCTTTTAAAAGGACTGTTAGTTAAAGGTCATTGTCGTTGTTATTGTCAAACGTCATGAAGCAGCTGACATCATACTTCACACAAAGAATTAATGTCCAGCACAAGCTGGAAGACGTGTGACACGTTTCAAGACAAGATTAATTAAACAAATATGATCTAAACCATATAAAACTAGAGGAAGTGTCCGGATAATTTGAAATAGCCGAAAGTGTGTAATCGGTGTGTCGTTTATTAATGTTGCCTATGGCTCTTCCGCTCGACATACGTTTCTGAATAGAATTGTTTCTATGATTTCTGCTGCCGTGATTGCATCAGTGATGGAAATGAAATAGTGCAGAAGATGAGAAATGCGAAGGGGAGGGGCGGGGCAATCTTGTAACCTGATTCCGATCTTGATGGAGGAAAACAAAAGAATAGTTATTAACTTCTGTTTGCACAAGCAAGACTAGGATCAGGCTAACGGAAAATGAATTGAGTGATCCTCTAGCGCAAGCAGAGTCCTGTCGCAAACGACCTGCCTTTACTGTAGTAGTGGATTTGATTGTGTTTACGATGCCCCAAAGCGGTTGCCTATTCGAAGACAGTAAGAAAGATGACTAGCCTTTTCTGTGCTATGGAACTGTCCATGCTCTCCCCGTTTCGTCACGGGATGCGCTGAGCTCCGATCGGTGGCCACATATATTATGCAGAATCCCGCCGTTAATTAAGGCACTGCGGTAACAACATGAAACTCCCAAAACATATTATTAAGTAGTGTTCACTGCAGTTAACGCTCTATGTTAATTAGAGCAAGGATTATGCATATGGCCATAAGTGAGGACAGGCCCCTTCCTCCCCTTTGGTCTCGGAGCCGGAAGGTTTCCATACATGATGCTTGCCGTAGGAAGGTCTTTGCTCACGTTGTGACGTTACAGGCAGCAAAGATGACGGTATCCCTCTTTGAGGAATATATCCCTGATCCTCCTCCTGTGACTGAGGTGGGGCTGGACTCTATCCGCGTGATGTAAGGCTTAGCAGACAGACCGTGAATAACATTTAAACGGAACTGGTCAACAAGTAGGTTACTGGCGCCACGGGCAAAAAGATAAAGATTATGAACGCCTAAATAATGCCACTATATACAACACTCGGTCATTTAAAACTGGTGTCATCTCTCTTCTAATTTTCGTAACCCAGTCCCACTGAGCCGTAAATGAGATGAATATCTGCCTTTGTAAAACATGGGTTAGGATGGACCACTGCAGTGTTCACTTGGATCCTGACCGGAATAGGAATGTTAGTCGAAAAATACATGCCATTGCTCTAAAAGTTCAATTCAGTCGATCTGCATGAATTTGCGCGTGTGTGACATAGACGGAACCCAGTCCACACGCCAGGTTCATTTGGCTGACCAACTCTGTGCTTTGTATATGATATCAGTAACCAGCTCTTCACTCTTCGGGTATAATAAGTCGGTGTGTGAGCAGGAAGTCTTAGCCTAGGATTGACAGAACTACAGGGACGGAGAGTCCAGTTTCTAAGACAGACTGCCTAAATTAAACAATTACACTTTTCAAAGTAACACTGATACGTGTGAAGTTCCTCTTCCTTGTGTTTAGCTTTGAATGCACAACATGTCTCTCGTTTCGATATTCTTGATGGCTAAGTTGATGTATCAATCTGGACAAGTCCTGTTCCACTCTCTCACTGGCGTATATGTAGTGGTCAGATATGGCCACTGATCACTGTGGCCGTCAGCTTCTGATTCATAAATGTACTGCCTTGAGCTGCTTAACATTCTATTTACATTCTATTCCAGCACAAAGCTCATAAATGTCTTCTCCCAGAGAGCATGGCATTTCCAGTGTGTGGAAACGGCCTCGTCGACGAAGGTGAAGAGTGTGATGAGGGAGGATTCAGTGACATCCATCCTTGTTGCACCAATACCTGCAGGTCAGAACTTAACCCTGAAGACAGCCGTTACTGCAAGATGGTCCTTGCTTAGCTTGTCAGATATACTATTTCAACGTTAATTTTACCATTTACTATATTGTTCTGTTCTGTTGTAACAAAGCTGTGACTTCCATTACCCGATTCCATTCGTCGAAATCGGGTGAAATCCTGTTAGAAATGATTAGGTTAGATGATTCTGCGATGATTGGAATTAAACATAATGATGTATTTACTGCAATGCGGTCGAACGAATAAGGACGTTGATATCTGTATGTTGTGTAATGTATTTTTTGTTCGTCTTATCAGGATGCGCAGTACTGCTACTTGTTCACCATCAAATTCTCCATGCTGCACTGATGACTGCAAAGTAGCACCGCTGACACAGACTTGCTTCAGGAATCTAGAAGAGCCCTGCTATGCGGATTCTTACTGTGATGGAATACATTTCAAAAAATGCCCAAAATCGAAACCTTTACCAAACGGTGCAGCATGTGGGGATTTCGGAACATGCTGGTTCGGAGTGTGTCTAAACTACTGTGCGAACAAGTCGCGTATATTGGATCGTCCAGTGCAGCTTAGACCTTGTCCTTGTGAAGTAGAGAGACGTGCTGGGTGCTCCATTTGCTGTGAAACATCAGACACAGAAGAATGCGAAGTCATGCCAGTCTCCCGCCCGGACAATACATTGTGCCCTTATGGGTTTTGCTATAGCGGTATATGTAAAATGAACCAGGATGATAATTACTTAGAAATGGTAGAACGATTATCCGCGGTAAGAGAATTACAGAAATCTCTTTTGGTAAGCAATTTAGTGATTTGCACAATAGCAATAGTCACCCCCATTTATATCGTCGCAGTTTTATCCTTCCGTTCCTTAGAAGAAAAATGGATAGCAGAGGCAATGGAAAATACAGTTACTAATCAAGATGAAACCAACGATACTGACTCTCAGATATCATCAAAATGTGAAATTGATGATGAAGACCATAGTAATGTAATTCCATTACGTTCCCATCATTTCATCTCCAAAGTCTCTCCATTGAATACAACCTCCTCGGCTCCACTGTCAGACAGAGGACCTAGTTGGCACACTTGTACGATCTCAACTGATGGCGGATTCACTCAGGAAACTGACGACACTGATTTAACTCATGAAACGGGGGTCTAAAATAAAAGGATCTACTTTAGCCTTGATTTAGATTTCCATGCCTTAGTCAGCGGCATGAAACACAGACATGACAGAACTGAACGAGATCATTAGGGAAGAAGAACATCTGCTCGATTCTTTCAAATATCTTTCAAGAACCTCAACGCCCAGAGAAACAAGAAGTTACCAATCTCCCAAAAAGGCAGCATCATTTTGCTGTAAGCAGCAGCATCTTATAACAACGCGTTTTTTGATGCTGCATCCATTGTTCGGTGTCTCTCCTCCCCC
>JAWQUT010000094.1:502140-543549 GCA_033807755.1 Ellobium chinense
CCCCCTCCCCCGACATACACACACGCACTATTTTTCATTCTATTTCATTCATCTGTTTTGACAAGTTGCTCACATTTCTCCCTTTGATGACATCCATTAAATACCAACACATAAATGAATGCAACAGCAAAAACATGAAATTATATTATGAAAGAGAGGAAACTCAAAGACAGAATAATAATTCAAACACCTTTCAACAGCATGCTGCAATAACAGCTTAGTTACCATATTTATTACGTCGTCTCTCAGTTTCCTTTCTAGCGTCTTCTACTCTTTTAGAGCTTCTCGAGAACTTGGCGAAAACTGCAATTACCTGCCATTATCCAGCGAATTTAGCTGGACAAAGTCGTTCTCCATTATCCGACGTATGTTTCAAGTGAAAGTTCTGAATTAAAGAGGCTGCTATTAAACGTAGTCAGGTGAATAAATTCGTAATTATTACAGCGGCTTTATGGACAGAAGTGGGCATGAAGATTCAAGATTCAAAGTCTTCATTCTTTAAATATTGGCTGTTGATGATAATGTTGTTTCACCATAACTGACACCCCCCCCCCCCCCNAAAAAAAAAAAAAAAGCAAAATCACATCACAACACCGCGTTTTTGATGCTGCATCCATTATTTATTGTCTAGGGGCTAAATTAAACCTGAAGTTGGCGTCATTCACTTCGGTTTCGGTGTGGCTTTCTCTGCGGAGCACTTGTCGTTAAGGAAACTAGTTAGCTTGGTTACACATTTCGATGTATCGGTTCGTATCTCGAAAACGAAATGAAAGACATCTTTTTAATAAGCTCATTAAATTCTGCAAACTGTTAAAGAAGACTTAGAGATTGTGGAATTTCTTGTTAGTGACAGGAGAGAAAACAGTTTACTGGCTCAAAGAGGGAAATCGGATTAGGCTTCTGTAACCACAAGGTTGATTTCATATTTTATTTCATACCTTCTTGCACCGCTGTAATACGAGTGCTATTCCTGCCGATGAATACTTCCCAAATTTCGATGACGTCATCCGCTTGTAAAATTTTGTTTTGTTCCCTGACCGGGACTGCCAATAGCCGTAGAAGGACTAGCATTTTTTTGTAAACTATCTTTTTCTTAATTTGGCTATAACAAAAGATAAAAATCCGAGGCCGTCATTATGACCGATGTATCTTTTTAGGGTTGGGCAGAAATGAGACGATATAAATGCAGTTCGTTAAGATCAGTTCACGTGAACTTAATCTGGAGCTTAATAGCTATTTTGGACGAAATTATTTGGATCTGAACTGCAGCTACTTTGGATGCCTGATCTAAATGTTACTTTTTTGCCTAAATTTCTGTTCAGTGCACGTCTACCTCAAAACCTATAACTGAATGCCAGTTTCAAAAACCAAGAGGAACTGCCATGATCTAAAAACTACTCAGTTTTCATGGAACTGAGCTAAACTTTATCTTAGGGTTTCTTTGCCATGGCGAATTGAACTTGAACTGAACTGCCTTTTTTTGGTGAACTTGCCCAGCCCTGATCTTTTTTGTAGCCTCACGCCGAATTTGAAGTCTGTGGCTGTCGTACTTTGTCCGCAAAAAAAAAAATGACACATGTGTTTCCAAGTTGCCACGGTGTTCAGTCTCATATTACTTTGGTGCGAAATAATCCTCAAAATTAATGTTGTGACTACACTGGAAGAAGATGAAGCATACGAAGGTGTGCACACCATACGTTATATACTTTAGGGAAAATTATTTTTTGGGCCTCTGAACTATTGAAAGCATGTCAGGAAATAAAATACACTTCCGCCGTCATTTAGGATCTACAACGGTATTTCTTCATAAGGAAATTGCAATGGATAGGACTATTGCTACTGAACATCGTTGTTATGAAATCTTTACATTTATAGACTAGTAATGCAAATATCTACAAATATCTACTGTTTTTCTCAAGCGTAATAAGATTCTGGATTACCATTCCACAAGAGTGCAATATACTGTCTGTTGAATCTTCCATAAGATGATCAATCTATGTTCGTATACCAACCAGGTCATATTCAAAATTCACGGCTCAGCTTGCGCTAGAGAGCCCACGGAAGTTATTAAATTATACACTTTTATATTTATACAAGTCTTCTCGGGAACTTGCAACCGGGTGTTGCCAGTTGGAAGCATTCTACAAATACCGCCGAGAGAGCAAATGAAAGTTGCGTACCATGAAGTTTTACACCATACTTAAATCAGCAGCGTTTTGTTTTTCGTATCGGTAAAGTCGCACCTTCTCCTTGGCACGCCTTCTGGACAAATGAAATGGCGTTCCTTTTTATGTATGTCGAAAGCGCATTCTCTGAAAGGTTCAATAAGCTGATCTCAGTTGCTCGACCACGATATCTATGGATTCATAAAAGGCCCTGGAGAATTTTAACCCCAAACGTTCAAACGTTTCTGTATATTTCCTCGGATTATTAAAGCCAGCATTTGGAGATTTCTGTGACCACTGGTAAATTGGGGGGAGGGGGACGGGATGCGAGAAGGAACTTTGTTGTAGAAGTTCAAATTATAAATTATAGTGCGATCAGAAATAAATGGGTGACGTTTTTGCGCAACATCTCTGCTTTGACTCAACAGATCTGTTTCAACGATTGCACAGTTGTTGTTGTTGTTTTTTTTTTGTCATCCTTTTGTCCTTGCTAGAATGCATTTTTGAAGAAAATGTGCTAAATAGACTAGTCTGAAAAAATTCTCTAACACAGTTATATTTAAAATAGAAAAGAGAAAATGGGAATCTGCGGTTAATTTTCTACATTTTACATATTAAGGCCAATGAACGCGTCATTACAATAAATTCTAATGAGCATCTACTCAAAATAAATTATATTGTACAGAAGCATATGACTTTAAGAATAAATGTTTCTCTATTACAATATGTTTCATTGCTACTCCATACGAACGGTAGGCAAACTTTAACAAAACAAAAAAGAAAAAAAAACAAACGAAGAAATGAATGCTATCGCTGAGCAGTGTAAATGTCCAAAACAAAACTTTTGTTACACGTCGATAATCTTTTCCCTTTAGTGATTAAGAGAAATCTGTGCAATTTATGATTGTTTGTTGGAAAACGAATATTTGTTTGTCTAGTAAGACATATGCATTGATTAACTTGCAGTCATAGACGAAGATGTAACGGACAAGGGCCTAGCCAAACTTTCTGAAATAGTTATGTATAGATAATAGATGCCACTATTATTATTTATCTGGCTCTTCTCCTCCAACTTGCCAGCCCTTCCTCAATCACTTCACTCAATCACTTCAGTGGATATAAATTCAAATTGATATGAGAAAGACATGCACAAGGTAGCCTTTTTTATTCTCAACCCTCGTTGTCGGTTGTAGTTTAACTACATTCCCATGGTCGTGCTTGTGATATAGTAGTATACATTTGGTGAAATATATATTCTTTCATTGTCTTTAGATTTATAATCACAAGTATTTTGGGATGGGCTATTTCAATCTGCCGGGGCGAACCAACTTTTTTTTTTTTTAATGGCGTCTCATGGTGCGTTTCTGTGCGTTAGGTATCAGTAATAACACGATGTCTGTCTGTCTTGCTTTCAAAACTGGGGTCAAGTAAATCTAGACTATTGTCTAATTGTTTATTCCCTATGAAATTCACCTGTAACACATGCTGATCCCCGTAGTAGACTAAAGTGTCAGGCTGATCAAATTGTTTCTAAGAGTAACACAATTAATCGCATTCAGTATATATCTGGTTCAGGTCAAATAATTAAAGTCGGCTAGTATAAACATTTACGTCCTAGCTTTGACATCTAATTTAACTGTTACAGGTTATGACTATTCCAACATTCAATCGCCGATATCGGAATGTCAGGTATTTTTTGTTTTCCTCATGCTATTTACGAATTTGTGAATTGATACATTTAGGGGTTTCCTTTCTGGCCTAATGTTGATAGGGTGCTCAAAGCAACTCTCACATGGTGAAACGTTTGGGTAAATTATACAACTCTTCCAAGATTGCATATATTTTGAACAGTATTGCCCTTCATGAGTGCACAGCATACGTTAATTTATGCTTACATAGTCTTAATGCACTTTTATCAGCATTGCCCTTTTTTTGGGGAAGGGGGGGGNAAGGGGGGGGGAGGGGGGGAGAGGGAAAAGGAGAAGGAGGAGGAAGAACTGTCATTTCGTGTCATAAATGTTGCCAAAAGGAGTGAGAGAAAATGCTGGTCTTCCTTTTTTTTTTTTTAATACGCCTCTGGTCATTAGATAGACATGATTTAAGGGTCCATCCCATGTCTGACCTTACAATAATAACAACCAAAAAAAAACTCGCACCTGAATATGGACATTTGTACATGAGGTTTCACCACTCTTCCAGTCACTCAGGAGTGATCTGTTTTATCTTCCTTATTCATAGTACTCCGGCCTAAAGTAATAAGGGGATCCATTTTTTGGCGTAAATTTGATGAGATTGTTTGCTATTAATAAGCTGAACCTTTAGGAATGGAGAGCTATGCTTTTATGACGCTCCTAATGACCTTACTGTAAATTATTAAAAATTCCTGGCACTGACCGTTCCTTTTGTTTAAAAAGAAACAAAAATAACGTTGTGAAAGGTTTTCTATAGATACTAGACATATTCTATTCAAATGTATATTTTAGAAAGGACAGACAAAAGAAACTATGGGCAAAGTTTAACATTGTTCTGTTGAGCCCTAGCAGAGACATTTCGGAGGAACGTCATATATTTTTTTTCTATTGCACTATGTGTGACTATTAGAGGGGCCAGTGTTGAAGCGCCTTTTAGCACGGTGGGAAAGCCATCAACTTAATGTTTCGTCCTTAGAAGTAGATGAAGAGGAATTGTGAACATAATGCCATAAAAACGGTCACATTTAGCCTTCAAACTGACTTTCACTTCCTTATTGCATACTCCACCGGACATGCTGGCTACGCAAGTGACACATACTCAGACTATTGAAGAGAACAATAGTAATAACAATGAAGTCAAAGGGCAAAGACACACACGGCTATATTGCTCATATTTTACTGTAAGGGACTACACGAAGTTTTATGCACTCTGTGATGATTATCTTTTCATTGTACAACTCTATGAATATAAACATTCAACTGCAATTAGCTATATGTAGGCCCACAGCCAAAATAACATTTTGATTAGACCATGACTTTGCACACCAGTTCATTTACTTGAAATAAGAATTGAAGATGAAGATAACATTGTGAGAAATAAACGCTGCAGTCTTGATGTATCGATGTCTTTATTTTGAAAACGTTGAAATGTTTACTGCAAAGTAAAGTTTCAAAGTGTTACGCCAAAAGCAGTCGATTTACAGCTACATCTTCAAGATTACCTCGATACTGCAATCGGCGTCCGCACACCGTGTCATCTTTACTTTCCGTTACAGATTACAGAGAAACCAGAGACAAAGACTAAATCATAGAAATAAAAAGCCCAATCCAAGGTGGTCCAAAGCTGAATGCATATCGCTCTTCAAAATGCGTCCGTGGGTACATTACAAAGAAGTTGTAGAGTTTAGACGCCTTGAAATTAACATAACTGCACCATGTCACTTTCATCAGCTTGTAAGAAGTAAGGTAAGAACGAAGAATACAACGCCTCCTCTACTTCAAATTCCTCCTAAATGACACTTGGATTTTGATAGAAGAGGGTTTTTTTTTTTATATTACCATTAATAGATACTTCACCAAGCAACTTTATGAAACAATTAACATAAAGGTGATGGTGATGTGCACAACGCAGATCCATCACTAGAATGTTGAAAAAATATATGTATTTCGCTTTAAACTTTCTGATGGGATCAATCTCTGTGGTCAATCCAACCTTGCATTCTAAGCTAAATCATTTCGAAATACTGAAACCCTCACATTTGAAAGTTCGTGTGAGAAGGGATGTTACTACCGGGCGTGTCAAATATAAACACCTGTCTTTCTTCGCCCTGAGGACACCATTTAATCTCCACCTTATTCCTGGGTCACCTGTTGTGGATCCTGCCAACTTCGAAGCCAACTTGGTTGACGCAAGAGGTCACGCTGAAAAGTTCGACGTTGATCCCAATGACTTTTACACTGGAACTGTGAGAGGACATCCTGACGGGTTTGTAGATGCCAGTTACGTGGAAGGCGTATGGTCTGCTCAGATACACACTTCTGTTGACACTTTCTACATTGAACCCCTTACAAAACATGATGAACTGGGCAGCGAGGAAGCAATGGTAATATATAGGTACGTTCTTATTAACTGTTTTTGCTTTGAAGACGATGTTCAGTACTCTGTGAACAGGATTTAAATGAGTATGGCGCCTTCATTAAACAGAATTAGGCAGAGTCTAGATGAACTTTTTTCCCTAGAAAGCAAATTAATGGCATCACAGAATAGGGTAAAACTATGAGTAAACCTTATATCCTAACGTAACCTCTCAGTTCAGAAGAAAGTCTGAGGTCAAACGACAAGAAAATTACACTATTGGAACTTACACAGTTACCCGCACCACTCAGTGACAGAGAACACAGTGGGCCACCAAACACCAATGGCAATCATGGCAACATATCTGTTACCTACCCACATAAACCCCAGTCATTCACCAACTGCAAATCCGCCACTCTTTTACAATCACTAAGGACAGGCAAGCATACTGCACTCGCTATTTTCTTACATTTACTTACATCTGCAACGTTCGTAATTGAGACAGTCATGTTACAAAGCCAACATTTATAGACTCATTTCAATTAACATCCCCTCCCCCCCCCACCCCTCCCACAATCTCTACCAAAAACATTATGGTTACAATAAATTTACTCTTTCATACGACTATCGTAGATAGAGATTTTATTATTTTATGTCGTGATTTCATGGCGGACACATTAGACTCTCCGTTGGAACAAAAAAATTATAGCAAAAGCTTAAATTAGTCTATGTCATAGATATGTTTGATTTTCTTCTCCGTCCCTCGGTAATGCCACCAATCCAGCCTCGTCCAAGAAAGCTGCTGTCCTCTGTAGGTTGACCGGGTCCTCCGAAGTTGTCTCTGCTGTTTCTATACCAGTGGACCAGGTTTGATATCTCCAAGGTTGTACGGATGGGGCGCTCCTGGAGGATGTGTTTAAGTATCTAGCTTATAGTGCCTCAAGGACAAAGAGGGTTAATGTTAAGTCTAAATGCGGTGCAGGTGGCCTTTCCAGTCTGCAGTGGCCAGTTCCAAGTCTGATGATGATTCTCTGGTATATTTATTGGGTCAACTTAGAAGCTGAAGTTTTCGGGTTTTCCGCTGTATTATCATTGATCTTGCTTTAATGGTACATCTTGCTTTAATGGCACATCTTGCTTTAATGGTACATCTTGCTTTAATGGTGCATCCTTCTTTTCTCTCTCTCTCTCTCTCTCTCTCTCTCTTTCTCTCTTTTTCTCTCTCTCTCTCTCTCTCTCTCTTTCTTAGCTTCTCGTCCTCTTTTGTCAACGTTCATAACATGATACGTTCTGCGATTCCCAGAATCAGAGACATCAAATCCAGTAATTCATCAGAATCAGCAAATCAGTTGTCAAATCAGTTTTGTAGCACAATCCCCGTCAATCAGAGTGCCACAGACGTAAGAGACGAAAACTGGTCAAGATTTGGACGCTACTTGACAACTGCAGATTCCAGGAGCTCGAAGGCTGAGTGGCATCTGAGAAACAGTAACGGTCGGGTCAGAGTGAGGAGATCTAGAGTCTTCAACACATGTGATATCAAGGCTGTGATGGACACTGTGACATTTAGAGGCATTGGTCGTGGCTCTCCCTACAAAAGTGCTGCCTTGCTCCTGTACTGGTATCAGCTGGTGGATAGAATATATTCAAACACAGACTTCCAGCTCCCGGGTGGAGCTAGACTGCTCGTCAGATCGATCGTGATTTTGAAAGAATTCACACCTTTACACCACAAGCGATGGAAAATTAACTACGATCCAGCTGTAGAATTTCTTCATTCGTACCCTCTGATGGACCATATGGCGGAAGAATTGTCATTTGCCAAGTATTGTCTGGCTCATTTGACCACACAGCGAGAGATGGACACAGCAATTCTGGGACTGGCATATATTGGCAACAATCCCAAGTAAGTTACTGCTGCTTTGCAGCGCTGTAGTCCTTTTGGGTTTAGGGGAGGGGGAAGTGGAAAAACGAGGGTGNGGGGTTGAATTTATCAAATTTACCCAAACAGATAGTCTACTATCACCTTCAGCCCCAGTACACACTAATAGGGCTGAGTTTCTACTAGAATCTATATCTAGCAAATCGGTTAATATGGAAAAGTCAACTAATATAACCAGCGAATTTCCGTGACCTGACGCAGCACGTGTCTCGTTAAATCACCGTATTACTGTCCGCATTGTCTTGCGAGCTTCAAACTGTCACGGGTCAAGCCAGAAAAAAAGTGTTTATATCCTACTGCCGTGGCTACAAAAAAAAAACAAAAAAAGGTGATTCTCCGTATGGTGTAATATCGGAGTGAGTGCATCGTGTTTTGACTTTTCCATTTTCAAAGACAGAACGCATATTTCTAACAACAAATCAATGTACGATAAATTCAGCTATATACTGTAAACACCAGTTAAGGTCCTTTACAGTTGACCAGTTACAGTTTCATAGCGCATGCTCAACTTTCTCCGCTGATACTACATGAACCTGTGCGACTGTAAGAGTGGAGGGAAAGAGTCCAGTAGCTAATTTCTGCATCAGAAATAAAACAACGATCTGATGGCTACCGGCTAGCATGGCAAATCTTAGCACGCGGCCATGCTTCGAAATGACGCTTGCCTGTTCTTTTCGAACTTCATATATAAAACTGTATAAACTACATACACCGTGCTAAATGTGAGCTCACCATTAGCGTGCCTTTTATTTTCTCATAGACAGGTTCAACGGCAACGTTACCATAATACATTTATTAGAGTTATAAAATTTTGTCCTTTGAAAATAATTATGCTAAAATATTAGCTTGGAAACTTCTGGAGCAAATATAATGAACTTATGGAAAGAGAAAGCTTATCTTAAGACGTCCGTGTTTGTGGGCACGGAATGGTGATTGCCATATTCATGATACGGATCAAAGTATATACTTTACTGTTTACAGTGGGGGTCCTTCATCTAGATTTTTTACAATTTTGATTTACATGAAAAGGAGTAAAATCATTTGGCTTTCTTTTGCAGACTACAGGCCGGAACAAATCAAATCCGCTGAAGCCATTTGGGAAATACTGCCCGGAACAATATATTGTTTGTTTACAGATTTAGGACTGAATTTTACCACTTTTGTTTTATTGTTTTATGTTATATGATAATTTCAACATAATTTGTCGGCACAGATTTTAAACTTTCCTCTTATCGACTCAGTTAGTCTCATTTTTTTATGAACCAATTAGGCTGTTGCAACCTTCTGAACTCTCTGAAAGGCCCTAATTGTTTTATAGGCCAATAATCATGATAATGACATTCAACAGTTTTTTATGTCGCCCTCGAATACTTCCATTTTTAGAATTTTGATAAGACTTCTTTCAAAACTCAAAGAATGTTATACGTTTCTGGACATTATAAACTTGTTTTATGCACCCCATAAAATCATTACTTATAACCTCACTTCTCAGGAACGAGGGAGCTTTCTGGCGGTCTGGTCTTTGCGCAGCTTCTATAAGGAGAGCTTACAATGTTGGATTTTCAAGAACATCCGTAAAGTCATCTACTTTTTTGGATCTGGTAAAATATCATTATTACTAGTCTAGTAATCCTAAATTAGCCTCAAAAGAGTTCAATAAATAATTAATTAACTTTGCATGCGCGATGCATTGCAAGGAAGAACGAGTCAATGTTTTTCTTCAGTCCATTTAAAATTCGTAGAGAGGCAAAATGACTAATATGTGTAAGATAATATCTTAATCAATACAAATCAAAGTTCGCTTATTCTTGTTATAATACTCTGAAGGTTAGTTTATCCAACACAGAACAAAGCATTCACGTATAATGATACCGATAATAATAACAATAGTAATGATATATATTTTACATCACCCTTAACAACGAAACAGGTAGGCAGGGGCACCTTACTTGGTTCATATATACTCAAAAACGTCATAGTTACATACATGATGTTTGAGCTAATCGGACTTACAACGTGAAATAAAATAATTGCATCAAAATTCTTAACTAGAATATCTGTTTCCTGGTTACAGATAATAATGTTAGTTCAAGCGTCAGAATTTAAAATCAAAACTCTCCTTTCAAAGCTGTTCAGGCATAAAAGAAAGTTATCATACATTCAATTTACATTGTCATTCATATAAGTCTCATGTAACTTATACATAAAATACATTCTTAGTTTCTCATGAGTCAGGTACTAAAACAGACAATATACAATTCCTCTTCCACTCTACGTTCTTCCGATTCTTATATTTTTATTATTTATTATAATATCTTTTGGCCTAAACAGAGTTCCGATAAAACGTGGTGAAACATAATTATGCGATAATGCAGTAATTTGGATAGCCTGCTGTTGTTCCTGGAACCATTTATATTAGAAAAGATATCTTTTCTAGTACATGTGATCCTAGGAACAGAAGCAGTCCAGACAAATTTACTGCATCACCGTCTCTATCTTACACCCCTCCTTCTTCTCCTTCTCCTCCTGCTCACCACCATTTTCGTCACAAGCAGAGTAATTTCATTAACCCGCTCTATAACCTTCTCCCTCTATGCCTAATGTTATTACTGATTGATCTTTGCATTTTGGAAATTTAATTAAGACCATAGTAGCGGAAATGCCTTGAGCTGCTCGGCGTTTTAGATTGAATGTGAACCAAATCTGGCATCTGGACAAAGTTTTCTACAAATTTTAAAGAATATGCCTAAACTTTTCCATCAACCACCNTGTAAATGGCAAATCTGGGGCATTCCAGCAAAACATGGTATTCATCTTCAATAACATTACATATTTTTTTATATTACACAAATCGTTTGACAACACAGCCTCAGTACACAGTTCCAAAGGGCCAGTGTATTGTCAGATTTCCATCTACTTTATCAGTTGATTCTTTGTGTTTTTAATCCTCATGATGCGGTGATAGAATTTATATCTCGTACCGTCGGCTCGCTTCATCTAAGTACGGCAATACAATATAATATACGCATCTCCTTGCCGACTGTTGAGCATGACGCAGAATTTTGCACCACAGTGTTACCTGATCGGCCGGTGTGACATCACAAAGTGTGCCCCCTGAAACATGCCCCCCAGTCACTTTGTGATATCACAAAGTGTCCCCTCGGTCATTATGTGATATCACAAAGTGTTCTCTTGGTCATTCTGTGATATCACAAAGTGTCCCCTCGGTCATTCTGTGAATACACAGAGTGTCCCCCCCCCTCCCTTCTATCACAGAATATCCCTCTCCCCAAAATCACAATGACTTTTGGGAGTCAATCTGTAATATCACAGAAGGCGTGGGTTACCGGAAACTGTTTTGTGGAGGGGGCGGGGGGAGTAGGGGAGGGGATGCCAGTGTAAAATATTTCCCACAGCTCCAGTATTATTAATTCCTCTTTTATTCTACCTCTTTGCTTACATGTTACATGTAACACATTCCAAGGTATCAGTTTAAGCACTCGATACTCGGCATACATTGCTCACTGAATGATGGATGAATGTCATTCCCATACGCCCCCGTATTTCCTCTGAAGCTGGTTGTGGAATGATCTAATGTTTTGTTTGTTTGTTTTTTTTTTGGGGGGAGGCACTCTGTGATATCACAGAATGACCGGGGGGGCACTCGGTGATATCACAGAATGACCGNGATGGGGGGACACTTTGTGATCTCACACCGGCATATAATAAATATATCTACAAGAGCACTAATCCCTATTAGTGTCGTCATTGACACAGATTCCTCTAGATGAATCACTTTGTTTTCATCTCCGAGGTGTCTATAATAACCGCGTTATGCATATATATATATATATATATATTCTGAAGGCCACCTCAGTGGGTCTGGGAAGTGTTTGGGCCGTAGTGAGAATAGTGATGATGTTGTGTAGTGGTGAAGAGTTATTTTACTGTCGACAGAAGTACACCATGGCTCTGGCGCACGAACTCGGCCACGGCTGGGGCGCCTCTCACGATTCTGAGGGCGCAGGATGTGCCCCTACTGAAATAGAAGGGGGCAAATACATCATGTGGAAACGGGAGAACCCAGGGGGAAACTTGAACAACCTGCTGTTCTCCAAATGCAGTATCATTCAAATCAGAGAATTACTCAAGGTATGCAGTTTTGTGTGTATAGCTAAAGGTGTGTGGGGGAGGGAGGGGTTTGAAAGTCTAGTTATCATTCACCATACAACGCTTACGGTAACCCACATAAATGCAATTAGTCTGTGGCACTCACAATATGAAGCATAACGGGGTATATTTAAATATCTTTCGGCAAATTCTAACCCACTGAAACTGAAAAATGAAAAGCTTAGAAATTGTGCTGATTTCAGTACATGACATTCGTTAAATCACTATTATATAATCCTATCCTACTGGCGAGCAATTGTTGCTTCTAACTGGGATCAAATCTGCGGGCACATCTGTGTGAAATAATCCACCAACAAAATATTGCATATGCATACGACATGCTATCCCTTCCGACACTTGGTGTGCCTAAACTCAGGGGTTGGTCTGCTTCGCAGTTATGGTTACGAAATTTGCCGGATCTTCGGGGTTCGACTCCTGCCCTTTACCATCAGCATAGATCCTTGGAAGAGTTCCATGATATTGCTCTTAAATCATGAATAGATATGCTGTTCCTGATAACACAATTGTCAGTCGTGTCATGCACATAGCTGACAAGTACAAGCGCCCCTTTATGAACTGGAGGGCTGTCCAGGGGCTCAAAAACCTTTTTTGTATAATTATATTTGGCATTAGGTTATGCACTCCTAAGGACAGTTTATACATCATACAGTATGTCTGAGCAAAACTGGGTAAGAAACGTCCAGTTACAGCTTTAAATATGTCATATTTTCTTTAATATTATGAGAGTTATAACAATGGTTACTGCTGTTGTGGAGCCCAGGGGTGTAGCGCGGGGGTCAAAACCAGGCAGTCAAATCTGCACATTGATTAGGGTCACTCTATATTTACATTAAGGGGAGGTAGGGTAGCATGCTTGAAGCAGAGAAACAGTATTACAGAGCAAGGTTTGCTTTACTACCTAAACCAGGACAACAACAACAACAACAGCAACAACATCAACAACAACAACAACAACAATAAACAACAACAAAATTCAGCGACTTTTTGTGTACTCCTTGTTAATAAGATTGATGCCTCTTTCCTTCATGTGGATAAAATAATCAAGGATGGTGTCGTAAAAGCAAAAGAGAATTTTAATGACACTTCTTGACCAGCTTTGCTTGCATAAATAACACCACGTTTCTTGTTTTGTCTGGCTCATGGTTTGAACGTGTGGAGTCTTTTTGTCGTTGAAAGATTGTAGCGAGTGCTCTGCGCAGGCAAACGCTGGCTGCTTCCGAAACAACAGCCACGTTTACTGGGGGCTTGACTAAATGCATGTTGCTGTAAACACAAAATTTGAAGTTATGTAGGGTCTAGATATAGACTAGATCTAAAGCTAGACCTACACTTGATTTAGATCTAGATCTAGCTTCTGCTAGAAGCACCGAGACAACACTCAAGCTTTATCTTACTATAATGCGCATGATCTCATTCGAAGTAAGCAACGGGAAAGGGGAAATCACTCATCTGACGATTTTCTTTGCTTCATTTGTATTCCGTAAGCATTTAGATTTTTGCCTACAGGCATGAAAATTTTAACACTGCTGGCGGCCACCACTCGGGCTCAGTCTGGGTGCATAATTATGCTGATTTTTGCGCCCAATACAGTAGAAAAGGAACTGCACGCGAGTTCACGTACGTAGTCAAAATCCAAACTGACTACAAGAAGACTGAGTTGCGCTTGGGGCTCAATCAGGATGCAAGTAACGTTTTTTTGACACAGAGTACACGAAGCGCCGCTCGAGGAGTTGACCTTTATAATCAAACTTTTCGAGTGACTTGCGCAGGTCTTTTTTTCTTAGTCTACTACTAAACTACGGATTCATATAGGGCGATGAGAGCTGGCATTTCCTATGACTGTGGTAGTCATCTGTTCTTTTTAAGAATTAAAATTTAAATGAAGTATTCTGTTTTTCAAGTGGTAGTCATTGACTGTTTGACTACCGTTATGCTACGCCCCTGGGCCGGAGGCCATGGAGCTCTTTTCAATAGCTAGCACAAAGTTAGAAAAATAAAAATTGTCAAAGTTGCACGCATTTATATTAAATGAACTCACTGCCATGCATGCCGTTAAGTCTCAAAATGAGGGTTCTGACTCGACCTGCCTGGTACTTTATGCATGTATTCCGCCACAGTACAAAGCCCACAAGTGCCTTCTTCCTGGGCACGTGCAAGTCCATGTATGTGGAGATGGCATCATTGATGATAAAGAAGAGTGTGATGATGGAAACACTGACAACCATCCGTGCTGTACCAGTTCCTGCAGGTTAGCGGAGCATTTCCTTTGGGTGTGGTCTTATCCACGTAATTGCTCTGGATTTGCTTGTTAACCATATTTTATAGGTTGGTTTATATATATAACTATATTATATTGCTTAGTGCAGTTATGGTAACGGAGATAAGTTTGGACGTGGGTGTCCATCAAGCCCACAACTATTCACAAAAGAGCCATAGTGGAAGGGGTTTTGGGGGGGGGNTGGGGGGGGGGGGAATTTCATCCAATTTATGGTGTGCTTTAGCAGTCAAGCTGATCATCTGACTATCGATATCGGGTTAAACTTCGAGCAAGCTGACTGAGCTGTTAAATTATTCTGCATTGACTAGATTGTACTGAATTTATGTGTTTTGAGACCTGCTACTGATGAAATGCGTTATTTCTGTTCCTAAACCAGTCTCAGATAGACTTATTTGGTTGTTTTTTTCTAAGGGGAAGTGCACTGTTTTGCTGTTGGAGATAGTGATCTTGGGAATGCTGCATCTAAAATTTCATTTCACAGATTTCTTCCGCAATTTGCAGATATTGATAGTAGCACAATCCACATTTTCACAAGAACGCTTTTTTTTTTTTTTACAATTGTTCAAACTCTATCCCTGCCCTTAACCGGTCGTCTTTTTTTTTATTTTTTGGTACATTTAATTTCTTTAAAAGCTTTCATACAAACCTGCCCATGGCCAAAATTTTCCCCACGGCACATGTCCAAACTTTACGTAGGGGGGTACGTAGTTGGGAGTAAGTGTGATTTTTAAACTACATGTTAAAAATTAAAGACAGCTAATACAAAGTGCTAACTTCGTGTGAAACGTGTGTGATAGCAAGCTCACTATTCTAAATCCATCATTTTCAAGTCAGGAAAACAGCAAAGTATGGCTGAATTGAGCAGAATCAAATCTTCCTTCATGTAATATTTGCTCCCTTTAGAGCAGTAATAGGATTTGTGCCATCGTTTTACATTTTCATCAAGTGGTGTTTCTTTGTCTCATCAGGTTGCGCAGTAATGCTACTTGTTCGCCATCGAGTTCACCATGCTGCACTGATGACTGCAGAGTGGCTCCAACGACACAGACTTGCCTTAAAGATCTTAAGGAACCTTGCCTGGCAGATTCTCACTGTGATGGTGTACAGTTCGAAACATGTCCAAAATCAAATCCTTTACCTAACGGTATGCCATGTGGGGATATCGGGACATGTTGGTTCGGAGAATGTCTAAACTACTGTGCCAACAAATCTCGCGCGTCCGATCCTCCAATACAATTAGAGCCTTGTCCTTGTGTCTCTGAAATGCGTGCAGGATGCTCCATTTGCTGCCAGACGTCGGGCAAAAAGAACTGTGAAGTTATGCCGGTCTTTCACCCAGACGGTACTGTGTGCCCTTACGGATTTTGTAACGGTGGAATATGTGAAGTTGGTCTGGAGAAAAAGTACAAATCATCACTGAAGAACATGTTCTTAGCGAGGGAACTAAGAAAATCCCCTTTCTTTAGCAATTTAATTATCTTCACAGTCGCCATACTCACTGTCATGTATATAATCGCAGCAGTGTGCTTCCATTGTCTCGAACGAAAATGGGTAGCAGAAGCCAAACAAAAAAAAAAGGAAACGGGGCAAGATGTCGAGAAAGCTGTTAAAAAGACAACAAAGAAACGTACCAGGCAAAAACATATTGTCAAAACACTCACCGGTGAATCCAATATTTAGTATCATACGAGCTTCTCTTGTACTCGTCACCGTGATTTCTATCTATCGTTATAAACGTAAAACGGTACACGGTTAAGGTCAATATGAAAACGGTGATACTGACTGCAATCTCTACAACAGCTAAAGAGAGCCGGGAACAATCATCACTTACCACCTAGCTTGCAAGTGAAGCTTCTACAGCTTCTAATTCCTACATATTTTATGTCAGCGTACAAGCCACCTGCACAAAATTATTTCCATCCCAACTACATTACGTAAACAATTCAAAGCTTACAGAAATTATCGACACATAAGTGATCCGTTCTACATATCCTGACTTATTTTATTTGGTGCGGTTGGAAGGACGTTAATCCATTATGTATCTATTTTTTTTAAAAATCAGTTATTTGCAGAGCCCTGTGAATTATTTCTCGACAATCAAATTTGCCGTGGGTCACATTTTTTTTTTTTGATCAGCATAGATATATTATTCTGTTTCCTCTAAATTCATAGAAAACGAGTTGTTCATAGAAATGAACTCTCACCGGTTCAGAGTTTTAATTTTGCTACGCGTCGACACTCCTTAAATGACCAGGTGTGAGACAACAAAGTGTGTGGTTTGCATACCAAGGTTGCCAGTTAAGCTCTATGAGGCCAAATGCCTCACATCTGTTTTTCTTTTTTTTTGAAATGGTGTGTCAAGCAAAATTGCTTGGCAGTTTGTATATTTCTTGTTTTTAAGTGTTTGCCTACCTACGGTGTTAATGAAGTTTATTTTCAATTTTATGACCGATCTGACCACAATAATTATTGAGTTGGTATGCTTCGGTATTAATTTTGTTACGCACAAATATTATACGGCATCGTTTACGAGTATAAATTGATAAAGATGGTCAACTGAAACGTTTGAAACCGTCGATGGTGACCGCCATTTTTCTACCTCCAATTTTGATGTGCATAAAAAATTCCTGTGACTCCAGAAGTTGCGCTGTCGCAAATAATGCGCAACAGCCAAAAAAGTAACCCCCGGCTATAGGATGAACGAACTTTTAGAGTGAATATCGTACATCACTCCCCAGGCTTTAGGCACAGGTTGTTCTGTTCTTAAGATCTTTGAAGGTCAGTAGAGACGTGAAAAATGCCTCACAGCAGGCTATGACTACAATTTATATTATAAAAAAACGCATGAAATTTTGTAGGAGCCATATCTGGAATATTTTTTTATCACCAACCAACCCAGAATTTTGCATACATCTTCCTTATGGTCTCAGGGGTTTTTTTTTTGTGATAATTTCTTCGCCTTAAACGGCCCGTAAGTATTATTTTAATAATTACGAACATTTTCTTTGTTTCGTGAATGCCGTCCCAGTTCGGTGTCTTTAAATGGACCATACGTCATTGGTTTTTGCGGTTTGCCGCTGAAATGTTTGCTTCCGCTTCCCGAAGTTGAAACCGAACATTCTGTATGAGATGCCGGGTCGAGTATAATACGTAGCAGAATCGATCGCCAGAATGATAAAATGATAATGGAAGGCTTTCATTTAGCAGACTCATTTAGCCGACAATCTTATTGTAGTCACCTGATATCTCAATCATGGAATGGGTATCAATGCTAGTAGTAACAAATAGCAATGTAATGTAAGTAAAGTTTAAATTTCCAAGCTTCCATCTTTCATAATCAAATGAGTGACTTTTGAATCCAGCCTTGTCTAATTCTTTCTTCAGCAAGTAACAAAGGCACCGCCTGAATCCAGCAAAGGTCTGTTGAAAACAAAAGCCAAACTATATTTGTTTAAGAAACTTCAACTCCGGAAATTACATTAAGACGGGGGTTGGAAGAGTAAGAAAAGAAATAAAAAGGAGATTGTTAAAAAAAAACAACAACAACAAAGCAGCTGTCATAATAATAATAAATTAATAATAATAATAATAATAATGCAGTTTATGAGTCTCTTCTCTGCAGGCGTATGCCTGTGCCCGGGACTTCACACTATTATTAACCCAACAGGCATGATAATTCTAAGACTTTCTCAACTCTTTTAGGAGGGGACATTCAGTACCGCGGCCGTTTACAGATGCTGATCACTAGCATTCTGACAATAAATTCCACTGCCTACAGCCGTGTACCCATTTTGTAAATGAGTGGACTGAAGAAAATGTGAACAACATGCTTTGAGTTAGACCAATGATTAAGAACAACTCAAAATAATATCATTGTCTCAGCAGTTAGAGACCCGAGGATACCTGCATGAGAATACTCGGTTTTTCCCAGCCCTCAGAGCACTGAAGGAGACATGAACAAGCGCTCGACCTCCGGATGCTAGTTTATCAGTATTAACCTTGATTATGTTCATGCCTGTAGCAATATAAAGCTGGGTCATTAAATTGTTTTCGAGAGCAAATAAACCACTTATGCAGGTACCTTTTTTTATTTCAAAGAATAAAAAAAAACAAGTTTCATATTTCAGATTCGTATTTGTCATTGTTTGTTCAATATCATTCTTCTCGAATTGGTGTTTTCTGCAGCTTGCATTGGTGTTCTTACAGTAGCAGCTCTTTTTTTTTCTGTTTGGATGCAGCATAGAAATTTCACAAGCTTACCCGGGAACTCTGAAAGTCAGGGTATCGTCTACAGAAAGCAGCGGGTACATGAAAATTGTTTACCATGAGATTCCGCATCTTCTTTCTAGCATTCTGCTTCATTTATTGGAAACACTTTTACTCTTGTTATACACACAAGGCAAAGGCACTGACGTCCTGGCCGTGTGTAGAATCCTCTGAAACACTATATGCACTGTTTCAGTTGTTGAACCATGATATGTTAATAAAAATAAAGAGTTTTCAGAAATCTTCAATCCTAGTCGTTTTCGTTTATTTTCATGGACCACTAAGCCCTAGATATGAAGATTTATGTGACTTCGATTGAGTGAAGGAGGGAATTTTCTATGTGTAAGATCTCTTGATGGTGTATCTTTGCAATCTCTGTTCGTGCACACCCCATATTAAACGGGGGGAATTCCCTATCTAGCGGAGGATGCCAGACACCTCCGGTTCGATTGCGTTTGTCTGTCTAGCCTAGGAGTGGAGAAAAGGTGGCTTACTGAAGTGCAGTCCAGAATGCGATCTGATTATGGATTGATTCCAGCTCTCACATTCACAGGCTGGTGCTTTGAAAAAACAAATATATATGAACTTCGATCTGGCAGCTGGTCAGGGATTTAACATCGTCATTAGTATATAAACATGTATTTTCCACAGTCATTAAGTTTTTGTCTAGCCTTTCATGAGTCTCACAAGTGAGTGGAGTGACGCGATTTTCAAGCCAATTTGTGCCGTTTCTGTAGTATTTGTTGTTGTTTTTTTTTCCCCAAAATTTTCGTAGAATACAAGATAATAATAAATAATAACGAAAGAAAAAAAACACCTTTATTTCAGTCATACTTTAAGTGTGACCTGATACTGCTGAAAACCTGTTCGACCATAGTAATGATAGCGATGGGAGTACAAGCTGGTTTCTTCTCTGGAGAGATACACGATGTAGATATGGATTTTTTTTAAAAAATGTCACCTTTTTGTCAACTTGATTGGTTCTGAAAATGTAAAATAAAGAAGCCCTACCTGATGTAACAAGGAGCAAACAATAACGGACATACCTCGTTAATTGTAGAGCAGATAAACAAGGATTTAAAATAAAAATAACCTTTCGAAACTTAGCCTGAAATTATGTCATGACTGGAAACTGCCAATGGGTGCTTGACGGTAAATTACAGCTTACCTACATGTAGGTGCACAAAACTGCATGATAAAAATCCATATTTTTTTATGTTAACGAAAATAGCTCATTATATTGCTGCTTCAAAATTGTGTAGGTGAACTATGAGTAACGTGGACGCTTATAATATATTCAGATTCCAAATCAAGCATGCAATATTTGAAACTTCGTGAGGTTATACGCCAAGATCTCATCTGGTTCGTGGGCATGGTGACCCATCGCTGAAATCTCCAAGCTAAAGCTCACAAGTAGTAGTAGTGAGAGAATACTGATGATGTTTTTCATAATGAATAAACTGTTGACTGATTACTTTGTTCATGTATTATTAGAGCAGATTAAAAAAAAAATAATAAAGAATTAGGAACATAAACTCATGATTATTAAAGCAACCCTAAAGTTATGTATGGATTGGCTACTGTGTTCAGGGTTTCGGAGTGGGAAGGCTTTAATGATAATCTTTTGTGCTACTTAAATGTGTGTTTGTTTTAAAATTAGATGTTCAAATGCATTCGATAAGTGAGGTAGTGTTAGGAAATTCATATTAAATTATCGGCAAACGATTGTATAAAAATTATGTCTACTTTGCAGGAGTTGTCGTCCCTGGACAGATGAGTGAAATTAGCTTGTTTAAGCAAGAGTATAAAACAAACAAAGAAGACTGGGCTCGTAAATTTAATTTACCACTGAGTCTCAAAGTCCACGTCTCATCATTTCATACAGAGTAAATTAACTGTAATTGCTAGTTCCCATTTGGCCAAAGCAACAATAGGTCTAGCTATTTCGTGCCCGAGCTTGCCCCAGTTGCCTTGTTTCACACTCTATCACCTAAACGTCTGGGGAAGAACTGAGCTGACTACAACGGCAGTGATGTGACACAAATCAGTGACCAGTTTTTGCTCCTCCAAACAGTCGAAAGGCATTGTATGTGTGGATACGTGATAATAATATCACCTACCTGATCTTACTTGAGTACTAACTTCAACTTTCAAGTGCTAAACTCAACCCATCCAGTCGTGTTTTGAATGTGCCCTACTTTCAAGACGAAAGACAGTCGTGGAGCAATCAAAATTCTAAACGTTAGAGCAATTATTAAACAACGGGTGTTGGATAATTATGTACATGAGCTTAACATTGTACATTCTTATGGGAACGGTTTCTGTAGTCAGGGCAACCTTGCACGCAAAGCTAAATCATTTCGAAATTTTGAAGCCCTCACATTTGCAAGTTCGTGTGAAAAGGGATGTTACCACAGGGCGTGTCAGATATAAACGTCTGTCTTTTTCTGCCCTCGGGAAATCGTTCATTCTCCATCTTATTCCTGGGTCACCTGTTGTGGATCCTGCCAACTTCGAAGCCAACTTGGTTGACGCCAAAGGTCACGCTGAAAAGTTTGAGGTCGACCCGAATGACTTTTACACTGGAACTGTGAGGGGACATCCTGAAGGGTTTGTGGATGCCAGTTATGTGGAAGGCATATGGTCTGCTCAGATACAGGCGTCTGTTGACACTTTCTACATTGAACCTCTTAATAACCATGATGAGCTGGCCAGCGACCGAGCAATGGTAATATATAGGTATGCCCTCCTGTAACTACTCTTGCATTGTTTTAAAAGTGTGTGTGTGTATGCTCTGTGTAAAATAACTGTACTCTGTCTGAATCAATAGAACAGTCTGAAAGCAATAGAAGAAGTGCGAACCCTGACTCGGCTTTTCTTTTTAAACTTCATATACTTTTTTTTCTTTCTTTTACGAGTTTGCCAAACAGTTAACGCAAGGTATTTGCGAAAACTGTTTGGCTGTAGTAGTGGTTGACTATAACTATCACGATACAAAATGTCAGTTCTGATAGTCGTGCAGACAAGAAAGAATGGTCTTAATCAAAATAGATTTTATAGAACCCTAGAATTTCTATAATCAGAGGAACATACAATGGAGTTTTCGTTTTTCAGGAAAATTCTGAAGTTGATGAAGATACCCTTAGCTAACTGGTCCAAATCCGAACAGTTTGACCTAAGTCAGTTATTGAATGTTAAAAAGTTCAGGAATTCCTACTCATGTTTTAAAGTCTAAAATTACATCGGCTATAACCAGTTTTGTTGACTGACAGGAATTCCTACTCATGTTTTAAAGTCTAAAATTACATTGGCTATAACCAGTTTTGTTGACTACGTCTCCATTCCACAAATGAAATAGACGGATGCCCATAATCAAAGCAGTGAAGAAGAGAGAGAAAGAGACACAGAGAGACAGAGACATCACCCATCATCATCAGTGCGAACGTGCACAGAAACGGCCCATAATGGTCCACTCTTTGGAGGCCTTGAGCAAGTTGACGCAATAGGGATCAGACAGCCCCAAACCATCATTTTTTGTTAATTTCTGACCAATAGAAAGCGATTTTTTAAAGCTTATCTTGCTAAAAGTAAAACACAGACTGGAATGTACTTAATTCATCGTGGACATTCTTTTCTGTCTAGGACTCTAAGCAACGGAGAAATAGGAAAATGGAGTTTACCAGTCCGACTTTTACAGTATGTTTGACTATTTCTTAAACAAAAGCTGAAGATGAATACTGGATTGTAACCAATATGGAAAAAGTTCATGCACGTGATCCTTATCAAAAGTACCTCACTAGTCTGAGAAGGGAAATTGTCTGTCTCTGACTTTCTCAATCTCCTTTTCTCTCTCTCTTTTTCCCTCTTTCTCTCTCTCTCGCTCACTAACTCCCCACTCTCTCTCTTCTTCTGCTCACCTTCTCGCAGCATCACTCCCTAGTCTTTAAACACCCGTCCTAACATGCAAAAATAGAGACATTTTGCCCTTAAATCTTCAGAACCAGCGACATCAAGGTCAGTAATCTATCAGGATCAGTAAACGGACTTGCAGGCAAACTCTGCGGCACAATTTCCCTCGATCCCGATCCTGTTGTCGAAAGAGATGAAAACTGGTCACGAGTTGGACATGGTGCAGATTCCCAAAATGCCCGGAGGCCATCGAGAAAGTATAGAGATGAGATCAGAGTGAAACGATCTAGCCCCCTGAACACGTGCGACATGATGGTAGTGATGGATACTTTCACATTTAAAGGACTAGGTCGCGGCTCCCCTTTAAGAAGTGTTGGACTGATGCTGTTTTGGTTTCAGATGGTGGATCGTATCTTTGCTAACACATCCTTTGACTTCGTCGATCGATTGAGGTTGCTGGTTAGATCACTGGTGGTTTTGAAAGAATACACGCCTTTAGGTGAGCGTCAGTGGAGCTTCAACTACGACCCTGTACGTGGCGTTAATCTTAACGCACATGACACTGTGTTGGCAGTGTCCGAGGAAAAGAAGTTTAAGGAGTATTGCTTAGGGCATTTGACCACACAGCGAGTTACACAGTCTGATGTGCTCGGGCTGGCTTTTCTTGGGAATAACCCCGAGTAAGTGTTCTTAACCGTCGCAATATATCCTTTTCATATGTGTATGTGTTTGTATGTGTGTGTGTGTGTGTGTGTGTGTATGTATGTGTGTATGTTTGTATCTATCTATCTATCTATCTATCTATCTATCTATCTATCTATCTATTTATCTGTCTGTCTGTCTGTCTGTCTGTCTGTCTGTCTGTCTGTCTGTCTGTCTGTCTGTCTCTAGAAATCCTTTTCACTCCAACTTTCAAAATCTACGCAATCCACCTCTTATATAAGAACAACACCTGCGTCTTACTGATTGTACCATAATAATACATTAATATATATATAAATAAATATAATTACTGACGATGCCAAAAACACAATGCCAGGTTTGGATCTTCCATATAAATTATGTTGCAGCATTTGTAAATAGGAGATATTGTCTCCAAGGCTGATATGACAAATGATAACTTAGAAGCTGTATGACGTTAAGTATGAATTTAAAAACTTGCATGTGAGAGGCCTTGCTGTTTTCGGTCATTTTCAGTTTTGCCGAAGAGTTGTGTGTTTTTTTTTGTTTTTGGATAAGTATTCATATGGCCGTGTTTTCTAGTAGTGTTTTCTCAAATCCCACTCGTTTTAAATTCTTCTTTCAGACGGAAGAGTTTTATGGCAATAAAGCGCGATTTCTTGTTATATTTGGACTGTCGCTGTTTCTGTTTTGAAACATTTAAAGTATAGCGAGCTAATAAAAACCATTACTGTCACTTACACAGGAAGAGCACACCCTATTGGAATTCAGGATTATGTGCTAGTTCTGCAACAAGAGCTACCAATGTTGCATTTACAACAATTCAAACCGATTTCTACGTGGGTGCGGTAAGATTATTAACACTGTCAACAGATTAATATGTCCTGCAGTCAATCAAAATTATAAGCGATAAGTGTAAGTTATGTTCCCTCGTCCGCTGGAAACCAATTTCAGCATGTCTGTCTTTTTAGGTGTTAGACATTTATTTAAGTTTTATTATAATATTGCATGTCTGTCTCTTGATGTGTTTAGATATTTTCCTACTACCAGTATCAGTATGTATGCCTTTTTTTCTGGTACCAATATCAGTATGTCTGCCTTTTTCCTGATACCAGCATCGGTATGTCTGCCTTTTTCCCGGTACCAATATCAGTATGTGTGTTTGTTTTTCCTGGTACCAGTATCGGTATGTCTGTCATTTTCCTAGTACCAGTATCAGCATGTTTGTCTCTTAGTAAGTTTAGAATTTTATTCGAGTCTCATTATTCCTGTTAAAATTACTGGGTTTTGAATAAACTAAGCTTTTAAACATATTTTTTTTTTTGCAGGGGATACTACGTTTGTCTTTTAGTAAGTTTAGAATAATATTAAAGTTTCATTACAGCTCTTGAAGTTACTGGATATTAAATGAAGTATAAACATGTTGTGTTGTTTTGTTTTTTTTTTGGACCACACGATATTTTCCCACAGAGTTATCTAAGGGCTCTGGCACACGAAATTGCTCACGGATTCGGCTCAAATCACGATCCTTCTACGAGAGAATGTGCACCGAGTAATAGTAACGGAGGAAGATACATCATGTCCCCTCGACTGGAAGAAGAAGTCAACGTTAACAATCTGAAGTTCTCCAATTGCAGTATTAAGGCCATAAATGATATACTCAAGGTAAGCTGAGGGTGGACAATAACACAAGTTGGTAATCATCTTACAACACCCACTAAACACCACACAGATGACATTGATGGATCTGGTTGCTAGGCTCGGTGTTGCTAAGTTAGACAAGCGCTAACAAAAATGGTGGCTATTCGAGTGATGGCCACTTTGTCCACACAGTATTGAACTTAATAAGGGAGATTATTTGGCTGCTACCCTCGAAAGTCGACAGATGGGTTTAATATAGTTTGAGAGAATTAATTGGACAACGTCAAAAGGTCTGGAATAATATTGCCATCCTGCATCAGCATGACAGCAAAGACGGGACAAACAACTGTTCTTGATATTGGAGCAGCGTGGTCTAATGCTTCCGGCGTTGAACTAAAGATTTAAAGATGGTGGGTGCAATTCTCGACCACGGTCGTGTTGCAAGTATCTTGGGAAACATTTCATTCATATTTTCCTCAGCCCACCTGTCTGTAAAATGGGCACCTAGTTATAGGCAGTGAAATATATTGTCAGAATGCCAGTGATCAGCACCTGTACTGTGAATGGCAGCGGCGTTATATCCTCCCCTGAGAGTTGAGAAAGTGCCAGAGTAACTTGGCCTGCCGGGATAATAATAAGGTGAAGTTGTTTGGGCATCAGTCTGGACACGAAATTTATAAATCTCATTATTATTATTATATTGAACTCAGTTTGGCGGAAGTAATAAAATCATTATTTATAAATGGGGAGAAGAGCATAACAGTCACTTTGATAGAGGTGGAAAAGTGTAAGACGTCTAAATGGTTATATGTACAAGTACTTACATGTACTGAAAGCATAGCGACCAAATATCTAGCCCTGTACTGAATCACATTGTGGGTGTCAGTCATTTGTCGGCGGTTCAAATCACAAAGGTGTTAATATTCAGCACGTCATGTTGCTTAACTAGCAACAGGATCCATCAATTATGGCACACAGTGGTATAACTATCATGCTTGACTGTGATTCCATTCTGCTACAGTACAAAGCCCACAAATGCCTGATTCCAAACAAGGTGGAGATGCCGTCCTGTGGAAACGGCCTCGTGGAAGAAGGTGAAGAGTGTGAATTGGGATCTCACGCCTCTTCGCTGTGTTGTACCAATAGCTGCAGGTTTGGCACTCTTTTTCGCAGGCCTCGTTCATTCAGGGGAAGCACTACCCTTTTCCAGAGAATGTAATGCACACAACATGGTGTAAACCCTATTCCCATCAGTGCACTGGTTTTCAATGCAAAATTACCCACCAAAGTGCTGAATGGTGCATTCTTTTCCCTCAAAGGTGATGATCTTAGAACAAGTGTCATTAGCGAAACCATCGGTTTTTTGACACCAGCTTTTATCTATGTATCTTAGACATCGTTATGCACGATCCTATTGGAGCTTTTCTGGATTTTCAGACACAGAATTATCTAAACCAGCAACGTTCTTTGATGTGAAGTAGGATAACTTTATATCTAGACAGACAATCGCCAAAGGCCTCGATAAGATCATGCATAAAGGTGTTTAAGAGACTTGGGTGAAATTTGGTGCCAAACAAATGGTACCAGGATCATCACCGTTACGGGAGAAAAGTGTACTATTCAGCGTTGTGGTGTGCAAATTTGCATAAGAATCCATTGCATTCATAATGATGAGTTGCACACACTGTTATGTGCATTACATCCTCTAGGAAAGGGTGCTGCCTCGCCTTGAAATCCTACTCCAGCAGTTTTGCCAGGTCAGATTTTATAAGGGATTCAAATCAAACTTGAAAAAGTGCTAGAAAAAAAAAACAAAACTATCAAAATCCCCAAAAAGAACCCCTTCCCTCCCCCCAAAAAAGACAAAATATTTAAAAACACAAGCAGTGTTTCCACACATATGTGGAAATGTGAGTTGCATATAGATGACACCCAAGCAAGAAATAATGAAGAAGTGAAACAATGTCTCGTTTCAATCTCGAGGATTGTACTCGGAGTTCTCTTCATTCAGGTTGTCAATAGAAAATACATATTGATTTCACATGGAAAGGGCTGATCTTTCAGTTTTAAAATCGGGTTGATTCTGGCTGATTATCTGTGCTTGACACTTAGGTTTTTTTTTGGTTTTTTTTTTTCAAATTTTGAGTGCCGCGTTGAACTTTAAATAGACGTATTTACATCTGTGAACATCCACAATGGTTTTTATGTTTTAGCGTCGCTGTCAGAAGTTAAGTGTTTGTGGATCACATAAAATATCTCCTCGTCACCTCCACTTTGCTAACCCCCTCTCTCTCTTTCTCTCTCGCTCTCTCTATTTTCATAATTTCCACCTCTACGTACTCGCCGAAACCAAGAGAGCCCTCCTTTCTCCTGATTGCTGATTCCAGAGAATTACCTTTTTTAACTCTAGCCAGAATTCCACGCAGAATGCAAATTAGGCGAACACCGAAGTTTGCAGAGGAGAAATAACTCCTGTGCCCTTATTAACCAGTCCCAGACAATAGCCAGATGCGCATTCTGGCCACATGTCTACAATAAATTTATTACCTTCCTCGGCACACAATATCATCGCTGTAATAGGTAACAGTCACACGTAGATTTACATAGTATTACAGATTGTGTACTCCTGTCTTTACGCAACAGTTTAGAAGGCGGTGAATTTAAGTACTGTAATATGACCCTCTGAACTGCTTTCCTGCCAACAGGACGCGAGAAACGAAACAATATGGTTTACAGCTTTTTAATGTACACGCCAAAAATGAATTAAACTAGTTATGAACGAAATTTCGGAGAATAAATACGATGACTGAGAAACGTAAAGCATGGATTCAAAAAACGGTAGGAGGCAATGAAAGCAAACCGACGATGAAGTTTCATACTTCCTTCTGTAAGGTGTACTCCCATCTCTGTAAGGTGTACTCCCATCTTTGTAAGGTGTACTCCCATCTCTGTAAGGTGTACTCCCATAGGATACAATCGTATATTATGAAGCTGGCGCGTAGCATTATGTATTAATCGTCTGTTAGGTGGAACTTAGACGGTAGTTAGAACATGTGGAATTTCTTACCTTGTACTGGAACTGGGAGCTTGACAACAATGACGCCGCCATCTACGGTTTCAGATTGGCAGTAGACCTTTGTTTTCAGTGACTTTGTGTCGAAGAATAATGTGACAAGAGTCCAGAATTGTATGTGTGCTGATCTATGAAGCAAAATCATAACTACTGCAAACACCACTACCAGGTCAGCTCACTCTTTTTTAGTTCTTCCGCATCACTCGCATCCATCTATGTGTGCTTAGAGACTCCATCTTCCAGACGAGTTCTTGTCTCTGCGTCCTTATGTATCTCCTTGTAGCCTTCTAATAGTTCCTATGAGTGCTCTTTCTGGGTGAAAAGGCCTATGACGTCCTGTGGTGAAACCGAACATGTTGATGGAAATATCAATGCCATCACTCTGAAAATGCCACTATTGTTTTGTCATCTGGCTATGACAAAAAGAAACTGGATGATCTTATTTTTTTTCCAGTGCAGATTTGACCAGATTCTAATGTTCAACAGATTTTTTCATAGACTTGGCCATGAAAAGTGCGATCACATAAGCAGTTGACAATAACGCTTAAGAACGCTATGAAAATTCCCAATAAGTGAACTTTCGCCCTCTAACCCTTTGTATTGTCTAATACAAGAAGCTGTATTAAAATGCACACACACACACACACACACACACACACACACACATACACACACACACACACACACACACGCACACACACACACACACGCACACACAAATATATATTAAATATATGGACACCTCTTGACAGACATTCAAGATACCGGTATCTGAATTTGTTACTTGTCTGCTATGCTTACGAAAGTGGGTCTTCTGCACAGCCAGTTGAATTGTTAAGATCGCCAAATCGGGTCAAGTGATGCAATGCGGTAGTTCAGTTTCTATTCCTTATGTCTTGCTCATGGTAAAGATGAGTAAAATCTTGAGTGCATTCCTGTATGCACGTGTCAAAAACAATTATGAATGAATACGAGCAATTCCAGCATAATGTCACGTCACTTTACGCTAAATGTCTGAAAAGCTATGACAGCAATTAGTTTTGGTTGTTTCTAAACAAAGATTAATCTATTCTTCAAACATTAACCAAAACCGGATGCTGTAAAGTCGTGCTTTTCAGAAATTAAGCGTAAAGTGACGTCGCACTATATTAGAATTGCTCATACTGATTCGTAATTGTATATTACAAAAAAATTCTGTAACGATTTTACTCACCTTTACCATGAACAAGACAAAAAGAATAGAAACTGACTTACCGAATCTCTTAATTCGATTTGGCGATTTCATAAGAGGCAGAGCTTAACAAATCAACTGGCTGTGCAAAAGACCCGCTTTCGTAAGCATTCTGCTGGAGTTTCCCGTATCTTCATTTCAGGTTGAGCAGTAACGCTTCTTGTTCACCAACGAGTTCACCATGCTGCTCCAATGAGTGCACAGTGGCCCCAAAGACATCTAGGTGCTCTGTAGACAGTCTTAAACCGTGCTATGGGCCTCGTTTCTGTGATGGAGTTTCGTTTAACTCTTGTCCACCCCACAAGTATTTACCTAACGGTGCGCCGTGTGAAAATTTTGGGACTTGCTACTTCGGAGAGTGTCTAAACTACTGTGCCAACAAGTCCCGCCAGTCGGATTTTCCAGCGTACTTAGAGTCTTGTCCTTGTGATTTAGACAGCGTTATCGGATGCTCCATATGCTGCCGAGATGAACTCACAAAAGAGTGCAAAGTCATGCCAGACCACCGCCCAGACCACACTTTGTGCCCTTATGGAGTTTGTCATAATGGAGTATGTGTAATTTCTCAAGATGATACGTACCTAGCAAAGGCACGAGAATTATCGAAAGTAAGAAGACTGGAGAAATCCCTTTTCATAAGCAATTTAGTGTTTTTTGCAATAGCATTTGTCACCCCTATTTATGTACTAGCAGCAGTCTTCTACCACTGGCTAATAGTAAAATCAAAAGCAAGAACGGACTTAGATAAAGAGGAGCAAAATATTTCGAAA
This sequence comes from Ellobium chinense, assembly GCA_033807755.1. NCBI lineage: Eukaryota > Metazoa > Mollusca > Gastropoda > Ellobiida > Ellobiidae > Ellobium > Ellobium chinense. The sequence continues at coordinate 532,335 of JAWQUT010000094.1, forward strand.
GAGAAGAGATGGGACGAGACTGATAATGAAACACCAGTGAATGAAACTACTGAAGACAGCAGACCTCAGTTTCCTGAAGTTGAGGAGGAGGAGGATGTCTTGGACAAACATGTCACCTAGGAAAAACCTGATATTGCAGTGGAAAATGAATCTCAGCCAGAGCCATGAGATTACGAATAGGATATCAGTGACTGAACACAACAACGGTTGGCGCTGAAACCCTCAAAACATGGACCTAATTTCCAAAGCAACACACGGGAGGCGAGAAAGTTTGGCTGTTTATAAATAAGAGGAAAGGAAAACAGAAAAAAAAGAACTGGAAGAGCAGGAGTAACAATAAATTGACGAACTCTTCCCATTCCCCTTCTCTCCCCCCCCCCCCCCNNCCCCTTCCTTTCCTACTCCCCAAAAGATGTCTCTTATGGCAATATTCTACATGACAACACGACATTCTAATTTCTAAAGCTCAATGGAAGACTGCACCGTCCTACAGACCCTATTAAATCATATGATACCCTATTATTTCATTAAAACAGTCTTTCAAGTGTCTGTCATAATGATATAACGCCTCTGCTGGCCCCAGACAACCCCAGGGTTACATTACCCAAAGTCCGAATCGTCACAACCACTGCGCGCGTGGCGGCCATAAGCTTATGTCAAATACGTTCCTGCCACATGGCCAAGCTGTCTAGCCAGTGCTCTGCGAACGGGTGATAGCATGTTAGTATGAATGTTTTAATTCCTCTGTGAACAGTAGATATGCCAAACAAAATCATGCCGAGGCAATAAAAATGAAGAATACTTTTTAAGGCTTACACTATCAAACTTTATGTTTGAATTTGGAATACCAGAACCTTAATTAAAAGCTGAATAATACATTTTCAGGTAAAGGTGTCTATAGCCGCTGGAACGTAAGTGACGTCAGCGTTTTTGCCACAGGCTTCTGCTGATCGGGGAAGGGGAATAATTCTGGACGCGAGGGGCAAACCCGGTTACTCTAGCTCTCCATATTGCGTCATATTACAAATGCGCATGGTAACAGAACGATGCTCTTTCTTCGCAAAATTGACTCGGTGGGCACCATAGATAATTTTTAGAGAGAAAAAGTACTGAAAAACGGAAAATTACTTTTGATATGCGTGTCCTACTTTAATTATAGATTCATAGCGTTATGTAAATTCCCAATGAATGCACATGGGGCCTCTAACCGTTAATATTTTCTAATAGAAGAATCTGTTTTAACAGATTAATAGAAGGTAAATATGGACTTACGGAAAGTCTGATCAATGATTAATAAAGTTTATTTCACATTCGATGATGTCTTCAAGACAGTAAACTGTAAAATATATTATATATATATTTTATTTTTTTTATGTTGGAAACTCCTTATTTCTCCTATAGGTCTGTTGCTGTAAGCAGAGTTCGGAATCTCAGAGCAATTATGAATCGCCAAAAGGTTTAAAGTGAAGGCGCTCCGATAACAAAATGTCTTACAGCCAGCCCAAATGAGGCTTAAGTCATTTTGGTTTGTTTGTGTCTAGTTTACTGGTATGCTTAATTTGTATTGGTTAATTGCGTGAAAGCAAAACTGAGCTAGCTATTCGGCAGAGAAGAAGTCGTTTGAAATGCTCAATGTCAATCCATTGGAATGGGAAGCGAAAACCCTGAAAAAAATCGTAACTGAGGAAGAATATTTCATTGTAAAAGTTATCGTATCTACCTTACAAACACTCAAATGTATCTGCAATTCCTGGCAGTCATATTTACAAAAAAATGAATTTAGTCCGGTTTTCTGTGACAAAATCATATTCGATATTGGATGGCCCAATTCGAATTTAGAGCCCGATATCTCAGTTTCTATTCCAGCGATTTAAGCTTCATTTTCATTGGCTAAAAGACAAATTTTACAACCTTATAACAATAAGGGGGCTCTTTTATTGGTACATTTACACGGTTAGACTAGACATTTGATGTGTATTAAGAAACAAAAAATACAATTACAAGAATGAATCCTGACTTCCTCCTATTGCTTTCGTTAGACTGCCCTCCTTTTGTGATGTCATGACCAGACAATTGATAGTTTATCAACTTCCATGTATTAGCCCAGGCGCTCTCCAAAGCCGAGAAATATCAGCACCACTGGAAATTTGACTGTCCATGGATACATAGCGAAAACAAGAGAGCAATTAGTGAAAGTAAGCAAACGGCATGACGGCAGTGTGTTCGGAAACGTTTGCTCCGATCTAAGCTTTGATAACCTGGGAACCTGTAGATAATAACGGTACTAATTTTTAAAAAAAATGAAACTTGACTCATGTTAAGTCATAGTGATATGTTTTGACTGAATTGCGTACGGGAGCTTTCTGTCGAAAAAAATAAGTAACCAGTTAGATCCAATGTGCTTCCGCTAAGAAAATAATACGTGCGGAATTCAATTGTGGGTCCAATTTGCTGGAAGTGGTCTAATGTTTTTCCTTTGCGTCTGGCGAATTAAATAGCGGATCCAAGTATTTCGGTTTGAAGAAAAAAAAAACTGCCTACCGCATTTAAATGACTGACTTGTCTTGACAATTGTCACCGCCGTCGAACGCAATTCTACTTATAGTTACCAATTACAGAAAGGTGTAAACTTCCGCAGTATCTTTGGATTTTCATTTTTAACCCTGGTGTGATTCTCGCAATTGAGTTGAATTGATTTCATTGTCTTTAAATAAATGTCTCTAAAATGGTTCTCGAATGTTCTTTTTATGTTTGTTATTTTCAGGTTTCACACTGCATGTTAGAGAGATTTACCTGTTATCTTTTATTTCATGATGCTTATGAAGAAAACATTCACCACAGACACGAGGACAATGTGAAAAAAAAACAAACATTCGTTAAGACAAATTGGATTAAAAGCATATGCACACTTTGGAAATAATCTCTAAAGTAAGGAAAAAATGCATATTTACGAAACTTTGATAACTGTTTTGTGAACGCACAATTATTCAAGAGGTGTTCAATTGTGTGCCTTAACACTGTTGTAAATAAACTGTCATATTCGTTTCCTATTTGATTGTAATACTAATATGCAAATAAAATACAGCTAATCACTGCATTTCCCATGGACACATATCTACCTCGGTAGCAGAAATGCAATCGAGACTATAACTTATTTGATGTGTTGTTGCCAAGGAAAATGTGGAAACATAATATAATATGGGATTCCCGTCTGTCATAGAATCAATGTACACCAAAAATAATACACAAAAAAGGAGTGCGCTGCACACTGTGAATAGTGCACCATTTGGGCCATATTCAAATACTAAAAGTTTGACCGTTAATTCTACAATACCCAGGTCGAGGAATTTCGGGGACTTGTGGGATATCTAATAACGGACACCCCAGGGATATTTCCTGAATTCAGCTTTCAGCAGTTTTCGCCCATGTTAAGCCATAATGCTCTTGCACAATGCTGAATAAAGAACCAATGCTGTACTCTCAACTAAATCCACTGAACTATTGACCCTATAGGTATGAAGATGCCAAAAGCACCTGGCATAAAAATATGCAATTTTAAATAGTTCCTATAAAATCAGAATATTGGCCATGGGGAGGGGGGGAAGGGGTTGGATTTTATTTTCAAAGGCTTAGATAGGTGCAAATATGTGTGTAGACTCAGAATAGGTGAGGTTTAGTCACTCAACAGATTGTTGCTAGGTGGGTAAGGTTACCCTGTTTACTGTGTGAAAAGGCCTAAAATATTAGGGTGTCTGCTTCACTGCCTAAGTTCTCAAAATCTAACTGGTTCAGGTGCATTTTTCTTTGTGTCAAAATTTGGAGGAAGAGCTAAACTACATATTTGGAAAGTATTTTGAAACGGCACCCCAGGATAAGTTAATGAGAGGTGTAAAACCTAATATAGCCAACAGTGAAAAATACATTGGCATCTTCATACCTATAGAAACCGTACGCTCGTACAAACAATTATTGTGTATTTAGTGTTGTCTATATGCACATCTCTTTGGGAAATTTCTTGTGCCGTGAACATAATCTCGTAAGGAAGACACTTCCGTTTCCATCCCGGGGAGGTAAGGTGGTCTAGACATACATCCAGACGTAGCCATATGTCGTCTCCTAAAATGTAGGGAAAAGATCAGCTAGCGGTACTGAATAACATTACAGAGCACAGCCTGGTTACTGCTCAATTCTCTCTTTCCATTATACGGACTGGTGCTTTCAAATCAAGCTGAATCAGAGCCTGGAAGTATAAGATTTAGTACTATTAGACTTTGTGTTACAGGGAGGGAATTTGGATGTCTGGCTTCTGTTAATAAAAAAGATAAAATTAAACCGCAGCTGTTTTTGTGAATGGATACCGGGCAGTATGATAGAATGATATTTTTCCCTAAAATGCCCTGCTAATCTTGACCACCAGGTAAGAAAATAGTCATTCCTAAAATAGTACCTGTCAGATTTCAAAATACATGAGATGATATTTTTTTTCTTATTTCTCACGAATAAAATGCTATCATCCGAATCTCAGTCTGTATACTCTGAAAGAAAAGTCTCATTTTAGTTTTTAAAAAAAAATGATGGCTTCACTCTTACTGTGTTGTTGTTTTTTTTTTTTTAATCAAAATATCACAAAACTGAAAATATTTACAAGCTAAATATGGCACATGCATTAGACTATTTCATGTTTGGAGTAGGGTGTTGAAAAAAGAAGCCAAATCGATGGGTCAGTATTGGTATGATCTAACATGTTAGCGTCAAGTAAGAGGAGCAAAAACCAAAAAAAGACTGCACAAGTGAAGGACTAGATCTAGAGTGCACAATGGATGAGCACAAAATTGTACATGTTTGTAATGTGCAGCTAGTTTCTTGCAGATTCACACAACTAAGACGTAAACGGCTGCCAAGCACAATCTTATTGCTACGTCACTGTCAATTACTCGGCATCTGTGTTGGTCATGTGACGCCAACAACTTCGTCATAACTGCGGTGACTATAGTGCTGTATCATGTATGTACCCCATTTATTGAACTCCAACTTCCTTGTTGCTATATTTCACGATCATTAAGCGGCAAGTAGGTCTATGGTTTTTTTTTTTTTGTTTCAACATAAGCAGGAAATGAATGATCAGTCTGTGCTTGCGAGTGAGCCCCACACGATATATATCTCTAACATCAGCCAAACAACAGCCAGACAATACAACAGAAAGGTAAGGAATATAATAATAATACATGTACTTTTGTAAATATTTACTGGATTTTAGGAGGGTCGAAAATGTATATACAAAAGGCAAGATTTATTGGGGTAAGCTGCAGACATTATTATTCATCATAACGTCTTATAGCATTTTGTGACATACACATGGGTAATGAAAGTCTCAATCACATTCTGCTTAAAGGGCTGATGAAACTGCTTAATCACTCATTTATTCATGAGGCATTCCCGTCTTAGCATGTTACTCTCTATCCTCTTCTTTGCTCCTCTGTGTATCTCAACTCATGGTGACGATGAAGATCAACATTGATAATAACATACAATGATCTACTGTCACAAATCTCTTGGAGAGGTTACTGCGCCAGTTCTCCCACGACGGTCTGTTTATTCAGTTGGTATTCTTCCGGTCGTATCTATGGATCATTTCACTATAGAAATTCTCTTACTCGGAGAGCGAGTTAACAGAAGACCTCCAGGAGAAGACATCCCCTTCCAGCAAGTGTTTCGGCCCTTTCGACTTTTTAACACTCTAAAGAAGCTGAGTTAGACTTTGGTGATGACTCCCACTTGCTTTCTGTTTTTTTATTCTCTTTTCTTCATTTCAGGCAGCTCCGATAGCCTGATTATGTCTGCATCTCAGTCATCCCTTTCTGCTTTCTGTCAGCCCCTTGTTTCCTCTGGAATGGCAAACTCTAGCTACTGTAATAGTTTATTTTCATGGCCTTAATTGTGATTTATACCAATGTTGCATACATATAAATTCTTTTCATTTGTTTCATTACATGTGCCTTATACCATGAGAATCGTTTGTAACTTATACTTTTATAAATAGTGGTGACAATCCAGTTAAGAGACATATTCAAGATTTCTTGTGATTAGACTTCCTAAACATAACGCATATTATATTCAATATGTGAACAACTCTTGTAACTGGGAGTTGATAAGACTCACAAAAAAAAAAACAACAACAACTCTGCAGCGTTACTGCCCTTTATATTTTGTGTCCTAGATTTTTTCCGTTTGCCTTACTCATACTCTAGCTGTCAGGTAACAGTCGTTCCTCTTGTTCACAGAAGAAGCAGAAACAACAACGAAGCAAAGATGGAAACTGATCTTAACAGTAATAATCTCATAAAGTTTAAATGCACTGTCTCTGTTAGGACTTAACCTTACGTCGCAGGTTTCATACTTTAATGCACTTTAACGGACTTCGTCAAGTTTTAAGAACTAGGAACAACTGCTCAATGACGCACAATAAATAATCTTAAAGTCAGAGCTGTGAGATGAAAGAAACAGAGCTATGTGAGCATGTTACGAATTTGCCTGAGTGCAGCAATATACTATCTCATAGTATCAGTTGCTGCTGCCAAACCAAGCTTGTACTCAAAACTAAACCATTTCGAAATTCTCAAGCCTTCACATTTAGACATTCGTGTGAAAAGAGATGTTACTACAGGGCATATCAGATATAAACGTCTGTCCTTTTACGCCTTCGGGACAATCTTTAGCCTCCACCTTATTCCTGGATCACCTATTGTGGATCCTGCCAATTTCGAAGCCAGCCTGGTTGATGCCAAAGGTCACGCTGTGAAGTTCGATGTTGACCTCAGTGACTTTTACACTGGAACTGTGAGAGGACACCCTAAAGGGTTTGTGGATGCCAGTTATGTGGAAGGCGTATGGTCTGCTCAGATACACACTTCTCTTGACATTTTCTACATTGAACCCCTTACCAGACATGATGAGCTGGCCGGCGAGAGGGTAATGGTAATATATAGGTATGCCATATTTGTTCTAGGTTTGTCTTCAAGAATATTTAGTCAGTAGTATATTATGTATATATTAGCTTGAATAATTACAAATGTTTTGAGAATATGGTTGATATAGTTTTCATTATTATTGGACAAAGTCTGCTGGCACGGAAGAGAGCAAAAAATGGAAGTAGAGGTAATAAATAACTGTTGTTGTTTTCTTTTCCCTGCGTATACTTTTTTTTCTTTTTAAGAATTTCGGAAACTGTCAACGCCTCTAGGCTTTGACTTTACCCTAGATACACTGTCCATAGGGAGCTCGGGGAAAAAATGGATAAACAATTAATATTCACGTTCCACGGATACTGACTTACCGAAAGTCAATTATTGGCCGGATGGAATTGCCGACGGACACTTGGTCGAAGGTACACTTTGACGCTTTGACGATCGGCTGCTGGTGTAACTCTTAAAGTTTATCATAAGCAAATCAGTGATCCAAAAGATTAAAGGGTTTACAGCTTTTAAAAGGTTCACAGATAAACCAAAGGCCAAGTCCTATCTTAGAGGAAGTACAAACAGGCATGAAAGAAAATAAAAAAGATAGTGCTGGACTGTAAGGTTTTTTAAGGTATTTGACAAAGTATACCATCAATTTTATTACGCCAAGTTTTAGATTCTTCTAGAATTGCATGGTCAAGCAAGGCAATTTCTGTTTCTGGAATATTGCATCTGGGCGACAAGCACTCTTGCGTGAAATATTTTATAACCTTCGCCGTACTTCGCTAAAACCTATGCAAGGCATATGTCGTGGGGTCTAATTATTGACACCATACTCCTAAAGAAGAATTTATTTATTTAAATCCCTTTCATGTTTCCTGGATGTATGGGTCTTTGAACCCTATTGTTTTTTCTTCTTTTGGCCCTAGTAACATTTAGTGTCGTTCTACAAATACCACTATGATTTCGAAACATTTCTTCCATGGAGGTTAAAGTACGTCTTTTGCCCGATCTTTTAACGGGAAGAAAAAGGTTGGGTGGGGAGTCGGTTGGGNGGGGGAGGGGTGACCGTCCGAAATTTTTCACAAATCTCTTTCGAAAAAGGTCATCTCGAATTCTGATTTTATCCCCATTTGGCTGGTTCTGACCGCGTGCGAATACATAGGCCTACACAATTATTATTGTAGGCTACCTGAAACTTCAAAATTAGATACTTTATTTAGATAACAGGTAACTTTACATTTTCTACACCCTGATACTGGCTGGCAAGGCCTCAAAAAAGGGGGGATTTTATATATTAGCGGATTAATTGGGTTGTACACAATGAGTGATTTGCCCCTTTAATAGGTGCCAAAAACCTAACCGTATGATCAGTCTCCTTGACACGATTGACGATCGCATGCTTCTTGGTATTACGGCGGCCGTAGGTTAGGGTAAGAAAAGTAGGCTTCAAGGGAATTAATAATTTTCAAGGGATTACTCTAAACTGCACGCCTCTCAGTGCAAAACTAGGATAATCTACTCGGTTTGTTTTTATCACTCGTTTTAATCTACATATAAAGAGAAATTCCCTTCCCTCATTAACTCGTGGTAAAAAAAAAATCTCCTAATCTAGGGCGCATTTATTTGTAAGGAAATGCTTGGGATTCACGATCTGTAGGGACTTTTTAAAGTTTTTACTATGATCCAGCAGCTCATCTATTTAGCATTTCCGAAAATGTGGCTTCTTAACACTAAAAGATCGTCAGTTCCTTTATCATCTGGGATTATCAAGGTGAGGCATATCCCGTGAGGAAGACTACATGCTAGAAAGAAAGCGTAGAGGTTATTTCTGCTCAATTTTTGTAGGTCCACTCTTTGTTTGTAGCGTGCTTTCAACAGACACCACCTTGCATTGCAGGGTCCTGAACATGTTTGTGTGCAATAAAAAAACCCGTGCTCTAAGACCACTAAAAAGATATATATTTAAACTCTAGTCGCCACTTTACCCTACCAAACAATACCAGCAATTAATTACAATTTCTCTTATCAAGTCTCGGTTCAGCCTAAATTTTAAATGTCAGTTCGGGCTAGTGTTGGTTAGCTAGCTATCCGTTCGGCCTCAGGGTCTCAGGGTCTGTCGATCAAGGGTCGTCGGCCATAAACCATGTGGCCAGCTACGATGTTTACAGCCGCTTCAATCTTCAGAAACACAGACATCAAAATCATCAACATGTCTGGATTAGCAATCGACCTTCCTAGTGAACTCTACAAACCAGTCTCTGTCAGCAACAATGTCACCGCAGCAAGAGGTGAAAACTGGTCACGATTTGGACAGAGTATAACGCCTACAGCTTCCAAGAGTTCTAAACCCTGGTGGCCTTCGAGAAACTACAGAGATGAGCCCAGAGTGAAACGATCTAGCATCATGAACACGTGTGATCTGATGGTCATGATGGACACGTTTACATTTCAAAAAGTGGGTCGCAGTTCTCCTCACAGAAGTGCTGGACTGCTTCTTTACTGGTATCAGCTGGCGGATCGTGTCTTCGCCACCACAGACTTTAAGTCCCTCGACAAGGCGAGGTTGCTTGTTAGATCGATTGTGATTTTAAAAGAGTACACGCCTCTAAGTGAGCGTCGACGGGCTTTTAACCACGACCCTGCCTCAGGTATTGCTCCTGAGGCGATAGATACACTAATGGCACTGGCGGAGGAAGTGTCGTTTCGCGAGTACTGTCTAGGATATTTGACAACGCAGCGACAAATGGCACAAGAGACCCTTGGACTGGCTTTTCTTGGGAATAATCCGACGTAAGTTATTATAAGTTTGCCGCATGAACTATAAGGGTTTGCGGATTCAAATTTAGTGGCCTTGCCTGTCTTAGCTAACTGTTTATCTGATCTTCATTCTCAAACGGCAGAGTTTGTATTATTGTTGTTGCTGTTATTGTTGTTGTTGTTGTTGTTGTTGTTGTTGATGTTGTTGTTGTTGTTTTATAAACACATACATCCGATGTTGCCGTGCCTAAGATATTTGATATGAATCTTTGTCAAAAGAATACTGACATAAAACACTCTTTCATAAATGTTCATAACGAACCGATTATAATATTAATTACACCATTCCTAATGGCTTGATAATGGACTTGATATCCCTGACATTATATTCTATTATGGGTAAAATAATTATGATAAAAAGGCAGCAGTTCGACGCGCTGCCACTTCCAGAGACGATGGTCACGAGTGTTTGGTTTAGGACGGGATTTCTGTAGGGAATGCTCACTAGGTAAAAAGAACAATCCTTTAATTCTGAGGCAGTCTTTTAATTTTCCGCCAATATGCTCAGAAAGTGGGATTCTCAGCAATAGAGGAGAAAGCAACCAAGAAAGACGATTGCACGCCAAAATGGCTGACCTGCGAGTGGTGTTTGCTATGCTTATGTCTTTGTTAGTAGAGGAAGAGGATGATTTCGTCATTTATTAACATTCATAACACGCTTCATTCTATCCGCATTCGCCTCCAACACAAGGCCGTTTATAAACGTTCCATTTACATATTTGAAACCGTAAGTCATTGTAGCCATTGTTGTCGAGCTTCCACTTCCCGTGCGCCGCATAATTATATATCATTCACCAGATTTTTTAACTAATGTGCAAGCTCTGGTTACTTGTCTGAAGGGTTCCCGCAGGGGAACAAAACAAGTACCATACATTCTTGGCTACGTTTGTTAGGTCTTCTGTGACGTCATGAAAGATGTCAATTCAAATTGTTCACATATGGACGTAACCGGTCGAAGTTCAAATATCTCTGGCTGGAGTCCTTCTGAATGCTTAGTCTACCACCTACTCTAGCGCCTTCTAAGTGACGCGTGTTCATGTAGATAATTTACGATAATGTGACCATGAATGCTTGGATACTGTTTTCGTCTAGTTTGTTTTGAGGTTCATATCGTAACTCTCTATTCATTCTTGTTTTTGGCTTTGCAGCAGCTTTGTAACACCTTGTGTAAACTAAGGTATGAAACTTATCACTGTCAATAATGCAGGACGTCCACGCCCTACTGGAGAGCCGGACTGTGTGCTGCCAATTCAACAAAGGCTGCCAATGTGGGATTTTCAGTTTATGTATCTTCTGTCCATTTGGATCCGGTAAAAATGACATCACCGTTATCGTTATATTATTACTAGATGAGTATACCTACCGCTGCCCGTGTGTGTGTGTTGTGTGTGTGTGTGTGTGTGTGTGTGTGTGTGTGTGTGTGTGTGTGTGTGTGTGTG
>JAWQUT010000094.1:544827-554827 GCA_033807755.1 Ellobium chinense
CCAACCCCCATCCACCCGAAAAAAACAACAACAACAACAACAGAACCCAAACAAAAGTTCCTCACATGTAAATTGATTAGGCTTAAATCAAATATTTGATGTTGCCGTATAAGTTCTCCACCGAAATACTACTGTGGGTTATTTTTTGTTCAAGAAAGTTGATGTGCTTTTGTGGGTTTCATAAGCCCTAATCTTCCTGTGATTGCCACTAAAACGAAAAAGTTCCTTTTACTATAAATTGATAGTTCACAAATAAATATTTGTTCATTTTTTTTGTTGTTGTTTTGGGGGAGGGGGGAGGGAAATTTTACTCTGACCGGTAAAGCATCTTCTGTGTGACGATTTGCAAGCTAACATTAACGTTATTTTGGTTATGACATGCAATCTGACATGTCTTCTTAAAGGGGTAGACTAACCTTCTGTTGTAGTTTATACTGCAGGACTGTGGTGCACACTACTTAATACATGTGGTGTGCAAACATGCGCATCAGAGTGTGAAACAAGGCCTTCTTTTGTTCCAGTTGTAGGTGTTGATCTTAAGAAAGCTTTCTCGTTCAATACAAAGGTTCTTTTACCACAAGATATCACACATGTATTTGAGAAACGTTAATGCCCGTAATGACAGAAGGGTTTTTTTATATTTATGTTTCAATATTAAGTTATAAATATGGAATCAAGGGATATGACTGTTTTTCAAAGAAATATAACCAGAATTAAACTCACAACAATAAAATCCCTTTGTCACTGCATAAATGTGTCTTAAATACATTTGTGAAATCTGGTGGTGAGGTAACATCAACAAATAAATCTTTCCTAAGATCAACATGCACAACAGAGGTAAAGCTCACTGTTTAGAACTTTGGTACTCAACTTTCCATGTAAAGTGTATTGATTTAGAAAAAGGCAGTGAGCACCACAATAATACACTATAATGTAGGATAGAAGGGTGGTCTACCCCTTAATTTTGTTATACTTTTTCATAACTTTCAAGTTACCCTTTGCATTCGAGAGAACATGATATAGTGGAATGAACACTGGTAGTGTGTGCAAATATTCAGTTTAGACTATTGGAATTGATGCGGCATGATAAAGAGCTATTTTGGTGATCTCGTTGCACACAGTTGAAGATATTATATTAAAGCTTGCACAATGTCATCCATAGCGTGATTTACTCCACAAATAAATTCTAAGTCAGGCCCATAAGCAGTATTAATACTGATGAGCTCTTTTCCTTGCAAGTTTGTATTTATCAATGTTCCCTTTTTTCTTCAATTATTATTTTTTATGACAGCGGAAATTAATTACACAGAAATCATGAGGACATTCTCTTGCTTTTCGTTCTCCACGAAAGCAACATTACAGGCGAATGAGAAATATATATCATATAACCTGAATACGACCAATAAATTTTAGTTTGGAAACAAAGAGTTACCACACACATAGTTTACGATAGGCTATATCGTGTGAACTCCCCCTGAAGATCAAATCACTGCTATTTAAAAACTCCGTGGTTTTGATTAAGCTGTTTCCACCACCTAATGACGAAATACAAAGTTGTTACTCCTGACACTGTCGATCATAGATTTCTGTTTTGAATGCCTGTTTTGCCTTCTGTTTTGAAGTTGCGAATCACCGTGGACCTTTCATATTTTGTCCGTATTCACATTTTACTGCAGTACAAAGCCCACAAGTGCCTGATTCCAAATAGGGTGGAGATGCACTCGTGTGGAGATGGCCGCTATGACGACAGTGAAGAATGTGACGAGGGACAAGATAAGATGATGCCTTGCTGTACACATAATTGCAGGTTTGATGCATATCTTTACCGACTCTTTTGATTGTCTCCTCTTCTCTTTTCTCCTCTCGAAAGTCATTTAGCAAGCATTCAGTACCGGTGGTTTAGTTTGGAATTCACCGGTTTATTTGAGAATGCGGTTAAAATTATTTTTTTTAGAGAGGGACATTACATTCTTTTGCCTTTCTCATAATGTAGGCTCCAGTGCCGTATGCATAATCCTTACACTAGTTAACACCCTGCGGTAACCAAGGAAAACTCTCAAAACATTAATGTTCACTACAGTTAACGCAGTGCATTAGTTAACGAATGGATTATGCATACGACTACAGAATTGTTAATTTTGTCAAAACATTAATTACATTTACTGCATACTAAGCTGGGATTATAATCATCCAGTGTCTCGTACAAAGACTACCATACATGCACATGCCAACGTTCTCTAACCTGAGTAGACCTACAGTGTTGCTGTTGTAGCGTGTATTACTGAACTATTCGTGTCCACTCATGTTGCAGTAATTCCAAAGGTGGAGTTTAAAAAAAAATGAAAATACGACTCATCTATCCCGTAGGGAAATTAGTTTAAAATGTCATATGGTGCTATACATCTCATTCATAATGCATAAGCATTGAACAGTATACATCATAATTATAAAGCTTAAAGGTGTTTCTTTGTTTTAGTGTCTGTCGCGAGTCTGTTTCTTGTTTGACGTCATGCTCACATACCTGTAGTATAGGTCTGTTTACTGGTATTGGGTCATATAATATATTATGATTGATAAACCTCGTTCATAGCTAACTGACTACAAAAATAAAAAAGAGAATTTTGTCTGCGGAGAGGTCGTTTTATGTATATCTATCTGGGACATGTATTTAAGGGATTTACTACTCTTCCATAATGCATTATTGTGGTGTACAAAGCCCGTTCTAATTCAGTACATGTTGCATGCAAATTTACGCCAGAAAATGCTAGATAGTGCAAGTATGTGTTTGGCTGTATGTGTGCGTGATGGTTCATTATACTTATTGCAGATATTTTGGTGCCCTCGTTATGCCTTGGGGGGGGNGGGGGGCTCAAACATTCATTGATTTTGCGCTGGTTTTCAGGTTGCGCAGTAATGCAACTTGCTCACCATCGAGTTCACCATGCTGCACTGATGACTGCAGAGTGGCTCCACCGACACAGACGTGCCTTGGAGATCTTAGTAAACCGTGTTATAAAGTTTCTCACTGTGATGGGGTGGAGTCCAGAACATGTCCAAAAGCACATTCTTTACCTAATGGTGCACCATGTGGAGATTTCGGGACATGTTGGTTCGGAGAGTGTCTAAACTACTGTGCCAACAAATCTCGCATGTCGAATCCTCCAGGACGGTTAGAGCTTTGTCATTGTGATTCAAACAGACGCGCCGGATGTTCCATCTGTTGTCAAGATGTAGCCACACAAGAGTGTAAAGTCATGCCAGTCTTCAATCCAGACAACACTGTGTGCCCTTACGGCACTTGTTATGGTGGAATATGCAAAAAGAATTCTGATGACAGCTACTTAACAATGGTTCAAAAACTACACAGAATAAGAGCACTGGAGAAATTCCCGTTCGTTAGCAATTTAGTTGTTTTCACAATAGCTGTTATCACGCCCATCTATACAACCGCAGCAGTTTATATTTTCTGGCGAGTTGAACGTTCAAAAATAGAGAGAGATGGAAAGGAGCAAGCCACATTTGAGGTCATTAATGATGAGGATGAAATCCCCGCATTTAGGCGTGCATTAGCCCTTGATGGCAGAGAATTTCAGTTTCTTGAAAAGAAGATCTCTGGGCAATATTATATAGTTGGAGATTCTGGTACGGAAGTGGACCGAGAACTTTGATAGAAGTCAAGAGCAGCAAGTAACTAATCACGTTCGTTAATCATTTAATGAATACCGCATTGACAACCCCCAAAATCTTGCCAGGCTTCAAGAGCATCATACTGAGGTGAGCAGAATAATCTTAATGAATCTTATAATTAACGGCAATGTATGGTAAAAGTAAGAACGAACGAAAAGGGTGAATCGGCTTAAGGGCTCCGTTTGTTTGGTTCCTGCAATTTGACAAAATGAGAAGCCACATTCCTTCCTTGCATACTGTGGGCAGTCCCTAGCATAGGGTACACTCTTTGCTGATGCGCGCCAGTCACACTGAGGAAGGATGCACACCTACTAGAGGTTTGTTTGTTCTGTGGCAGTTTGTAAAAAAAACCCGGAAGAAAAAAGTCGGCAATATTGCGGCATGTACGGTTTCAAGCTTGTTAATGAAACATCTTATCAACGGCCCTGGGTCGGAGAAGGATGTGGCAAGAATCAACGGTGATCTGTATGCTAATAAATTAGGCAAAGAAAACACCACTCGCAAGTCAGTGCATTGTTTCCTGTCGCTTCCGCATTAGTCGCAACCATTTTGGCTTGCCTAGAGATGATACTTCCTTTGCTAAGGAAAGGGTGAGGCTTCCCATTTCATCACATTGCGGGACTCAAACAAACATAGGTCTGAACTGAACAGTGCGCTAGTCTCATAACAGATCTATCCCAGCTGTGTCAAGTGCATGTAAGCACGTGTATACACAATAGAATAGTATAACAGCACCGTTGCAGTCTCTTTTCTACAACACACATTATGTCAAAAGGAAAAATTGAATTCCTCTTCTTATCTCAGCAAGCTATTTTTAGTGTGAGATGTCTAGCATAACCAAGACATGGGATACTGACAAGGATTACCACGTTACACGTCACCGAAGCTACGTCATGTCTAGACAACTACGTCACCAAACGCGCTACTTTCCCACGCTTAAAGTGTTTTTGTTGAAAACGCACCAACAGGTAATGATTGTAACTACTCATCACCAAAAAGAATACAGTCTGTGGAAATACCCGATGTTCATAATGCAAGAGTAGTGCATTTAGGAGCTACTTGGTCTATATACATTTTTTTTCATTGTACAACTCGCATATTCACAGTCCCTCTCGTTCTCTTTCGCCTATTCATTCTCTCTCTCTCTCTCTCTCTCTCTCTCTCTCTCTCTCTTTCTGTTTCTCCCTCTCATGGTTTTACCTTTTAACATGACCTGCCTCGAACCCCAGCCTTCTATTTTTGTACACGAGTTGTGAATTGTAGTTGTAGGGCTTGAAAAAGTGTGAGGTTTGTTCGGTTCAGTACCTTGTCTGTTTAGTTAGTTGCAAGTTTTCTCCTGAAGAAGCCCCCACGGTCGAAAATTTGAGAATAAATTCAAGATTAACCTGTTAATGCGGTCGTGACTTTTCTTATGGATATATATATATATATATATATATATATATATATATATATATATATATATATATATATATATATATATATATATATATATANGAAAAAAATATGTGTAGTGTTAGCAGCCAGCAGGAAAGCGTTTAGACAGCTGTTTACACGGATGGGGAAATTTTAAAAGGTTGACAATTAATTGACCGCACATACTTTCAGACGATTATAATTGACCCCACATTTAATATTTTTTAAAGCGATGAAGACAAGCTGTAGTGACACTTCGTGTTATTATTGTTTAGCCCGAGAATTCCAGTACAGGACTTATACTTTTAAGGAACTTTCCCTTTTTTCCGAGGGAACTTTTGTTGTGAACAAGAAATGTAAAAGGAAAAGAACTGTGTCCCCGAAAAAAAAAATAAATGTTCTCCTGGTAATTATTTTCCCAAGAATTACAAAATAGGAATATGCGTGTTTTAAAGGTGTTTGTTTTATCATTTTCATTGTGCCAGTGAATTGGCACCAATTATATTATTATGTCATCATCATTAAAGAGACAAGTTTGCACAACAGTTGTGAGAAATTCAGGAAGTCGGATAACGTGGATCCCGAAAATTTGTAGGTCTGATGTAGTAAGACAGACAATTAGAAAGAGGAAATGGGAACTTTGGTTGGTCAGCAAGGAATTTAAGCTAACACAAGGACGTAAATCAGGACGTTTCTGTCCTCGGAAGTGGAAACCTTGCTCCAGTTTTTCTTTTTTTGCGTGTGTTTTTGAACAGCGTGATGATATGGTAGCGGAAGTTGTGGTGTTTGGAAGGAATAGAAGGGGATTTTTTGGTGCCGGTGGTGGTAGGGGTGGTTGATGGTGGGGGATGATGATAGAGTTACTCTATTTTCCACAGAGTTACCTGATAGCTCCAACTCACAAACTCGCTCACGGATTCGGAGCATGCCACGATCTTGACCAAGAACAATGCTCATCGAGAGAAACTGACAGGGGCAAATACATCATGTACCTTCGAGTGGACCGGGGACTCGATGTCAACAATTTGTTGTTCTTGGAGTGCAGTATTAACAACATTAGCAGAGTTCTCAAGGTAGCGGGGTGCAGTGTGAGGGGAAAAATGGGGAGGGGGGACACCACACCAATGCCACAAAGTGGAACACGCAATGGAGTTTGCCTATTATTATCTTCTCTCAGTCTAGTGATGTAATTGCATTTAAAGAAGACGATGATAGCGTAGTGTTAGCCTGAACGATGGCTGAAGCCATTTATATGTACACTCTAGATGTAAACTTGGGTTAGAAATCAACAGTACTGCAGCCTGAAACTATATATGGGGCAAATCCACACCTTGCAACAAATTTCACCTGTGCAAATAATCAGAAAATGTAATATATAATATATTATAGTGATAAGTGTCAATATGTTTATTCTCTCTAGGCCTATTGCCGTGTAATTTGATATCCTCTTAATAACGTGATTTTAATGGGTTGAAAGTTGAAGTGGGGTTTCCCAGTTATTTGTGTTTCCCATCAAATTTTACCTTTAAACTGCATTTTCTCACAGTTATATTGAATGTGTGCCTCGGATGTAACTTGATGGCATTATTATCACAATTGCAGATAGTTCTTCGGATTTTTTTGTTTTCATAAGCCAGATTAATGAAGTATAAGTTAGAATTCCCCTCAACTGCCCCACTCATGGCATAAATTACATGGTCGATGTGGATGCCTTATCCATCCGCTAATATCGTAAAGCAAGGAGCGCACTTTTGAAGTTGTTCATCAGCCATTCTCTCTCTAAATGCACTCTCATGATTTCTGTATTGAAGTTAACTAGTCACCATCAACCTTTCTATACTTGTTCGCGTTCACATTCTACTGCAGTACAAAGCCCACAAATGCCTGGTTCCCAATCCGCGATTTGCCTTCCTGTGGAAACGGCCTCTCTGATGAAGGTGAAGAATGTGACGAGGGACTCGACAACACAATGCTTTGTTATCAGTACATGCAGGTTTGGCACTTACTTTTGTTCTGTAGACTCCACGGCTTCAGATTTGCTGTTATTACTGCCATGTTCATGAAGGTGTTGGCTTATGGGCTTGCACTTTAGACACCTAGGATCCATATATGAACACAGGTCCCGTATACTGCAGTTGGCAATCGTATATTATAGAGATCTATATATGCAGACATATTCTGACCTCTGGCACCGGTGCACCTTAAATGGTGTTTCTTCTGATTCTGTTTTATGTTTGACATTGCGTTCACATCGCTGCAATCCATGACTATGTAAATGTGAGATCATATTTGAAGACGTAAATGTTGAACTGGATCTAAATTTACTTTGGGGCCAGACCAAATTAATTTTAGCACTGATTCCATTCCAAATGTGGACTGAGCGTGATGATATTGTGTTGTTTTTGCTTTCAGGTTGCACAGTAGTGCTTCTAGTTTGCCATCAAGTTCACCATGCTGCACCGATGACTGCAGAGTGGCTTCACCGACACAGACGTGCCTTGGAGAGCTTAGTAAACTTTGCCATGAAGATTCTCACTGTGATGTGGTGGTCTTCAGAATTTGCCCGAATTCAAATTGTTTACCTAAAAGTGCTCCGTGGGGAGATTTTTTGACATGCTAGTTCAGAGAGTGTGTAAACTTCTGTGCCAACAGTGCAGTTAGAGCCTTGTCCTTGTGACTCTGAAAGGCGTGCTTAGTGCTACACATCTGCTGTCGAGATCTACCAACACAAGAATCCAAAGTCATGCCAGTCTTCCGTCCGGATAAAACTGTGTGCCTTTACGGAACTTGTTATGGTGGTATATGTAAAATGCATAATGACGACACCTATTTAGCAATGGTGGAAAACTTATCGAAAGTAAGAAAACTAGAGAATCCCTTTTTGTAACCCATTAAGTGATCTGCACAATAGCAGTTGTCACTCCTGTATATGCAATCGCAGTAGTCTGCTTTCATTTGCTAGAAGAAAGATTGGAAGCAAAGATAGGTCTAGGAAACGAGGATGAAGAGGGGCAAGAAGTTTTGGAAGAAAAGAGTATTGATGAGTATATGTCGGTGGCAGTTTACGAAGAGGACAAGCCGAAACACCGGAATGAAGACACATTATCCCAATGTCAGCAGAAAATCTCAGACAAACATATCATACCAAGAAACCATAGTGGTTTGGTAGATCATGAGCATCGACAAGAGCCACGATTAGCAAGTACTGATCTGATTAGCCATGACACTATGACTAGAATCATCATTTGATGAATACTACAAACTGCATAGGAGCCAAAGACAGAAAATCAAAAGATAGACGATTTTACTTAAGATGACATCGAGCCGCCTATGGAAAAATCATTCTAGAAAAATCAGAATACTAGTGAAAAAGATCTGTGAGATGGCTACGACCCTGAAATATGTATCCGATGGAGCTGAGAAAATTATTAGTGGCCTCGCCTACTGAGGTTAGTATGTAAACGCTTCAGCGGAGAGTACGTAGATGTGAAACTTAAAAAACTTCCACTGTTATTATTATCATCATTAGGTAATATTATTTCAGTATTCCTCTTTCAAAAACAATGCTCCAATTAATTTAATGAAAGTAGAAAGTACTGCGCCCTGCATTCTGTCAGCCAATTTCATTCTGTCACTCAAACTCAGACCAGACTGCATGTTTTCTGTAGCAGAGACATACATTTTGGTCTGGGCAATACTTTTGCATTGATAAACCAGCCGATGCATCACCATACTCGGCACCGGACTGGACTGAGGATGTGGTCGTTCGAATCGAAGAACTTGGACATCGACGCTTTGCAGTGGAGCACCGCACAATAATCGGTCGACCTGGCTGCAAGTTTAATTTTATAAATGTATACTGCAACCAAGCGGATTTCCCATCATATAAATTATACTAGTATAGAGATAACATACGATTTGATCTCAACATATTTCCAGGCATAGACTAGTTCGTTCCTTCAGAAGAAAAGCATCTAAAGTCTTCCGAAGATTACTAAGAAAGACGAAAAAAGATCTAGATGTTTTGTTAGTCAAAGTTTACTTAGATTGGTTCCGAATTCTTATCCATTCTTTATGTCATAAGATCTTTATTTATGCTATTCCACGCATCTCTGATGTCATGCGATAAGAACGATTTTTGTAGCTTGTATTTGTAGACTTTCTGTTTTTCCTGTAGTGCTCTTTTGTAAAGTCATTCCATGGTTTTCTTCTTTTATGTATTTTGTCTGAGAACTCCCTTATTTGTAATTAGGATATAACTTTTGTGGTCTCAGATACCATATCTTAGAAAATGTAATGTATTTACACATTATTTTATTAAGTTCACTGACATCAAGGAATGCACCCAAGACTACAGAACATTCAAAACACCAACAAAATCGATTAAATGCATTTCATCTCATATAATAAGTCTCTCTAACAAACTAAATAGTCTTCTTCATGAGTCTGCAATCTGGCATATTAAGGCGAAGTATGTACTTTAAATTATTTACCTAAACGTTATAAGTGTTTGATATTATACAATTTTGAGCCTTATATATTTTTGAGATATTTCTCTAACATAGATTTATCACTGGTCCCGATACGGTCAAATCCACATAGAATCGTACACTGGTTACCTGAAACATGTTCTCTTGTGTGCAATATTTTCTTTGTTAATATATGTATACAGTTCATATATACATGGGTTCTCATTGTATCAGCAGTTTGTACATACTGAAAAAAAATAAACAAACTGTTTGTCTGACTTGTTTCATTCTGATTCTTCATTTTTGTATCAGAATTCATACTTGGATATTGAATCTGCAACAGAAAATGTTATCATATTGCTATAATTTATGGCAGGTAGAGATGACATATTATAGTATTGCAGGTACAGTATTTGTGATGTTAATGT
>JAWQUT010000094.1:561807-581995 GCA_033807755.1 Ellobium chinense
ATATATATATCATATGACCTATTCTACCAATAATTTGTCATTAGTTGCCTCTTTCACTTTACTTTTTCATTCTCAGTCTTTCGGTCTTTTCCTTCCTGAAGTTTGAGTATACTTTTAACTTGTCCCATTACCAGTTGCTCACCTAGAAGAGAAAGTCGTTACAACTAGAAAAGAGTGAGTATGTGTGGCTATCAGTGAATGTCGCAGTTTTTGTCAGTTCACACGCTTGCACATCTGGCTCTGTCCAATTCGTCGTGTAGGCGTGCATTATCATGGCTGTCAAAATATTTTGTGTTTTAAACTAGGACATAGTATGAGATAGCCATTGGTCGTGTGACTCTGCCCATCTGGAAGATTGTTCTTGTTAGATTAATAACTTCAATCTGAAACATACAAGTTATATTAGTTCGTGATAGTGCGGAGGCGTATGCTGAGCTGCTGTCACTAGTGTCTGTGGTTTACCATTTTTTGTTTTTTTATGTACAATTGGTTATAATAAACTTTCCTGTTTCCTGCTATCTCCAACAACAGAACTAATCACCATGTAGGTCGTACAATGTTGTTGTTTTTTTTTCTAAAATGTAATGCACTTTCTCAAGGCTGGCAATGAGAAAAGCAATTATTTTCAGACAATTAGGCATCAGAATTGAGCCTTGAGGTGTCAGAAAAGGGGACGGATCGGACACATATGACTTCCTCATAATATGACCAAAGCCAAAAGAGGCGATTTATTTAGCGGAATGGGAATCACTTGTTCACCGACAAAGTGGAAATCTAACATACTCTCTTTGAAAATAAAGCTGAAACATTTTCTCTTTGCCTACCATAACTTGTGTTTCCTGGAAGTTTAAGAATGGGACAGCCCTTTTCTCCCCCATCCACATAATGATCTTGACAGATTTTTTTGCCCTGACGTAGACATATGTTTGTATTATATAAGTAAATGATTATAATTTGCCCGCATGGATACGGTGGAAAAAATACAAGAATTTTTAAATTACTTGATTTCTATGTCGGAGTCGGTACCCTTGGGGGCAGTAAAAAAGGCATTTTTTTTTTCTGAAACATTTTAAAATCAGCTTTCATGATTATTCTAGTTAGATTATATTTTCTTAAAACAACAATTATCTCATAAAATTACCTTTCATGTTGGTTCTAGGTATATCATATTATTTTCTTGAAACATTGATTACATTGTAATTAGGTTCGTAAACTGGTCCATAATAATTGAACCTTGAGTTGTCAGCGTGGGGGTTTCACTAAGTGAAACACGTAAATCTCCTGACGCTTTATAGGCATATGGATGGTCCCGTAGCGGATCAGGAAGGATTCCCCACCACTGGGAAACGAATATCATCCACTTTGTGATATTAGTTGGCTTTCTGTACATGTCTTTTCTGTCCATGCGCTGTGAATGGTCCCCTGGGACGGTCCTTAGGTTGCTAGGCACCCTTGAGTTCAGTAATGAAGAGGCATTAAACAGTATAGAGCAGTAATAGCTCGATATAGGGCAATTCTGGCCCTCTAACTGAACTGCACAAGGACGATACGAAAAAAAATACAGTGCGGGAACTTGTCTAATTAGGTACAATAGTACTATAATCTATGTTTCATCTCTGAAAGAACAAAAAGTACACAATCTTCAACAGTCGGTCTTGATCCCATGCTGTGGCATATTTTTTATTGTGAAATCCACATTCTCAGTGCTTTGTAACGATGACTACATCTACCTATTATATAAAACTATTCTGGAACCAGCCCGTGCTTTGGATGGAGACTGGATCGTTGCCTCACTCTGTGGGAGTGCCAAGGGTCAGAAGCGTTGCCCTCAAGGCCAAAGACTGCAGGGTGAAAAAAAAAGAGCAGTTATGCATTGATAGTAATAGGACGATGGGCTGCGTCCAAACAGTCACAGGCGGGGGGGGNGGGGGGGTAAGAAGGAGACATTACGACCCTTAAACCTGGCATAATCCAGGTTTTTTAGAAGTACGAGACCAACGAGTTCAGCTGAACTTTGACAATTCATTGTCACCGGTCTGATAAGACTTGAACGAAATGCAGACTAAACAGGAAATGCGAGTATATAAATGACCGTGAGTTACATATTGCTTTTACATTGCTACCAGCATAATCCTGAGCATCTTCTTACCAAGAACAACAGCAGCTATGATGTTCCTGACACTGTTGTCAGCCCTTCTTCCACTCGCCCTCTCTCAAACTCATGCTCCACCGGACCCCACGACAATCTGTTGGCCGGACATAATCCAGTTCGAGAGTTATGACCTGAATACTGAGGTGAGTAATGTCTCTACTGGACAGGCTGCTTCATAACTTGGCTGAGCCAGTAGTGCATTGAAATATTTTTCTATCGCCACTGGTATTCCTGAGACAATTTCTCACTAAACACAGATGGTAGTTTTGGTAACAACAAATGGTCTAGATGACAACGCTTCTCTCTCTGTTACTGCTATTTTGATGTAGTGTTGAGCATGCAATGGAGATTGTGTGGATAAATATGTGCTTGGAAGTTAATATGCTCTATTAATTAGCAATAAATCTAATTTCATGATCACATTAATGATTGCTATAGGCATCTTTCAAATAATAAGATGTTTATAAATTACTGTGAACTACACAGTGTATTGTAACAGTAACTGTCATAATTCCAAAGTTTTGTCAAGAAAATCATTTGCTTAGGATCTTTGTTTACAGCATAGATGTCACCATAGTCATATATGCCATAATTAGTAACGACTAAAAGAGCATCAGGAAAAGATGGTTTGATAAAGATTACAATATATTATTTGTAACAACTGTTCATTTCCTCAAAACACCAACATTTTGCCAACATCAAGAATATAATCATGGATTGTCCGAACAACATTCTTAAAGTACTAGAATTAAGAATTTGTATTTCTGTTTATTTATCTTTGTGTACCCACATGTCTCTTTCCTTGATCCAACACACTTTAACCTCTTATGATATTCTTCATTCTATTAGAACCCATCGTAATTAGGAGAAGCCGCACGTATCAGGCAGACTGTGTTTTAATGATGACTGGAATGCATTCTTTCTTGTTGTCATTTCAGGAATTTTTTGTCAACGCTGCTGACTTTACTAAGGGCATTTATTCCAGAAAGGGAGACTATAGCTTTGTACAAGATCAGAACAATGTGAGTATTAAATCTCGTCGACCGATAATTAGAGTCAGCGAAAGATGACACTTCAGTGTGAGTACATGCTTATATTTTCAAAATGGTTCAGAAATTTTCGAAGTCAAGAAAACAGAAAAAGAGAAACACTAGAGAAAGAAAAAAAACAACAAAAATGACGCAGATAAACTTGAAGAAAGGTATGTATATTCAATAACTGCAGCCACATAAAATGAGTTGTCAAGGTTACGTATCCGAAGGAGAGTGTTCTAGAAGAGCCTTGGCGGTCTTAGTGAATTGAGAAGTCTCCAGCAGTGTCCTGAACAGGCTAGGCCGAGAGCTCTGGCCTGGAGTGGGTAGGTGGGTGGGTGTATGTGTATGTATAGTATGTGTGTGTGTGTGGTGTGTGTGAGAGAGAGAGAGAAAGAGAGGAAGACAGAGAGAGAGAGAGAGGGCATGGGAGGGAAGATTGAAATATCTTTCTTAGTTGCTTAAGAATAAAACATCTTGTTTTTTCGCCTTTTGTAAAATAAAGTAACAAAAACAACTTTGTCACCAATAATTACAGCAAGTACTTTATTAATGGATCTATGTAAAACTCTGCATCTCAGCGTGAGCACAGCAATATATTATAATATATACGTCCTCCTTATATTCCGGTAGACACTCATTCGGGCAATAGGCACAGCCGCAGAAATCGCAGGTTTGTCTTATCACATGCTCATTTATTCTTTCCTTTTTCCTCTTCATTTATCTTTCAAGCATTCTTTCCATCCTACCCTACCTTGCATTAGAAACTCTTTCTGTGTACTCATTCCCTGAGCCCTTTAAAGGGTGCTCACTTTTTTAGTTTTACTTCTTGTAACACCACAGCTGAAGACGTACGTCATTAGACCTGATGGCGCTTGTGTGTCTTTCGATGTTACCAAGGAGGACCTAGTCTTCCAGTGTTTCCCAGGTGAGAATATGATCCTATGAGACTGATGTATCGGTTTTGAATTATATAAAGCGCCTACATAATAATATAGGCAAACGCAGCTCGGCTCTCTGCTAATGCCTTGTATACAAACTAAATAACAAATTGTCTTGCAAGACTGCTCTCTCCTAGCAGAACTAATAGGACGGTTATGACTATCGTTGGCTGACTATGAGACGAAGCTATAGGTCTTTGGCACCTATTGGTTTTTCTTCTTTTGGCCCTGTTAACATTTTGTGTTATTCTACATATACCAATGTGATTTCGAGAATTTTTTTCCATATAGGTTAAAGTACTTTTTCTGCCCGATCTTTTAATGGGAAGAAAAAGTGGGGGTCAACGCCCAAAATTTTTCACAAATCTCTTTCCAATGCTGATTTGGTCCCCAGTTTTTCATTCGGCTGGTTTTGACCGCCTGCAAATACATAGGCCTACACACTTTTTTTTTTGTATCTAGAAGGCTCAAACTGGACCTGAAGCTTTAAAATTGGATGCTTTATTTAAATCACAGGTCAATTTACATATTTCATACACCCTGACACTGGCTGGCAGGGCCTCAAAAAAGGAAGATTTTATATATTAGCGGATTAATTGGATTGTACACAATGAGTGATTTGCCCCTCTAATAGGTGTCACAAACCTTAACCCCTCCCCACATTTAATTATTTTCTTCATATGTTTTGAGAAGTCAGTAGTGCTGCTTTCTCTACTGTTGAAGTGTCTCTTTCTTGCTTCTTTAATGACAGGGGATGATATTCCTGTGGTGAGGTATATTTGCAAAGGATATAGAAAATGTTCAATAGTTTGACTCACTGATATGAATTGGATGAGGTGTTGATAGCCTTTGTTAGTTCCCTGGAGAAATATGCAACCGTCAGCTGTCAAGCACATTTATTTCCCTACAAAAGTGTGCCAACGTTGCTGAAATATCTGTCTTAGATCATTCTTATGGCCCAATTTAGAGTTTGATACCTCTCAAAATAGCCAATTCTCTTGATAACATATAATAATATGCTACTTTTAAAGCTCCCATGAACCTACAGTTCAACCCTAAAATTTTGCCATGGTAGCCTATTGGGGAAGGGGAGGGGGGGAGACTAGTAGGGAATGATAAGAGGGGATTGACTTGGGAGTGATTGGGAGAGAAGGGGAAAAGTTACCTCCTCTTGGCTGGTCATTGTTTCCCTGTAAGCACCTTGACATGAGCAGGTAGTTTTTAGTCGATCATATTTGCAACCCGAATGGAAATATGCCAGGTACTAGCTGCTGGTTAAGGTCGTTGGCACCTATTGTTTTTTTCTTCTTTTGGTCCTATTAACATTTTGTGTTATTCTACATCTACCACTGTAACTTTGGGAACATTCTTCCAAGGAGGTTGAAGTACTTCTTTTGCCAGATCTTTTAACGGGAAGAAAAAGCGGGGTCAACACCCAAAGTTTTTCACAAATGACTTTCGAAAAAGGTCACCTCGAATTCTGATTTGGTCCCCAGTTATTCATTTGGCTGGTTTTGACCGCATGCGAATACATAGGCCTACAGACAGGCTATATTTTTGTTTTATCCAGAAGGCTTAAATTGTACCTGAAACGTTAAAATTGGATGCTTTATTTAGATCACAGGTCAGTTATTTACATATTACTACACCCTAACACTGGCTGGCAGGGTCCCAGAAAAGGAGAATTTTGTATATTAGCGGATTAATTGGGTTGTACACAATGAGTGATTTGCCCCTAGTTTAGGTGTCACAAACCTATAGAAGGGGAAGAGGGAGGGGCGGGACAGCCACAGCCGTGCAGCCCCCATGCTTATAGCATTCTTCAAGCATAACCAGGGAACGCTGAAGAAAAAGATGTATCGTGAAAAGCATTCTACGTTCTTGTGTGAGAAATGGGCAGGTGACAGAAAGTCAAAAGTCATCCAATATTTTCACTTCTTTCGCTGTAAATCACTGGGAATGGCTGGGTCATTACTATTCTCTTGTCTAAAAAGGCAAATTTGGGGCTATGTTATTGACTTGTAGTTATTGTTGTTGTTGTTTCGTTGTTGTTGTTATTGTTGTTGTTGTTGTTATTGTTGTTGTTGTTGTTATTGTTGCTGTTGTTGTTATTGTTGATGGTAATGATGATGTTTTATTCAAATGTTTTTGAAACATTGTGTGAAATTGGTGAGATGTGTAACGTAGAAAAAGTCCATTTTTTATTATATTGAAAGATAAAACGGAAGATAAAACGAAAGACAACAAGCATGTTATATAAGTAACAGAAGTTATGAAATTAACAGTGTGTGTGTTTATTACCATAGAATAATGACAAATATAATCGCTTGCATGAAATCGTACACGTCAAAATACATAATTTCCAGGAGAAGGAAATCAACGCGTCAATTTTCGTAAATTTGGGATTCTACTTAACTTTGTGAATGTTGTGTAATGTGTGACAAATTTGGGTTTGAGGTGTTAGAACTTACTGAGCTACAGTTTACAAAAAAAAAAAAAAGAGAAAGCTTTTTTGTTTATAGATTTCTGTTACTGGAATTGCTTGGTGCAAAAGTTCGTCACTGGCTTATATCCGGAAAAGAACAATAGCGCTCTCATTAATGACGTTATGTGAAATGCATGAACAAATGCGTGCAGTTTTCCGATATGAGCATTTATCCAGGGTCATGAGAAATATTTCGCCTTTCCCCATTGTATCACGAAACAATTAATTCTAAAGATTTGAGGTTTTGACACAACGTGCGCGACGTTAATGGCGGTCCAAAGGCTTGAAAACCCGAATTTCGGCCAGGCCGGCCTTTATTGACGACGATGTAGATCTAATATTTTCTATTTCAATACACAGCTAGTTCCACCTACGTCAGTGACATTTACATTGGATTTGGACCGAATGCTGTCCCGGCTCAATTATGGGAAGTTTTGACCAGCAACGATAGGATTAGATATGCAGTCACCAATCAGCCAGGACAACCACGCTATCCCATTCTCTCAGGTGAGAGATTACGTTTGCTAACTACAGATTCTTTTCAACCTCCGATTCCCCTCCTTCTCCAAGTCACCTCTACGTATTAGACATCAAGGCTTTTGGTCTTCTTTTTCTTCATCTTCTTCTTCTTCTACTTCCTATTCTTCTTCTTCCACATGTAGCACCACGACATAATCACTGCTTCTATTTTGCTGTCGGTTTCGTTGAAAGTGGATTTACCTGTTGCTTGCTGCCAGTAACATCATCACTGCACTCCTGACATATTATCCATTGGTGCTCCTATCCCCCCATGCTGAAAACTGTCTTAAAGACAGCTTGCTTATTGTAGGTTTCTATCATTCTGCTTGACGACTCTCAGCTTCTCCCAGCAAGCCTGCAGTTCCACTACCTTTCACCACCACAATCTCCTTCATGAAAGAATATTAATTAACGTAGTGTTAACAAGTATGTGTATATCTCCACTGTCTGTTTGCCTGGCTCTCTGTTTGTCTGTATGTCTGCCTGTGTCTCTGTCTGTCTGTCTGTCTGTCTGTCTGTCTGTCTGTCTGTCTGTCTGCGTGCCTGCTAGTGTGCCTGCATGCCTGCCTGCCTCTGTCTGCCTGTCTGTCTGTCTGTCCCCTCCCTTGTCTCTTTCTCTTTGTTCTATACCCTCTCTCCCTTGATCTTTTTACGCTGGCTCACTCGCTCTGTTTATCGTATGTCTGGCATGCTAACACTAACTTTACTAACATGCAGTGATTGTTCATCTGTTTTTCTTTCCATGGCATCGTCTCCAGTCTCCACCTCAGACTCTTTGTTCTACTACAACCCAACGCTGAACATAACAGTCCCTGGTATTTTGGACATTCCGACTGTACCTTGTCCTCTATCCACCATAGTTTAACGTCACATGATTTGCCACACTGAATGAAGAGCTTAATCCATTTTGGCATTTTAAACTGTGTGCGGCACGGTTGCAATATTCGAGAACTTGCGCATCAACGATGGGATCTCTTACAATCGTAAGGATTACAATAACCTGCATGCTGACCGCCACTAAGAGTGTAATCAGCATCGATGTACTGATGTAGTTATTGCGATGGTAAGAGATCCCATCGAAAATGTGCAAGCTCTCAATTCCCTCCAATTAGTATACTAAGCTGTAATACCAAATTTTACGTTTTTGGAGGGGCTTTGAGATTGAAAGGGTAGATCTGTCCCGTAATTAATTTAACAAGTCTGTGGTACACAAAGTGTTATTTAATCGAAGTAACATTGTGATTGGTTTTAAGAGATAAGGGCATTTTCAAGAGACAGAAATGCATTGATTGGATAAGCTAATTTGACATGAAATGTACTTTGTACATTGTTATGAATATAATTTTTACGATTAAAAAATGCGCTCAATGTATTCGATTGCTTTCTTTCAGCATGTATGCGTATTAAGTGTTTTTGAAAATGTCTATCTGTTACAGTAGCATTTCATAATCATGGTTTTTTTTTGCTAAGCTTGATGATGATAGTGTTGTTGCTGCTGCTGTTATTGTTGTTGCTATTGTTGTTGTTGTTGTTGATGCCTTATTATTGTTCTTGCTGTTGCTGTCTTTGCTATTTACGCTCTTTGAAAACTTATCGTGGCTACGCAATTTATTTCATAGAAGGGGAGGGGGAGAGAGGAATGGAGGGTACAACACCTCAACAATAATATTTTATATTCAACCAAACAAAATTATGCGAATAATTCACTTTCTCAGTAGTACGGAACGGCATCGTGAATACCACAGTGACTGCGTTTATCAGCTTGACTGATTCTTAGTTTTAGGCTCAGAGACAGGGATAAAGGTAGGGCTTGATAAATGAAAAACTGTGACAGGGTTGTGTAGCAATCCGCTCATGTTTTCTTTCTCTTTCCTTCTCTTACCCATTTCTTAATCCTACTTAGGTAGGAGAATTCCTGGATATTGCTGATCAGTATCAGTCTACATCCTGAATTCTTAAAGCTGCATGTGTGAAGTGCCCTTCCACCACCTCCCCCTTTCCCACTCTTCCGGCAACATCTCAGTCAGTCTATCTCTACGAATGTCAATTCTCTGACCTGTGGCAATAACAATAACAATACGTTTATTAAACTTAGACAACAATCTGTTGTAAATGAGCGAACAATAACAATATTATTAACATGCATTTCATAATTCCACCCTTCCCTCCATCTTTCTCTCTCTCTCTCTCTCTCTCTCTCTCTCTCTCTCTCTCTCTCTCTCTCATTTCTCTCTCAACTTTGCATAATCCTTGCAATGATTCACCTACCGCGGTAACAACGGGATCTCCCCAAAACATTAACAGTGTTCCCCGTAGTCAACAGAATGCGTTAACTGATGGAAGTATTATGCATAGGCCACTGCTGTGCAGTTGGGGCGCTATCATTGTATGATGTAGCCTATGTGCAAGCCCCATGTCCCTGATCCCTTGCGACGCTCCCGACACACACACACACACACACACACACACACACACACACACACACACACACACAAACAAACAAACTGGAGAACAGTGGCATTTACATCCTTATGTTATTTAACGCACTGCGGTAACCACGGGAAACTCCCAACACATTAAAAGTGTTCACTGTGGTTAACGCAATACGTTAAGTAACGTATGGATTATGCAAACGGCCACAGGTTATAAGCTCCATACAAATGAGAAGGGTTGAGGACAGAGAGGAGTACACAGTGTATTTTAATCTTAATTGTTTTGAAAGATTCGACTACAACTTACAACAGAAAATAAAATCACTACAAAATCACGAGAATTATTGCGCTGAGACTGCGCTGCTGACTATGGACGGATGGTTCATGCAAATTGTTAAGAGCGTAGTACAAGGTATAAACGGAGCACTTGGTCTAGTAACAGAAGTAAGGAATGAGCAGACGCAAACAGATGCTCACACAAGGTGGGATAAAGGGGGAAGTGCTCAAGAAGACAAATGCAGAAAGAAAATGGAAGAAGGAAAGAAAGTGATGTGATGGGAATCGAAGTGGTGACATAGGTGTAGTACAAGGTGGAAACGGAGCACTTAGTAACAGAAGTAAGGAGTGAGCACCACATCACTTTCTTTCCGTCTTCCATTTTCTCTCTGCATTTGTCTTCTTGAGCACTTCCCCCTTTATCCTACCTTGTGTGAGCATCTCTTTGCGTCTGCTCACTCCTTACTTCTGTTAAGAGCGAATAACGATATTAATTTTGTACATTCGAAACATTGACATGGATCAGTTAAATACATATTAATTTCATTAAAGCAGATTTGTCTGTATAGAAATAGCATTGCATTCATTAGTGAAAAACAATAACATGAGTGTAAGTTGCTACGACGTGTAATACTCATGTTTCAGATTTAAAAAGACACAGGAAAACAAACAAACCAGGAAACTTGGCGTTATATCTTGAAATACGTAGTAACTGCCTTGGTATAACCTCCCCAACCCCCCCCCCCCNCCCCCCCCCCCTTGCTCCAGTTATCTCTAGTCCACGGGACTCCTTCATCTTAGTTCTCTGAAACTATCCCTGGACTCTATACCACCTAATGCTTGTTTTAAAGTATGGACAAGACTAGGGATAGGGTTAACTCATCTAAAAAGGTTTATATCGCCAAACAGCAAATGCCTCTCAAATTATTGGTCATGGCTTACTATTTCTGACTGCAGTAATCAAAATATGTTCTGATGGCAAGACTGAAATGCGTGCATTCTATCTAAAATTGTAACAGTGCGCACCTCACGAACATTGGAACAGTGCGCACCCATATGAACTTGAATTAAACGCAAGAAAAAGACAGAGCCTAGAGACGACACAAGGTTAAAGATAACAACTCTTCTAGAGTTTTTTGGAGAGTTCACAATTCTTTTCACCATGTTATTTCATACAGAAACATGCGTACATTAAAGAATTATTAACGTTATAGGTTGTTGATGAAGGTTTGTTGTCACAGTCAGCATAATTCCATTAACTTATTTCTCATTGACCTTGGTGTCGCCTTCCATTGATCGTAAATTTGATTAATTCTTCTTCGTAGTTAGATATCGACTTGTCTAACTGCCGTTGGCTTCGTCGTAACGGACGGGATACTTCAAGATCGTCTGGAACCGACATGGTTACTCTACTTTTCTAAATAACTTAAGAATTCTTTTCACTGACTCAAAGGTTGTTCTGAGTCTATAGTCTAGATCCAATGAGACAAGACGATTTCATGTATTCGTAGCAAATCGTATACAAGAAATACGAAATGTCTCAGAACCAACTCAGTGGCACTACATCTCAACGGAAGAAAACCCCGCAGATTACGCATCCAGGAAACATTCCATTTCAAGTCTACTCACATCAAACTGGCTTACAGGACCAGATTTTCTATGGAACAGAAACCTGGACGTAACAAAGGAAGAAACGCCACTTCAAGATTTGAACGACCCAGAAATAAGGAAAACGAAATGCTTCACAACTTGATGTCAACGACCCGACTTCAACCTGGAAAATTGCCTTTCTCGCTTTTCTAGCTGGTCGAGAGCAGTGAAAGCAATAGCTCGAATACAGAGACTACGAAAGGAGAAAGTCCGGTAAAGGGTCTATCAACTCCTCGGGAAAGGAAGTATGCAGAAACATTTATAATCAGGGAGATTCAGAGGCTTCATTTCTCACATGAAATTTCCCTTCTTTCCAAGTTAAATAAGAGAAATGCATTGCTATAGTGAGGGGATTTAACGAGTTGGAGGCAGACTGTTAATGCCCCCTCCTGTCGATAACATTATCAAGCATCCAGAATTATTCCACGAAAAGGCCACGTCACGACGCTGCTTATATCACATTTTCATGGTGCAATATTTCACCAAGGCAGAGGAATGACCATCAGTGTACTAAGATCGAATGGCTTTTGGATCGTCGGAGGCAGCAGTGCTGTAGCGAAACACCTGTACAACTGCGTTCAGTGTAGAAAGGCAAGGAGACCGGTTGAGGAACAGAAAATGGCAGATCTTCCCATAGATACGGTTGAACAAAGTTCACTTTTCACATTTTGCGGAATGGATTGTTTTGGTCCCTTTGTTGTGAAAATTGGACGACAAGAACGTAAACGTTATGGGTTGATATTGACGTGCCTGAAGCCAATACTATGTTCAGCCAATACTATGCGCAGTTCATATTGAAATGTTAGATGATATGCGCACTGACAGTTTGATAAACGTTTTACGTTGTTTTATGGCGATACGTGGATCTGTGCGTCACATCAGATGCGACAAGGTTCAAATTTTCTTGGCGCGAAAAATGAGCTTAGAGAATCATTCTGCCAAGCAAACCAAGACAAGGTGAAGGGATATTTGTATGATAAACAATGTGAATTCATTATGAATCCTCCTCATTCCAGTCATTTTGGAGGTGTGTGGAAAAGACAGATTAGAACAATCAAATTAGTTCTCTTGTCCAGTATACAGCAAAGTCTTACGAAACGATGATTCATGCCTGAGGACTCTGTTTTATGAAATCATGTACATTGTAAACAGCCGTCCCCTTACGACAGAGACATTAAAAGAGCCCACGAGTTTAGACCCACTGACTCCAAATCATCTACTCACTATGAAATCCATATGCTGCTCAGCCTCCACCAGGAAATTTCACTCGGGAAGACCTATACAGTAGGAAACAATGGAGACGAGTTCAGCATCTCGCTGAACTATTTTGGAGCAGGTGGAAAAGAGAATATCTCACAAATCTCATGCAAAAGAAAAAATGGATATCGGTAAAACGAAATGTCAAGGTTGGTGACCTAGTTAATCTCAAGGATGACAAGATTACTTCCAGAATGCATTGGTCATTAGGAAGAGTCATACGAGCAGACAGTGATGAAGACGGTCTGGTTAGAAAGGCAACAGTCAGGGTCGGGGACAAAACAGTTAATGGAGAAAAGCAGCTTACAGAACATTCACGAATTTTAGTGCGTCCCATCAATAAGCTTGTCGTCGTTGTGGAACATGATTAGAACATATCGGTTCAAACACAGTCGTAAAATCACTAATTAGAGGGTGATTTTGGTGGGAGTGTAACAGTGCGCACCTCACGAACATTGGAACAGTGTGCACCCATATGAACTTGAATTAAACGCAAGAAAAAGACAGAGCCTAGAGACGACACAAGGTTTATGATAACAACTCCTCTAGAGTTTTTTGGAGAGTTCACAATTCTTTTCACCATGTTATTTCATACGGAAACATGCGTACATTAAAGAATTATTAACGTTATAGGTTGTTGATGAAGGTCACAAAAATAGCGATTTTGTATCATTCTGCGAGGTCTGCGGGAAAAAAAAAATTGAGATCCGAAATCGACAGTAAACAGGAAGTGACGTTTTAGTGGTAAGAACCAAACCTGAAATGGGAAATATTCTGACATAGTATTGGCTTCATATTGACTTAAAGTTTGTATACTACACAAACATGATAAATTCCTCTCATTTAGTACCGGAAACAATGCCATTTCTAAAGGTGTAACCACTATGTCATTTGGACTTTTTAGAAAAGCCTAACTTTTTATTGACTGTAACTTATATCAAGGTGCTTAAGATATTGCTTCATCTTCAGAATTTATTTGAATAGATCGTGAGTATTGACTTAATCACAATGCGAGGGCAAAAATAACGATGATTTTATTATTTTTTCTCTCTCACATGTCATGTCAAAAGATATTTGGCCTACTTTTTTGGCCTTAAAACTTATGGTAATACCTGGCTGATCACTATAGACACCAGTTAGTCAAGGGTTCCCTGATCGTAACTTGCTGTAAGAAGACATGGAACCTCGGTGTTAAATCTAATTTTTTTTTTCAAAACCGCATGAAGTAGTCTATAGGGAATTCTACTGAAGGAGCTACGCCCTTGGAAATAATTATGTCCCCTTAGTGTTGTTAGCACTGCACTGCTTAGCTACAATGCTTTCCACTGATGACGTTGTAAGTGAAATTAGACTAACTGATCCTTTGATGTGGCAGCAACTGGTGGAATTTGTAATGAAAACGAGTACTAGACAGACAAGTAATAAATGATACTGCCAGTTATACTATGAACTTGCTGTGCGGGCCAGCATCACAGGTTTGAGACCTCAAGTAATGAGGCTAACATCCACCAATCTACAAAGTAATATAGTACTGAGAAACATAGAGCGTACATAAAAGTTGAAATCGGGGCTTGTTGTTGTTGTTGTTGTTGTTGTTGTTGTTGTTGTTGTTGTTGTTGTTGTTGTTGATTTGTTTGTTTGTTTGATATCTTTCATTTTACCAGACCTTCATGCAAATAGACGTCACACTACATTTTAGCACAACTCTGGGCCAACTGTAAAAGGTTTCAAACTCAAATGCCCATTGCTTTCCTCCCCACTTTCTTCTCTGAAGTCTTGAGTGGCGAGTTTGTCAGACCTGCATTATTTCATTGGGGAGATATCTTATGAAATAAAACTATTTTAATTCCTGAATCTCATTCATGCTGGTGGTTCCGCAAAGATCTTTGCAGATTGTTCCACATGGATCTTTAGTTATATAACTTGTAATGTGATTTATGACAAAATTTTCAATAGCATACAATTAAATTATATATCAGAGTCAAATGTAAGCTAATTTCAAATAGAGAGATTTTGTACATTACAAAAATCCTGAATATTCACCCGTTGCAAATGGTTCTACACAGACCTGTAGCTCTATCGACTTTGTTCAGCTTATGGCAAAGCTGAATAACATGCGGTTATATTTTATCAGAATTAGATCGAAGTCAATTTCAAATAGAGAAATTCCATATTGACATTGAAAATTTCATTCGGTTCCACGTAGACCTTTGACTCTATGCATTTTGTTTGACTTATGACAAAGCTGCATAATGTATAGTATAATTAGATGTTAGTCAATTTAAAATAGAGAGATTCAATATCAACTGAGAGACTGATTTTTCACTCGTTTCTGTTTAGACCTTTAGCTGTATGGACTTTGTCAGGCTTATGGAAAAGTTGAATAATTTACGATTACATTTTATCAGAATGAGATCTTAGTCAATTTCAACTAGATAAATTCTATATATGAACTTTGTTTTTTCACATCATTTCTGCTTGGACGTTTAGCTCTATGGACTTTGTCCGACTTATGACAAAGCTGAATAATGTACGATTACATTTTATCAGTATTTAGAACTTAATCTAATTCAAATAGAGAGATTTCGTATCAACTTTGAGAACCTGATTTTACACCCTGGTTCCTCTTAGACCTTTTGCTCTATGGACTTTGTCCGGCCTTTGACAAAGCTGAATAATGTACAGTTACATTTAATCAGATTTAGATCTAAGTCCATTTCAAGAAGAGATATTCCATAGCAACCTTTAAAACCTGAATCCAAAAACAGCACCAGCTTATTTACCCCCATTTTTTCACTTTACTCTTCTCTGAGCCAGCAACAGATCCTGAGCTGGTGTCATACTAAAAAGAAAGTGTGGATAAGCTCACATCAAACTTTTGGTATTAGGCTTCACATAAACTAGTTAGATATCTACAAAATAAAAGTTAGTTTAAAAACATCACTGGCATTTGTGCGGCTTACTTTTGTAAGTCCAATTCTAGATCCCCATAGTGTTGTCTATGGGCATAGTAGGCTGCGTCCAGCACAAAGGGATCCAAACAGACAGAAAAGAATCCTGGGTGACGTGTGATGCAGTCAAGTGGAAATTGTGCAGAAGTGATGAATGTTCGCACTTGCTCAACTTCCTGACAACATCGGCATTTCTTAAATGTGGGTTTGGGAGTAAACCTGAAGCAGGATCACCTGAAAATTCACAAAGGCGTTTTGATTTGGGCTTCTGATAACCATTTGTCAATGTGTACATTTGTACACAATCATATAAACAACCTTTATTGCAAAACCTTATAAGTTGGCATATTTTCCTATATACGGTAGAGCTAACTTGATTCAACAGTGCTTTCCTGGAAATTTCGGTATCTGTGAATAAAATGAAAATGCCTGTCTAAAGGCTCTCTTCGTTCATCATGAACTTCATACTAAGCATAAGTGTACTATGAGCATAGCCACTGGGTTAGAGCCTGTGCAGAATATTCTTCAATTCTTGGCAGTCAATGGATAGAGAAACTTCCACAAATTCTCTCCACAGAAAACTGTCTCTGTCCACTTCTGCAACAAAAGAAAGTTCCACAGGGACCCAGATCTCCTCTTGAAGGGAGAGCGGATCCCTGTGAAAAATGAGGCCAAATTCCTTGGTGTCCTTTTTGACCGCAAACTAACATTCCTCCCTCACATAAAAAGTTTGAAAAAGTCGTGTCAGAAAGCCTTGAACCTTTTAAAATCTATCTCTGGAGCTGACTGGGGAGCAGATAGAGAATCCATGTTGCATCTATACCGTTCCTTAGTCAGATCAAAACTTGACTATGGAAGTATAATCTTTGGATCAGCAAAAACTTCTTATCTTAAAATTCTAGACCCTGTTCACCATCAAGGTCTTCGCCTCTCTTTAGGAGCCTTTCGAACAACTCCTATCGAAAGTCTATATGCAGAAGCAAATGAACCATCTTTGTATGACAGGAGAAACAAATTGTCTCTCCAATACGGCATAAAGCTACACTCAACACCAGATAACCCTGCCTCTACCCACACTCTACACCCTCATTTTAAAGATAAATATGACAATGCGCCAAATGCCACACCTCCATTCGGTATACGATTTCAAAATCTCCTTCGTGATGCAGACCTGGAACCATTACAAGTCGAGGTAAAGTCATTTCCTGAAATTCCCTCATGGACTCTAAATACACCAACCGTCAACCTAAATCTGGCTCGCCATCAGAAGGATAATACCCCAATTAATACTTATAAGACGGAATTTGAAGAATTAATGGAGGAAAATCCCAATCATATTCTTCTTTTTACAGACGGGTCAAAGGACGCCAATGCGGTTGGGGCAGCAGCCCACTCATCCATAGGTGATGCGTGCTGCGGTCTCAACCCAAATGCCTCAATCTTCACAGCTGAAGCTAGAGCCATAGAAATGGCCCTAGAAACCATATCATCCTCGGATCACGACAGCTTTCTGATACTGTCGGATTCCCTGTCCTGTCTCCAGGCCATACGCAATAAGAATTTGAAAAGCGAAAGCATCGGTCGAATTCTGCAGAGACTGCACACTCTCTCTCTAGCCAAAAAGAAAATCTCCTTAGCTTGGATTCCAAGCCAAATTGGTATAGAAGGAAATGAGATTGCTGATGAAATGGCCAAAATTGGCCTAGAAATTGGCGTACAATATAAAAATATCCCACCCACTGATTTCAAAAGCACTGTCCGTTCATATATTCAAGAAAAATGGCAAGCCCGGTGGAACATGCAGACAAATTACAAACTCTTACAAATTAAACCACAGTTAGGACCATCTCATAACACTTCACAGCCTCGTCGACAAGACGAGATTGTGTTCAGCCGCTTAAGATTAGGTCATACACACCTTACACACTCTTTTCTTCTAAACGGAGAGGATCCACCCGAATGCATAGGGTGCAGCTGTCCTCTCACCATATCTCACATCATGACAGAGTGTGCAGAATTCACCGATGCCCGCAAAAATCTCAAACATTCATCCTCAATGAAAGAACTATTTACTACTAATACAACACATAACATCTTAAACTTTATTTAAGACATAGGTCTATACGAAAGGATATAAAATCATAACATACAACGAACATATAAAATCATAACATACAACGAACATATTTGTGTACTACAACGTTTTACCTAAAACATGGTCTCTGCACATTTTTAGGAGTGTGACCCTGCAAGAGTGACGCCCGTTGCAGTTTTGAAGCCGATAGGACGGTCACACTCTGGCTTTTAGAGTAGGAAAGCCGGCGTCTAGTCTTCTCGGATAAGGACGAAAAACTAGGAGGTCCCGTGTGCACGTTGCGCACGTTAAAAATCCCTTGGCAGTTTTAAAATCGTAAAAGAGTAGGCCTAGCGGCGGCTGTCCGGCCAAAATTGATAGGAAAATTCTACTAAAAAACGTTCACAGTAACCATGAGGGCGTAATATAGCCGTAATCGTGCTGACGCGCCGTAAAACATAAACTCAATCAATCAATCAATCAACAGCATGTTAGATTAACTTAAAGTTAAAGCATGTAGATCTAGATGGCAAAACTGTGACCAGATAGCAATGGACAAGCAGTAGTATAATGAGTCAGTCATTTCCAAATGTCTCACATAAGACTGATCAGTTAAAAGTCCTCTGTACCTCCTAAGAATTGCTTCTGAAAATGTTTGCTGTAGCATACTGCATGACCCACTTTGAAAATACTTTAGTATTTTTAGGTGTTAGAGAGGATATATATATATATATATATATTTGATGTTCTTTAAAGCTCAGCTCTGTTGTCGTACATAAACTAGACCTGTGAAATGATAGTTTTCACATTGCAGCCATAGGTTTTGGCCCGAGATATTAGTTTTGTACAAACTCAAAATTGAATGCATGATTGCTTCTTTCAGGAGCATCATGTTTTTGTTTTTTTTGTTTTCTGTAGGATGATCTAGATTTACAGATAACAAAATCGTACCAACCAGTTATTACAGGCCATGGCACTGAGACCTGGCAATATAATGTGTACGATCCTTATGTTAGTAGGTGGCTTAGCTAATCAGATGACTCAGAATCTCAAACACCAACTGATCGCCCAGTTCACTCTTGTTTCGTTTTCCATGGACGGTGTGCGGATTTGGCTAGTCGACTTCGCAGAGGAAGAAGATCTACGTGAATCATGATTGAAACCAAGATACCTAGACCTAACCTACAAATGCTTGAGGGACGTCCTAATAAGGACTTCTAAAATGTGCTTTGTCTTTCCTAATCCTAGCCAAGCTTTGGGAGGTATACAAAATTTTGGAGCAGGTTTTCATAGCCATTGTGTTTACAGTTACAGTCAATCAGTATCTGACATTGAGGAAAACAGATTTAAATAATTAATGAGAAGAATCAAACTAGATAGATGATGAATGTTATTTAGAATATCGGATAAAAAGTCATATGGACAAAAAGTCACACGGACAAAAAGCCACATCATAGGTTTCCTTGCGTTCAACAGACTTTATCTTTCAACCTAACTCTCCTCTCTGTACGATCACAGGAATCAGGAAGTTGACAAACGTTCAAATATCGTAGTCTGTTGATTCTGAACGTCATTTAATACAAATAACACAAAGGCGGGCAGTTGTTTGCCTACACAAAGGAGGATATGTTTTTAGTCTGTCTGTCTGTCTGTCTGTCTGTCTGTCTGTCTGTCTGTCTGTCTGTCTGCTTGCTTGCCTGCCTGCCTGCAAGCCTACCTGTCTGTCTGTCTGTCTGTCTGTCTGTCTGTCTGTCTGTCTGTCTGTCTGTCTGCTTGCTTCTGCTTGCCTGCTTGTTGAAAATATATGTATTCAAAAAAAAAAAACACAAAAAACAAAACAAGAAAAAGTTTGTGATGTTTTGCCTGGCTTGTTTTTTCTGTGTCTGTCTGAACCTGCTTGTATGCCCTTCGACCTTCACGTGGTAAACAGGGTAAATGTTCACTGAAATATTGAGTGCTCGGCTAACTGAAGGGACTATCATGGCAGCTAGAATGTCCAGTCAGCTAACATTCTTTCTGTTGAACGCAAGGAAAACTATGATGTGACTTTTCGTTCGAGTGACTTTTTGTCCATGTGACTTTTTGTCCTAGGATAAAAGGTGACTTTTGGTCCGTGTGACTTTTTGTCCGAGATTTATACAACCTCATCTGCTGCCTGGCCCTTGAAATTTAGGGGGTTGGCAAGTCTGTCCACTCCTCCTGTGCAGTGCAATTGTATAGTCATTTTACGCTTCCTTATTATTTAAGACATAGTTTTATGTAGAGATCTAGTAATACTAATATGAATTAACTCTTTGAAAGTGGAGGTTTCAGGCGAAGAGACAAAGTCCGCAAGAAAGAGCTCTTACAAGCTGCAACAGGTTCAAAGAAAAGTGAGTGGCATCCCTTTAAACTATAAGGAAAGTTATATATATATATAT
>JAWQUT010000094.1:589237-620976 GCA_033807755.1 Ellobium chinense
TGCCCTGACCTAGACTTATGTTGGTGTTATGTAAGTAAATTATAATAAATTGCCTGCATGGATACAGTGGAAAACATACATGTGTCGGAGTCGTTTCCCTTAGGGACAATAAAATAGGCATTTCCTTTTTTGAATTATTTTACAATAAGCTTTCAGGTTTATTCTAGATACATTATCCTTTCTTAAAACAATACTTAAATATCTCCTAAAATCACCTTTCATATTCGTTCTTGATATATATTTTCTTAATACATTAAATATTTTATTTAAAATTATAATTTATAATTAGACTTGTAAACTGGCGAATAGGAATCATTGCACCCAGAGGCCCAAAAGTAGGCCCTGTCATTGGGCTGCCGGCACAGGTGATCCTAAGCGGGGATAAGCTACGACTCCACACTCCCATTTCAATCTGGCCGGAGGATACCACCCGTCCGTCCCCAGGAGTTCATAAAAAGCCTCCTTACAACTCTCGGGTTCCCCCTCCTGTGTTCTTTGGAGGGGTGACTTGGCGAATTCGGTGGGCGTGGAATTGACCACACGAAATGCTCTGATACCAGGCGAATAGGAATAGTTGCTACGGTGACGACGCTTTGGGACCGCTAGTCCGAGTCTCCCAAAAGAGCGGTATCTGCGGGATGAGGAAGACTACGACCAGTGTCCGAGCCGGGGGGCCTGGCTGATGGTAAGGCCTGGCCCAAGATCCCCTCACATACCTCCACGAGGTAGCAACTGGAAACGATCAGCGCTCCTGGTTAGTGTTACCGGACGTGATCGGCAAAATGTGTAGGGGCAACATAGGGACAAATACAAAGTTGAGGCATGTGTTTCGAACGCTTAGGACCATACATGCCCGACGGCGTAACGACTGTGCCAGTCATTGATGGGCTTGTGCAGGAGAGGTGCGAATCATCACACTCTTTCCTATCTGGTGGGCGAACTCTATCCCAGGTGGTCCGACTGCCATAGACAGGAGGACCACCGTCTCTCAAAGGGTATCTCGCAACAGTCCAAAGCAAGTTGAGTGCCCAGCGGTAGAGTGGCCAGGTTCGGAGGCAGGTGTGAGCTGAAGGGACACCAGCCTGGGTTGCCCTGGGGATACGGAATAGGGAGGGTGTTAAACTTTATCCAGTGAGCATTCCGCCACCCCGCTCTCTTGCAACAGCAAACTGGTCCGGGATCTTTATCTTTTTTCTTTACCCAGTCACAACTACCGCACGCAGGCCCAATACCATTGGTAACGTATACTTCTGGTGACAGCGTGGCACTCGTAGTATGTCATGGATTCCTTTGTAATTTCAGCTTTGTGATTGTGCTCGCTCGTAGCCTTGGACTCTTTGGGAGAACGGGAGCTTTCCGCAGAGCCACCGATTTCTCAGGGCGGGTGGCCCTCCATCCCCCGTCCCTTCGAAAGCAGACTACCCCCGTGGAGTGGAGAGTCGGGGTAGTCAACTA
Organism: Ellobium chinense; assembly: GCA_033807755.1. NCBI lineage: Eukaryota > Metazoa > Mollusca > Gastropoda > Ellobiida > Ellobiidae > Ellobium > Ellobium chinense. Next base: position 590,693 of record JAWQUT010000094.1, read on the forward strand.
GGACCTCATTGCACCCAGAGACCCGAAAGTAGGCCCTGTCATTGGCCTGCCGGCACGGTGATCCTAAGCGGGGATAAGCTACGACTCCACACCCCCATTTCAATCTGGCCGGTGGATACCACCCGTCCGGCCCCAGGAGTTCATAAAAAAGCCGCTTTGCAACTCTCGGGTTCCCCCTCCTGAGTTCTTTGGAGGGGTGACTTGGCGAACTCCGTGGGCGTGGAATTGACCACACGAAATGCTCTGATATCAGGCGAATAGGAATAGAATCTTGAGTTGTCAACGAACGGATTTCGCTAAGTCAAACTCGTAAATCTCTGTGACGCTATATCGACAAATGAGTAGTCCCCTTGTGGATCACGAAGGATTCTCCACCACTGGGAAACGAGCATCACCCACTTTGTGATGTTACCTGGCCTACTGTAGGTGCTGTATCTGTCCTTGCGCTGTGAATGATCCCTCAAGACGGTCCTTACATGCTAGGCACCCTTGAGTTCAGTAATGAAGAGGCATTAAACAGTATAGAGCAGTTCTAGCCTGATATAGGGCAATTCTGGCCCTTTGGCTGACGCACGAAAGGACAATACGAAAAAAAAGTACAGAGTGCGGGAACCTGTTTAATTAAGTACAAGTGCGGGAAGCTGTCTAATTAAGTACAAGAGTACAATAATCTATGTTTCATCTCTGCAAGAACAAAAAGTATACAATCTTTAACAATTGGTCTTGATCCCACACTCTGACATATATTTGATTGTGACATCCACATTTCCGGTGCTTTGTAACGATGATTGCCTATATCTATATTTATATACTAGCGTCAGCCCTGTGCTTTGTAACGATGACTACATATATCTATATTTATATACTGGCGTCAGCCCCGTGCTTTGGATAGAGGCTGGATCGTTGCCTCACTCAGTGGGAGTACCAAAGGTCAGACGCGTTGCCCTTAAAGCCAAAGACTGCAAGGTAAAGAAAAAAGAGCAATTATGCATTGATAATAATAATAAGATGGGCTGCGTCCGAACAGTCAGAGGTTGGGGGTGAGGGAGATATGAAGGGTAAGAAAGAGTAACCTTTGAACCTGGCATAATTCATAGATTAGAAGTACGAGACCAACAAGTTCTAGCTGAACTTTGACACAATTCAGTGTCATCGGTCTGATAAGACTTAAACTTGAAATGCAAACTAAACAAGAAATAAGAGTATATAAATTAACGTGAGTGACATATTGCTTTCACATTGCAACCAGCATAACCCTGAGCATCTTCCTACTAAAAGCAACAGCAGCTATGATGTTCCTGACACTGTTATCAGCCCTTCTTCCACTCGCCCTATGTCAAACACAGGCTCCACCGGACCCCACGACAATTTGTTTGCCAGATGTAATCCAGTTCGAGGGCTATGAACTGACCACTGAGGTGAGTAATGTCTCTACTGGACAGGTTGCAATAGTCTATAACAAATTTGGCTGAGCCAGTAGTGCATTGAAATGGTTCACCATCGACACAGGTATTCCTGAGACAATTTCTCACTAAACACAGTTGGTAGTTTTGTGATAACAAATCCTTTTTGAATAGACGACAACGCTTCTCTCGCTGTTACTGCTGCAAGTATTTTGATGTAGTGTTGAGCATGCAAGGAAGATGATGTGGATAAATCTGTGCTTGAAAGTTAATATGCTCTGTTAATTAGCAATAAATATAATTTCATCATCACATTAATTATTGCTATAGGCATCTTTCAGATAATAAGATGTTTATAAATCACAGGTACCATACAGTGTATTGTAAAAGTAGCTGTTATAGTTCCAAAGTTTTGTCAAGAAAATCATTTGCTCAAGTTCTTTGTTTACAGCACAGATGTCACCATAGTCCTATGTGCCATAATTAGTAACGACTAAAAGAGCATCAGGAAAAGATGGCTTGATAAAGATAACAATATATTTATAACAACTGTTCATTTCCTCAAAGCACCAACACTTTGCCAACACCAAGATACGATTGTAAATTGTCCGAATAACATTCTTAAATTACTAGAACTCAGGATTTGTTTTTTTTTTCTTTTATATCTTTGTATACCCCCATGTCTCCTTCCTTGATCCAACGTACTTTAACCTTTCATGATATTCTTGATGCTATTTGAACTCATATTAATTAGAAGACGCCGCAGGTATCATGCAGACTGTGTCTTAATGATGACTTTAATACATTCGTTCTTGTTGCCATTTCAGCAATTTTATGTCGTCGCTGCTGACTTTACTAAGGGCATATTTTCCATAATGGGAAACTACAGCATTGTACAAGATCAAAACAATGTGAGTATAAAATCTCGACGACTGATAATTAGAGTCAGCGAAAGATGACACTTCAATATGAGTACACGTTCCTATTTTCAAAAATGGTTCAGAAATTTTCGAAGTCATGAAAACGGAGAAAGACATACACTAAAGAAAGAAAAAAAGAAAGAAAGAAAGAAAGAAAGAAAGAAAGAAAGAAAGAAAGAAAAAAAAAAACAAGGCAGATAAACGTGAAGAAAGGTATGTACATTCAGTAATTGCAGCAGTATAAAATGAGTTGTCAAGGGGTTTATTATCCGAAGGAGAGTGTTCTAAAAGAGCCTTGGCAGTGTTACTGAATTTAGAAGTCTCCAGCAATGTCCTAAGGAGACTAAGCTGAGAGCTCTGGCTTGAAGTGAGTGTGTGAGTATATGTGTGTGTGTGTATGTGTGTGTGTGTGTGTGTGTGTGTGTGTGTGTGTGTGTGTGTGTGTGTGTNTGTGTGTGTGTGTGTGTGTGTGTGTGTGTGTGTGTGTGTGTGTGTGTGTGTGTGAGGGGAGGGGAAGGATCTATTAACCTGTCGAGCCGTGACCTGGTGGTTTTAGATGAAGAAGTCATTATTTATTATAGTTATTGGCTATTTAAGATTGAAATATCTTCCTTGGCTGCTTAAAAATAAAATAATCTTGCTTTTGCAACTTTTGTACAATAAAGTAACAAAATCAACTTTGTCACCAATAATCACAGCAAGTACTTAATGAATCTGTAAAAAACTTGGCTTTTGAGCACAGCAAAATATATAATATAAATCCTCCCTATATTCCGGTAGACATTGGGGCCATAGGCACAGTCACAGAGGTCGCAAATTCATCTTATCACGTGCTCATTTATTCTTTCTTTTTCTTTGTTCACTTGTCTTTCAAGCATTCTTTCCATCCTACCCTAACTTGCATTAGGAACTGTTTGTGTACTCACTCCCTGAGTCCTTTAAAGATTGCTCACTTTTTAGTGCTATTTCTTGTAACACCACAGCTGAAGGAATACGTCACCAGCCCTGACGGCTCTTGTACTTCTTACGATCTTACCAAGGAGCAGCTGTTCTTCCAGTGTTTGCCAGGTGAGAATATGATGTTATGAGACTGATGAATATCCGTTTTGAAGTATACAAAGCGCCTACATATTAATATAGGCAAACGCATCTCGGCTGTCTGCTAGTGCGTGCATACAGACTAAATAACAACTGGTCTTGCAAAACTGCTCTCTCCTAGCATAACCGATGGGACAGTTATGATTATCGCTGGTTGACCATAAGACGAATATGAGATGAAGTTATAGAGAGGAAATCGGGAGGGGCGAGACAGCCACAGCTTTGCAGCTGACCACCCAGTTCATGTCCACTCTCCTGCCCACCTCCTTATAACAGGCTTCAAGCATAACCAGGGAACGCTGAAGAAAAAGATGTATCGTGAGAAGCATTATATATTATTGTGTTAGAAGTGGGCAGGTGACAGAAAGTCAAACGCCATCCAATATTTTCACTTCGTTCGCTGTAAATCGCTGGAAATGGCTGGTCATTACTATTCTCATGTTTAGAAAAGCAAATTTGGGGCTATGTTACATACTTTTGTTGCTCTTGTTGTTGTTAATGTTGTTGTTGTTGTTGTTGTTGTTGTTGTTGTTGTTGTTGTTGTTGTCCTTGTTGTTGTTGTCTTGTTAATGATGATGATGTGTAATTCAAATGTATTTGAAACATTGTGTGAACTTGGTGCAACGTGTAACGTAGAAAATGTCCTTTTTTTTATATATTCTTGAAAGATAAAACGGAATATAAAACGAAAGACAACAGGCATGTTATGTACGTAACAGAAGTTATGAAATGAACTGTCTGTGTGTGTCTTTCTTACTTTACTTAAGAATAATGACAAATATAATCGCTTGCATGAAATCGTACCCGCCAAAATACGATTTTTTCAGGAGGAAAAAATCATCACGTCAATTTTATTAAATTTGGGATTCTTTGATACTAAACTGGGTAAATGCTGTGTAATGTGTGACAAACAAATTTCGGTTTGATGTGTTAGAACTTACTGCGCCACAGTTGGCAAAAATAAAGAGCTTGTTTTTGCAGGTTTCTCTCACTGGAATTGCTTGGTTCAAAAGTTCGTCACTGGCTTATATCCTGAAAAAGAACACTAGTTCTCGCTCTCGCAATAATGATATTATGTGAAGCGCATGAACAAGTGCGTGCAATATTCCGATATGTGCATCTATCCAGGGTCATGAGAAATATTTCGCCGTTTCCCATCGTACTACGAAACTATTAATGCTAGAGATTTGAGGTTTTGACACAACGTGTGCGACGTTAATAGCAGTGCAAAGGCGTGAAAACCCGAATTTCGGCCAGGGCGGCGTTTATTGAGGTATTAGATCCAACCGACGATGTAGATCTAATATTATTTTCTATTCTGACACACAGCTGGTTCCACCTTCGTCGGTGACATTTACATTGGATTTGGACCGAATGCTGTCCCGGCTCAGGGCTGGCAAGTTTTGGTCGATGGCGATACGATAAGATATGCCATCACTAACCAGCCAGGACAACCACGCTATCCCATTGTCTCAGAACAGTTGCACGGTGAGAAATACGTTCTCTTAATTACAGATTCTTTTCAACCTTTGCTCCCCCTCCTTCTCCAAGTCACCTCTACGTATTAGGCGTTTGGTCCTCTTCTTCTTCTTCTTCTTCTTCTGCCTCTTCTTCTTCTATTTCTTCTTCTTCTTCTGCCTCTTCTTCTTCTTTTTCTTCTTCTTCTGCTTCTTCTTCATTCTTCTCTCCTTCTTCTTCCTTTTCTTCCTCTTCTTCCTCTTCTTCCTCTTCTTCGTCTACATGTAACACCACATCGAATCACCAGTTTGCTGTCGTTTTCGTCGAAAATGGATTTATCTGTTGCTTGCTGCCAATAACAGACAGCTTGCTTATTGCAGGTTGCCATCATTCTGCTTGGCGACTATCTGCTTCTTCCAGCAAGACTGCAGTTCCACATCCTTTTACCACCACAGTCTCCTTTATGAAAGCATATTATTTTAAGATAGTGTTAACTAGTATGTGTATATCTCCTCTGTCTGTCTGTCTGTCTGTCTGTCTGTCTGTCTGTCTGTCTGTCTGTCTGTCTCGCTCTCTTCATCTCTCTTTCCCTCTCTGTCTTTTCCGCCAGCTCACTGTTTGCTAGTCTGCCTAGCTCCGAACATCAACTTCCATTCAATTATTTTTTATTCATGGAATCCCTTCATCAGTCTGTCTGTCTGTCTGTCTGTCTGTCTGTCTGTCTGTCTGTCTGTCTGTCTGTGTGTCTGTCTGTCTGTCTGTCTGTCCCCTCCCTTCTCTCTTTCTCTTTATTTTCCACCCTCTTGCCCTCGATCTTTTCCACTGGCTCACTCGTTTTGTTTACTGTATGTCTGGCATCCTAACACCAACTTTACTAACATACAATGATTGTTCATTTGTTGTTTTTTCTTTCCATGGCATCGTCTCCAGCCTCCATCTCAGACTCTTCGTTCTACTTCAACCCAACGCTGAACATAACAGTCCCTGGTATTTTGGACATTCCGACTGTACCTTGCCCACCATCCACCATAGTTTAACGTCACATGATTTGCCACACTGAATGAAAAGCTTTTTTTTTTTTTTTGGCATTTTAAAACTGTGTGCGCCACGGTCGCAATAGTCGAAAACTTGCGCATCAACGATGGGATCTCTTACAATCGTAAGGATTACAGTAACCTGAATGCTGACCGTCACTAAGAGTGTAATCAGCATTGATGTACTGATGTAGTTCTTACGATGGTAAGAGATCCCATCGTTACTGTGCAAGCTCTCAAGTCCCTCCAGATTAGACCTTATTATACTAAGCTGTATTATGAATTTTTACGTTTTTGGAGGGCGTTGCGAGTGAAAGGGTAGATCTGTCCCGTATTTAATTAGACAAGTATGTGGTACACAAAGTGTTCTTTAATCGAAGTAACATTGTGATTGGTTTTAAGAGATATGGGCATTAGCAATAGACAGGAAAGCATTGACTGGATAAGCTAATTTATGACATGAAATGTATTTTTTTACATTGTTATGAATATAATTTTTACAATTAAAAATGTGCTCAGTGTATTCGATTGTTTTCTGTGAAGAATTTTTCGTATTAAATGTTTTGAAAATGTCTATCTGTTAAAGCAGCATTTCATAATCATGTCTTCTTGCTAAGCTTGATGATGACAGTGTTGATGCTGTTTGCTTTGCCGTCGTCGTCGTCGTCGTCGTCGTCTTTGTTGTTGTTGTTGTTGTTGTTGTTGTTGTTGTTGTTGTTGTTGTTGTTGCCTCATTATTGTTCTTGCTGTTGCTGTCTTTGCTATTTACGCCCTTAGAAACGTTATCGTGGCCACGGGAGGATAGGGAGGGGGAGAGGAATGGAAGGTGAAACACTTCAACAATTATATATTCAACCCAAAAAAATCATGCGAATAATTTACTTTCTCAGCAGTACGGAACGGCATTGTGAATACCAAGAGCCTGCGTTTATCAGCTTGACTGATCATTGTAAATTCCACGGAGTTAGATAAATGAAAAATTTATTGTGACAGGGTTGTAGAGCAACCCGCTCATGTGTGCTTTCTCTTTCCTTTTCTTACCCATTTCTTAATCCTACATTAAGGCTGAGGTAGAAGAATCCCTGGATATTGCTGATCAGTATCAGTGTGCTTACTGAATTCTCAAAGCTGCATATGTGAAATGCCTTTCCACCACCTCCCTCTGCCCCACCCTTCCGGCAACACCTCAGTCAGTCTTTGGCTACGAAAGTCAATTCTCTGACCTGTGGCAATAAAAATAACTATGAGTTTATTATAACATTAAGCTCAGACAACAATCTGTTGTAAATAAGCAGACAAAAAATATATTCTTAACAAGCAATTCATATTCTACCCTTTCTCTCTCTCTCTCTCTCTCTCCCTCTCTCTCTCTTTCTCTCTCTCTCAGCATCGCATAATATTTGCCCTAATTCATCTACTGCGATTACAATGGAAACTCCCCAAAACATTAACAGTGTTCACCGTAGTCAAAGGAATGCGTTAATTGATGAAAGTATTATGCACAGGCCATTGATGTGCTCTAGGGCACTAAAGTTGCTTGATTCATGTGCGAAGGCCCTGTGCCTTGCGACGCTCCCGAGACAGACAGAGAGAGTGAGAGAGAGAGAGAGAGGGAGACAGACACACACACACACACACACACACACACACACACACACACACACACACACACACGCACACACACACACACACACACACACACACACACACACANGGCCATTGCTGTGCTGCTGGGGCACTAAAGTTGCTTGATTCATGTGCGAAGGCCCTGCGCCTTGCGACGCTCCCGAGACAGACAGAGAGAGTGAGAGAGAGAGAGAGGGAGACAGACAGACAGACAGACACACACACACACACACACACACACACACACACACACAAATTGGAGAACAGTGACAGTATGCATTTATATCCTTATGTTAGTTAACGCACTGCGGTAACCACGGGAAACTCCCAAAACATTAGTAGTGTTAACCGTTAACTAAATACGTTAACTAACGTATGGATTATGCATACGGCCACAGGTTATAAGCTCGATATAACTGAGAAGGGTAGAGGACGGAGAGGGGTACACCATGTACTTTAATCTTAATTATTTTGAAAGACTAGACTACAACTCACAATAGAAAATAAAATGACTACAAAATCACGAGGACTGATGCACTGAGTCTGCGCTGCTGACTATAGACGGGCGGTTTGTGGAGACTGTTAAGGTATCGAGCAAATGACGATATTAATTTTGTACATTCGAATCATTGAAATGGAGGAGTTAAATACATATTAATTTCATGAAAGCAAATTTGTTTGTACAGAAATAGCATTGCATTCAAGAGTGAAAAACAATAATATGAGTCTAACTTGCTACGAAGTAAAATGTTTCAGATTTTGAAAGGCACGGAAAAGCAAACAAACCAACAAACTTGCCGTTCTATCTTGAAATATGTAATAACTGCTTTGGCAAAACCTCCCCAGTCCCCGCTCTTTCTTTCTCCTCCAGTTATCTGTAGTCCACGGGACTCCTTCATCTTAATTCTCTGGAACTATCCCTGGATTATACCACCTAGTGCTTGTTTTAAAGTATGGGCAGGACTAGGAACAGAGTTAACTCATCTTAACTTATCTTAATTCCCTGAAACTGTCACTGGACTCTATACCACGTAGTGCTTGTTTTAGAGTATGGGCAGGACTAGGAACAGAGTTAACTCATCTTAACTTATCTTAATTCTCTGAAACTGTCACTGGACTCTATACCACCTAGTGCTTGTTTTAGAGCATGGGCAGGACTAGGAACAGAGTTAACTCATCTTAACTCATCTTAATTCTCTGAAACTATTCCTGAATTCTATACTACCTAGTGCTTGTTTTAGAGTATGGGCAGGACTAGGGACTGCGTTAAGGGTTAATTGTTACGGAAGAAAAACTACCTAGAAACCATCATCATTGTGAAAGAATTCTCTCATGTGTGTTTTCCCTTTTCTAACCCTACTCCTAATCTAAACCAAGCATTAGATTGGAGATATTGATATAAGCAGCACACGAATAGGAGTGATCAGAAGACACATTAGGCCTACTCTAAGCTAAAAATGAAAAAAAAAAAAAGCACAAAAGCAAACTTATCGTGGCTACATAATTTGTTTCGTGGATGGGAAAAGGGTGGGGNGGTGGGGGTGGGCGGGAGGAGAATGGAGGATGCAACACCTCAACAATTATATATTCAACCACAAAAATTCAGGCAAATAATTTACTTTCTCCGCAGTACTGAATGGCATTGTGAATACCCCAGAGACTGCGTTTATCAGCTTGACTGATCATTGTAAATTCCAAAGACTCCTCCACACAATGTATTTACTTAAGTCTGTCCTTCTTACGACAGCGATAATTTCACAACTACCGCCCAGAATGGCCAGGACATCTGAGTCTGGCTGTCAGCTGATACCGACCTAATGAAAAGACTGTTTTTTTGTTGTTTTTTTATTTAGAAATCATTTAATATGTTGATAATCTATAATATATCTCATATTATAAATAAGCAGCACTGCAGCGAAAAAAAATATTACGTGAAATGGTGGTTTACAGTATTTTGTTCGCTACTTACCGATTTTTTTTTGTTAATCCTACTATGAACAAAACGTGATTAGTGATCTTGTCTAGTTGTGAGTAGCACTGACAATGTCCATACTTTGCACAAAAAAAAAATTTAGGGGGTCTTCTCAAACCATTTTATTACAAATAATGAACTCCTTTTCTTTCATTCACAGTGTAGTAATTTGATTTTCTTAAACGAGATTAATTTTGTTTTTCCTACTTTAATTTCATTTCTCGGTCATACAATATAGATTACATTAAGTACATTATTTGACAATGATAAGGCATTGAAGGGGAAATGCCAACAACATAATCTTCATTTCTCTTGTGATTAATGGTTTCATGAAGTAAGTATTCCCTCATGCGTGTTGTCCACGCCGTCCTTCTGGGTCTAAAACATTTGATGTGAGTCAGTTTTACTTGCAAGCACTACCTGATTGCCGGTCGATTTTAGGGTGTTTGGTTGACTGTAGATATCTTAGAGACGACCCCTCAGCAGGTAAGGCGGAAAATTTTAGGTTTAGTACAAAGTCATTACGGTAAACATCTGTTTTTTGTGCAGTTTTTTTTTAAAACCTACTTTTGTTAAAGAACAAAACAATTATGTCGGAATCAGTCTTCCCGAAAGAGTACAGATATGATATCACGGATTTGTAAGGTCGGTAACAATATTAAGTTGCATGCAAAAATTTAAAAAGATTGAAAACAGAGTTAGACTGCAATCGCCGTTTAAACGTGGGCAGATGAAAGTAAATGGACTATAAGCTAAAACTGTCGATGAGGAGACGCTTTCCGTATATATTCAGGTATCGATACCCATACATGATGAGCCCAGTCAGCCCATTTCTCAGGTAGACATCACTTGATTTCAGCTCACCCTGGCGCTCTATAAAGATCACGTCTCTGCCTTCGATAAGTCTCTCTCCACGACACATCATGATCTTGTGAACGTCGGTCTATGAAGATCAGCTCGAGACAAACCTGTGATACAGCTGAACCTTGAAACTTCAACATTATGTGGTGAGAATTTTATTGCAGTCTTGTAAGGCATATTATCTGCGATCTTCTGGTCAGGCAGTTGATAATGACAGGTTATGTTAAACCTCGAAGGTATCCATTGTTGGTGAGTCAGAATTTATGAAAGAGCCAACCCAAATTTGAGAAAACGCCACAAAAGCGCCATCAAAACCATTAAAAAGGAGCTGAACTAAACGTAGCTGTGTAAAAGCAAGACATGGCATAAAAATAAACCTATGTCTCTTCTCAGTATCGAAATCTGCATTCGAAATTATCGCTCAGAGTTTAATTGAAAACACTACTTTCACACGGAAATGAGCTCTAAATACATAGAATTTGAAGGCAAATTCAACGATAGCTTGCAGTCAAAAAAAGTACAGCTAAGCCCATCTTGGCCTATTTTATCGGAACGTGGCTATCGCTGACTTCTTGAATCAAACGAGCTTTTTGGTAATACATAGAGGTATACATGTAATAGTACTGATGGGTTTCACGATTGCACAGGGTCAAGATAAAAAAAAATTGATAATCAGCAAAATTATGAGAAAATGAATGTTCCCAGAATGAAATTGATCGAGGGAGGCAGAGGCTGTCCCCATTCTATGTCTTGGCTCCGAGCTTTAGCTGTCTAGGTTCTGCTTCTCCTGGCTCTAACATTATTCTTGTGGCTCTTCTCCAGGTGACTCTCTACCTGAACGGACGAAGCCTAGTCTAAATGCCACGCAGGCTTGGGAAGGACCTGAGGTGAGCTGGTCGAGAACCCACGCAGTTCTTTCACTAGGGGCGCCTCGAGAGTATGTGGATGTGTCCAGAGTCGGCTGTCATCTCTTGTAGCAAGCAGAAAATGCAAAAGATAATCCTTCTTCAGGTGATGTAATATTTGTATTTCTGTGTGGGTTACATTACACCGTTCTTCTATACATTTTTGTAGGGGGAAAAGTCGCTCTTCCTAAGTTGTGGCGAAGACTTGTGAAATGTAGGGTAAAGTGGGGAAAATGCTCGGTCTTTAAAAGTAAAATTATGCGAATTTTTTTTCCCACTAACATCGCTTCCGCAGAATGGATAAGGAAAGGTAGGGAATAAAATCATTCTGCTGTAAGGAAAACAGTGCAAATAAGCCAGTGTCCCCCCTTCCCCCAAATGTTTACACCAAGTGGTCTTTCTCAACGCATGTGTAATATATAATATATTCAAGATGGAGGAAAGCTTAGATTCTCTCTAAATTCCCGTCTTTGGGATGCGCTATATTTTTCAGTTTCCACTATGCTAACGATGGTGGCACTACTTCATCTCCCAGTGTGATACTCAGCTTGACTCACTATTCTCACTACAGCTCAGTCTGTTTCAAGATCGACACCAATCCAGTGTCTTAATTCAACATCATCAGCTATAGACTTTATGTTCTACTTGTTTTATGAATATTGGTAACCCTTTTTCAGCTCAGCTAGGCTCTTTCTTGAATGGTTATGTTTGAGTAAATTCATTCGCCAGCAGTGGAAAATCATTGGAAAGTAATGTCTCGAATGCTAATTAGCTCAGGCAATAACTTTTTAACATCGTATAAGATGCCAAAGACTGGATTTCACTGCACAAAAAGGAGTTTCCTTATTAAAGTTAAGACTGCATTATTTTGCTATGTGCTTCTAACTCTAAATACAAGTCAATATGGGCACCTTAGCTTTTGCTATTATTGCTCAAGACATGCTTCAAAATATATCAGAAATTTAGTGAAGAAATGAAAACTCAATGACATAAACACTTTATCCTCTAGTGAGGGCCAGAAGTATTTTTTGATGGTAGCTTTAAAATTAAGCATTTATATTTACATCCATGCAGGCCCTTTGGTTCCACTGAAAGGATACTTTTTAATACTTACACCTTTCCGAGACTATTTTTACGGGTAGGTACAGATGATACCAATAATTCAGATTTCACTCTGAGGTACTTTTTCGGTTTTTTAAAGCAAAACAGTAGTCTCATTGGTAGTATATACAGTACTATACTGGCAATCGATAATGATTACGAATAGTTTTGTTTCGAAAATATTGATAGTGTGACATCGTTGTACAGGTATATCTCGTTTTCGGCACGCGGGAGGAATTCCAAATGATTCACGCTTGTTGCCCTTGTCTCTGGGGACATTAGGGATAGGGGTAATGGTGGGATTAAGGTTAGGGGTAGGTTTTGGGTTGTATTGGTAAGCATGAGTTCTGGTTAGGGGTGTTAGTCCCTTTTAGGATTCCTTCCCCGAGTTCGATCTCCATTCAGTCACCATAACGATTTTTCTCTTGAGATCACTGTGAGGCGTGTTCGGAGATCCTTCCCGGCACGCTACTCTTAATGATTATTACAGCAACAGATATGCCTGTGTAATTGAACTTCCATTCTATCGACTCCTTTCCTAATATGAATTCATCGTTCTCAGTGTCAGTCAGATGCGTTCTTATGTAGCATCACAAATACAAATACTATACTAATGGATTCATAGATATCACATGCATATTTTCAAGTTCCATTCTTAAAGTACCCAATTTTAACGTGCATTAAAATACACTAAAGAATATGCTATGCTGCAAAGAATAATCTATTAATGTATCATGTCTACATAAAGTCTACCCTGCATGTGATATCTACTTTGCATGTTTCACTTCTCATTTTTTCTTCAGCACAAAGTGAGCTCACGCATGCATGCGCACAGTTACTAACACAATTTGCATGCCAGCTGGCTTTTTGTATTTGTGATGCTAAAGAGAACGCTGCACTTGACTGTTTTTGTAAAACTGTATACTATCAGGACAAGGAAGCGCAGGACAGCTTGTGCAGATATTATGCTAGCTGTGCAAATTAATTGTCAGCATTGTTTCTTGAACGATGTGTTTCTGTTGCTATATGGTCATTCGCCATGCTTGAGACGTGTTCGGTAAAATAAGATCAAATTTTGCCAGCACATTCACAACTTTTTTGAAAGTTGCTATACGTGACATTTCAGGGGTGATAATAAAATAGATTTTCTGACTGTGATGGAAGTGCTTTTCCGCTGTCTTTCTCATCAGTTACTGTACTTCATTTCTGAGATTTTTATAGGGCATCTGCGGCATAGCGTAGCGGCTTAACTTACTCTTAGGTTATAATGTACAAGTAAGTTTTTCAAATATTTGTACGCGGTTTCTATTTCAGTGCTGCAGCCTGGCCGCATTTTTTAAATTAAGAATTAACGATCAAGTCGCTCATTTTATAGGAGTGATACTTTTAACTGGATGAAACCAGTGGATTTTGATTTTAAAAAACGTGGACATCGCAATGGCTACAAGTGTATTTCCTGATCGTAAAAATGCATCATCAATAAACAGTAACCGTTATTGAGCAGTAATACTCGTACCATCATTGGGGTGAATATTTTTCCCAAGGTATTCAGACGAACAGAGAACCCATTTGCCCTGAAATTGACAGGAACTTTTTATACTCGCGAGAAACTAAAATTTGAAAAGTCATTATCCAGAACCTTATAATATCAATAGTTTCCGCATTGAAAGTAAATAATGTAGCTCCAAAATCAACTTAACGAACAAGACAGGTCCTAACGAAGCTGAAAAGGGTTTCAAAAAACACAAATAGGGTATGCACAGCTAATACTGAACCATCAAGAAACCTGACGCGTATCGATATCGAAAGAAGATGAAGATATGGCAAGAACAATTAGTTAAGCCGACCATCACACTGGAGGCTGAAATAGTGTCACTATTATGAGCTTGTGGGAACTGTAAGAAAGATGTATAGTACATACCAGAACGGTAATGTGGTGAAGCCAAGATTTCATGAACAGGTCTATTATATTATCATTTTTTTTCTAAGAATGATATGAACAAGTTAATTAGGAGAAATCTGTCGATTCTCACTGACGTTTCCAAAATCATTACTGGATCATTTTATTGAAGATAACGATAGAACATGTCATGTAGGACAAATTTATATTACAGCTAACAGTCACCTTAAGTGTTATTCAGACTTCAAATTCTGTACATTCTGGCAATAGTTTACTTCTGTAAAAATTAGTATAGAGCGAGATAGATCTCTATTTACATAAGTTATCCTTACGCCCCAATTCTCGCATAGCGCTCGTAATCATAATTAATCACATGGATGCTAATAATTTTTAAATTGAAAATACTGTCCTTTTTGAACTTATAGAAATGGCAAAAGAAAAAATATCCGCTTAGGAATCCTGCCCTTTTCAGTTTTACTTTTGCGCTTACATATGCATAAATCTCACTGTTTTTCTTGTATTTTTTTTTTGAAATCCTTCCCGGAGTCGCCAGTACGACTCTCATGGCGGAGCTGCGGCATAGAAGTGGAACCGTGAGGATGCGGTGCTGTTGGACTACCATGGACATTTCTGTTACTATTTGATCACAGCATACCTTGAACCTCCCGAACACAGAATACCTTGAACCTCTCTTCTCATAATCGGCCTTGCAGGTATGAAAATGCCATTATTTTTCTACTTTTGGCTATTAACCTATCCAGAGGTCTCATGCCAAAATGCTTTCCATACATACCTCTTCCCCCAAATTTTGACAGAAAAATGCCCTAAGACCAATTAGAGTTTGATAATTTTGGCAGTGAATCGGGCTATCTAATAGTCTAGGTCTTTTCACATAGTGGTCAGGTAGTTCATTTATGAACACCAGAGTTTATACTTGAATGGCTAAACCTCACCTACTCTTTGAGTCTAGAAAAGTATTTGCACATATCGAAGCCTTTGAAATTCAAATTCAACCCTTTTTCTCCTCTCCGTTACCAACTTATAAGGACTATTTAAAATTATTGTACACTTTTATGCCAGGTTCTAATGGCGTCTTCATACCTTCACAAGAACACAACCGTCATATCACTGGATCCAGCGGCTGGGCATGTACCTTTCAAACAGCACCTACAAGAAATCACAGATAAGGCTGACCAAGGAATTACAGGACGTTTGCAGTGGACATCTGACCTGCCATTTTGAGGATCAGAGGTACTGACGCATGAATGTCAAGCCTAGAAGACCTATGAAATAAAATTCATTGTACAACTTGTATAATTTTTGAATTACAAGGACAGCCATGAAAGCTCAGTGGAAATATGCCCACAAAACTTCTTCTGCTTCATCAAGACAGCCATTACACTATGCAGACAACCGAAGATATCTTAAATTATAAGGAAACTGCCATAGATTAATTGTTAAATCGTGACTTTTTTATTTAAAGATTTTGATTTTTCTTCTTAGCATTAGTCATGTGACCAAGATGGTTATGGTGCCATGGTTATGCTGTCAATGCTGTCGGAATTGTATAGCTGAATTTGTTCACAGAGAAACAGTTCCATAAAAATATATCTGTGGCGGAAGGTAAAAGTTGAATTATAGCGATTGCTAAGGTATAAATTATATCAAACAACTTAAGATTCATTGGACGTGTCTAGCCATCCAGTGAGTTAAATTCATGATTTTTGTCATATTTTAATTCTTTTGCAGTCAGTGACCGTAGTTTGCTGCCATGGGACCAAAATCAAGAACTGGGAGACCGACTAGATTATGGTGTGTGCCAGCATTTTAATTTTCTTTAATTCATCCATAGTTTCATTTTGCTCATATTGCATATTTTTTAAAAATGTTATCTTTCAAAAGTATTGACTAATCTATCTTGGCCTAGTGTCAAGTCTCAGAACTTACAGTAACAAGAGTAAGTTTATCTGGTCGGAAGAGGGAAGGGAATATGGTTATCATGTGAGAAGAGGCTACATTAGTTGTTTGGAAAGGGGAGAAGGTTGTGGTAGGGGTTTCTCATACATATTAGTTTGGAAGGGGAAGGATTGTAATGGGGTTATTCGGACAGTATACACGTATTATTGAAAGCACAAAACTAGTCTATCCCTTGTTTACGTCGGCGGCCGAAGTCATTATGTTGAACTTAACATTGCACTTTGACTTTTCTACAGGGAACAGAAACTTCAAGACAGACACCCCAATGTCGTCAGGTTGACTGAGCCTACATCACTGGACTTGAAGGTAACTGAAAGGAATTCGAGATGCCCGCCAGCTTTCCACAAAGGGCAGACCACCAAAGGAACACGTACAGACTGCCTCTCGACACAGACAACTACGAACCTCTGCATTCGTTTACGTTCTTGTGGCAAGTTATGGTCTATGCTGTGGGCATAATGGTTTCGACTTTTCAATGCTGAATATGCTGTTTGGAATAGGCTTCATGGGCATTATGAAATTACATTTAAGGATTTCAAACGCTATCAGTTGCGTTCATGGTGTCAACGTCTGTAGGCCATAAGCACTGTACAGTAGTTATGAAGACGTATTGCCCGTTTTCGAATTGTTCAGATTGCTCTTGAAAAATATGTCCATTTCCCAAGATTACCTCTGGTATTCCACCGTACCATAGGTTCAACATGCTTCTGGCACTAGGTCAGCCGTTTTTTATTCTTTGTTCAGGATATTGCTTTATCAATTTCGAGATAGAAATCAAATCTATTGATCATGTTAGTATCATCCAATACAGAGGCCCCACTCGTTTTGACTCTCAGTAACCTTTTTTCATTACTCAGTAGCCTACTTTTGCATCACTGGAGTTTTATAGCAAAGTATGACATGTGTTCTCCGGCAGAACGGATATCATCAGCATGCCATGTATCTCGATTCGTGTTCTGGACAAGGACTTTTCAGCACCTTCTTGGATATCATAGATCTATTTCTGGACACGTTTTAAAATAGTGAGCTCGTCTCTTGGTCAGTTTAAGGTTGTAGTATCAGTCTGTCATGGTGATTCACATGGGCAGGAACAACCTTTTCAGCATTCATATTTTTGCTAAAAGTTCAGACACGATTCAAATTTAGCACAATACTCTTTTTCTTCTATACTGCCCGTGACCTGTTCTACTTAGGGCCATTAAGTTTTCGCCTGATCAAATGTTTGGATGTTTATTGGATTATAAAAGGATTTCCTTCTGTTAATATTCACGTAAAACTGTAATTTCCCAGGATAAGCGGTAAGGGATGGATACAACTCGGATAGAAATTTACGGAGACTGCATGCTGTTGCACGTTTTTGAATAATAAACATGACAGGCAGTCCATAAGCATTTTAAATCTATTTAAGATATTGAATCACTTTTACGGGTGCCCAAGCAAATCTTTATTTCGTTAAAACTTTCTTTTTTTAACAGCAATAAAAATACACTATCCAAAGGGACTCTATTCTCCATATTTCTAGCCCATTGACATCGGTAAGAAGCAAAGACAGTGTCCCTGTAGGAATAATGAAGCAGGTAATTCTAGCTCTGCACTATCATAACTGCAATTGTCACAGCATCGCAGATTAAGGCAGACATCTTTGTTTCTATAGGAATAAACAAATGCATATTTCTACTGTACCATCACAAATGCAAGCCTTTTACTAACGGATTAATAGATATCAGATGCAGACTTTTTTTTGTTAATCCAAATAGTTTACAGGTGACTTAAATGTACCTGATATCAACTCTGCAAAAGATGCCGAATGGGGCGTAGAGTCATAGGACAAACGACAGTCGTATAAGCCCTTTTAGACTACACTTCGCATAAATCTTAAGCTCTGCATCTAATTTCTCCTCTGCATGTTTCACAATCTTTTTTTTTCCCCAACCACGCCTGTGAGCTCATGCATGCTTTTGCACAGCAACTAACACTTAGCTGCATGTTGGCCGGCTGTTTGTATTTGTGATGCTTCACAGAAACACAGCACTTCTACCTGTCTACATATACACGGGAGGGAGGGTTGGGCTGAAGTTATCGGTAGGCTTTGATCACTAAAAATACTTTCCAATATATATTTCGTATACATAAATATTATCAGTCTGCAAGATTTATGGCTATTGCAGGAGAACTAGGATACTTTTTAAACTCTCAAATTTAATTTTAAAAATATAGGAAAAAATTCTAGATAATCTGTTGAAATTATATTATTCCGATAGTGGAAAGTGCCTTTTTTTTTATCTTTAAAGTAGTACAAATAGTTTACCAAGAATAGCACTGTCGGGGCAAAGTTAAAACATGGGCACTCTCCATATTTCCTCAAATCTCAGTACCGAATGCTTCCACACTAGTAATCTTGTAAACGTTTTTATACGGTAATGTCTTTACCATCACCTTATCTCTACTTATGCAAGAATTATCGAAATAACTCAGGGAATTTATCACATAAGAGTTGCTCGGATTCCCACATTTTCATGATATTGCTGATGAATATCAATAGTCTTGTCTAAAGAGAAATTACTGCCATCAATCAGTGAACACTTTCGTCTTTGTCGGAAATATCTTTTGCATCAACACCATCGTTATAGTGACTGGATTTTCCTCGAGAAATTCCTGCAATTGGCAGGGAACCTATCCTTGTAATGTCCAGTAAGATAGTGAAAAATGTTTGTCCAGGAATAGAATTTGTGGCACGTGATTTGCTGATGGTTGCCTCACTGATGGCGAACACATGTGCTTGTAAATAATAATTACCACAGCAGTTAGAGCACAGAGCAACTGTTTAAATTAGATGCAAAAGAATAAAAAGTCAGAAACATGGAGTAGAATATGTTCGTTTGTTACAGACTAATCTATATTCTTGGTTCATGTGACCTATAACAGTATAGCAGCATATAGGTCCGTGTTGACGTATTTCACAAGATGTGTATGGGAGGAAATGTGATAGCTACATTTTATTATGTAGAGATAATGTTTGATACTTTCATCAACTGGTTTAGAACTAAAGGGAGTTTTTTTTTTCCTTTTCCCCAAAGTCGGTTAAGACATCTTCGTCGAAGAAGTTAGAAGTGTATTACAGATTTTTTTTTTTAATTCCGCTAAAACAAAACTGCTTAAAATCCATATTCCTACAAGTTTTATGGCATTTGATAGTAATATTGTGTGTTAATAACAATTACCTTTATTTCCCTAGTATTTCAAAAGTATTCACATATTGATTTTTGAATAAATTTAAAAAGCGCGCTCAGTTCTGAACAATGACAAGTCGGGCGTAAAATTATTACTTTAACTCATTTACATGCACAGATCAAATTGTGTCTCTGAAATACGAGGTTCAAGTATGTAATTATCATTAGACATAGGCCTATGGGTAAAATAAAGATCCAGAAATCCTCTGCTAAATAATATTGATAACTCCCCGAGAGAATATTAATCTGATACAATTTCAAAATGCCCAGTAACTTTAGATTGTAAATGTCACTCACAGCATACAAAATATCGAACTGTAAATTATTCACAAATCAACCGGTGCAAAATGTAAATAGTCTAGCATTCAGACACGATTTTCTAGAATATATTTTCTTAATGACTTAAACACGTGATTCTTAATTACGTCTATATCACTTAGACCATTATTTATTCTCAATGGCTAGATGATATCCTATTACTCTGTGGCACGATTTATTCTTTTAGAAATTACGCTCTTCAGTCACTCCACTGTTGTAGATGCAAAAATGTCATTAATTTGTCTTTATCATCATTCTTTATAATCATTCTATCGTATAAGTGCATTTAAACTGCGCTCATGATAGATCACTTTGATTCATTTATCGCTCTCTGAAGATAATTCTCATTTATTAACGCATATCATCTAGATATTGGAAAGCTTTTAAGTTCAGGTTCGGGCTTTTTAAGGAATTTTACTTCAGACGTAGGTATGTGTATAATATGGCGTTTTCTAGTCTTGAGATCATATTGGCTGTACAAATGAGATGTGAAATTAGCATCAGTTCTGATTTTAGTTTGTAACGTGCAATATGATTATAACACCAGGGAATGTTATAACCCATACCTATCCTCTGTCTTAAGTTTCCGGAGAAGTCCGAACTTGTAAATTTTAATAAAGGGTCTCCAATGACCTACATGGTGAAATGAAAGCAATCTATATAGCGACTCCTGATGCATTATTTATATCATACTTACAGCATGTTTGGTTGACGCTATCAAATATGTAGCAAGGAATCCATAAAATCAATATTCTAGGGTCTTCGAAAGCCTCTTTGATTTGTGGCCAGAACTGGATGACTCAGAACTACAGCATTAAAACATTGTATTTGAGGGGTTTCAAGCAATCACGACTCGCTTTATTTCCTGGTACAATGGTTATTCTCATCCAATGATAGCTCATTATCAAATCTTGTCCTCTATGATGTGCAAAATGGACATAGTTGAGGTTTTAAACATCTGGTACGATATAAAGCGCGCATGTATTGTGCCATTTTGTTTATGCTGACGCTGTGGGCTTTTGTACACAACAGAGACGCAATGATGTCATAATTGAATATTTTCCCCGTAATTTCTGATCCCTCTCGGATCATTACTGCAGAAATAGGCATGCTGTTGTATCTTGTTCCAGTCATTCTGCACGTTAGGAACTAGAAACTAGTGTAAATTTCACATTTATAGCCTAGTTCGTAAAAGTGCAGTACTTTGTAACATTAGAATTATAATAATTATATAACACATGCACATGCATTCTTCTCCCATGATGGTCCACAAAGTGAGCCGAACTTAAAGAATTGTTAAGCTTTAATTGTGCGAAGAAAGCCCTTTTATCAAATAACGGCAAGACTGGTTTGCTTGAAAAACCTCGCTTACTCGTTTTATTGATCTGTTTCCGAATCCTCCCCTTCTGTCTGTATCAAATGATTCAAAAAAGCCTAGCAAATTCGACATCCATTTTGGATCTGAGAAAGTAATCTAGGAACTTTGTGGTCTTATGGGATCACACCATTTTGCAATATTCATATTTTTCAGGGTAAACAGATCTCGATGTATATTTTTAAAAACATAAACGTTACATAAAAACAGCCTTCTATTATGATCTTTACATCGTATTAACTTACTTCGAATGTTTGCTTAATATAATATAGAATGCAGTGCCCTCAGGAGATTAGTGTTGGTTTGTTAATTTACATCCGCCATTGTCATTGTTACTTGTTTATGCTGTTATGTGTTTAGTTTTTAGTAGTAATGTTTGGAAGCTCTTATGTCATGTTGTCGTGAGCTATTAACGTTTTTCAATCTTGAATTGAGTGGTATGGACTAAGAAATTTTTGCTTAAGACAAGAGCAATTTTTTTTACAATGTAAGTTAAAATCTGAGGTTAAGAAAAGATAATTGGCTACTAATTAGACAGGATACCATAGTGTTTATTTTGTTACCTAATCCATCATTCTTTAAAGCGTTAGTAATAACAGAAGGCCATAAACTGGAAGTCCTATGGATTATATAATAGAAACCCTTTGGATAACTTAAATGCCATACCATAAAAGCGTAGTCAATATGTTTACTGATGCATATCAGGATAAGGCGTATGAAAGACTTTGACAAACTCCAGGTCTTGATAGACTACGTCTATCATACAGAAAATACATGCGCTGTTACAAGCCAACAGCAGCACTCCAGAACAAACTTGGGCTTTGGCAAAAAATTTCATTGTGCAGATGTAGTCTGTTGATTATTTTCAAAATATACTTCAGGTGAAATTGTAGAAATGGATTACAAACGCTGCTCTCCTCAAGGCGTCATTCTGTAGTTTGTCACTTCAATGCATTAAATTTGATTTACGTTCGAGATGTATTAAAATGACTGCCTGTCGATGTGCCTCTGCTTGTCTTGATCTCATTGCAACATTTTATGGTCATAACTTCAGTGATGACCCTGAAAATTACGCCAAAGTCCTTGCTTCGCATATTCACAACCCTATTCGGTTGTCTGAATTTGGGTAATTTTCAAGGCAATCATATAATAGGTTCTGATCGTCAAAATGTTCACTGAGCGATGGAGGGCCTGAGTTGCAGACACAGGCAGCCACTTGACGAGTGAAACTTGAAATTAGTGTAGTGCTGTAATGCAGTATAATGTAGAGATATGTAATACTATTAATGTAATATAATGTATGTAATGTGAGAATGTTATTGAGTTTTGCCTTGCAATTCTGGTTGTCTTAAATAAGCTTTTATAAGCACTAAAATCTTGCACTGAAATCTTGTAAATGTTAAGATTATGAGTTATCCTCTTCTTGCAAATATTAGCCATTTGCAATTCTATATATTAAAGTGCCAAATGTTATTCCAGTGACTTAACTTCTGAAATTATGTGTTACTTTTTTTTTTTGGGAGGGGTGAAAAGTCAGTCGATAATTCATGCATTAACGCACTGCTTTAACTACTGTAAACATTACCGCAGTGCCTTAACTATGTAAAATTATGCGTACGGCCACAGACTTTATACATTTACAGCATGAAATATGGCCCAAATTCATTTAAGTGTACGATATTTTGAACTCGGCTGTTTAGTTTGGATGATCACCATAGATACAGCTAATAAGCTACATGCCTGATTTTTTTTTTTTTGACATGATATATACTGTTTTAGCTTTAGTGATATTGCGCGACGCTGCATTAGGATCTTGCCAGTGACAAAAAGATATTATTTTCTACGCAGAGGTGCGGCAGAGGTATGCTAGATGTACGCGTGCGCATAGTATGGCAGCTCCTGGTGTTGCAATCATATTGAACGTTACGATTAATATTAAACTTTAGTTCTTCTATAATCATCTAATCGCAACATGCACTAAGATTGTGACACTAGGATCATCCATATGTACACGTGTATCTCTATCATAACTCTGCTAAGAGTGAACTTGAACATAAAAGCTCCCGATTATGATTTCAATATTATTTTGGTTTAGCTCTCAGGTATTACGAAAACCATTTTCTATCCAAAGTGATATATGCAGTAGGGGTGTTATTCTCACTCCAAAGATTAAAATTGGAGTATGTGTTCAAGATTATAAATACCTGAGAGCAGGGAAGGGGGGGAAGGAGTCAGAGCCCTACATCTCCGCGAATAGCGATGACTGTTAGGGCAATACGCCCCACCAACATTAAAAATAACGTAACAGTCGTCGCTAGTCGCCGAGGTGCAGCGCCCTGCTCTACACCCCTCCTCTGTTCTTGGATATGTGAATATTAACATAAACCTGATTTTGGTCAAAGACTAGAGAAATTGCTCTATGTATAAATATTATGAATGACAGGTATGGCACTGCATGACACAGTAAGTTCCTTTCAGGGTAAATGAGTCATATTTTTCACTTATGTTACTTATGTTGATATAATAATTTATGCAAAATATTCGCCAAAATCATGATCACACTGTATCAAGATCTTTTTTTAATACACATCTTTCAATAAATGAAATCTGACTTGAATGTTGATTCAAGTTGTTGTTTTTTGCATGTTGTGGTCCAGATGAAAGAAGAAACTACTTTAAAACACTTCTTGACGAACTTTCTAGTGTGCCTACAATTTGATGGTAGACCTGTAATTTGTTTTCCGAATTTTTGTTTCAAACTAGACAGGCCTTAATACCTTGTTGATATGCCATCTGAACTCGGTCAGTATAACGAAGTCATTTACGAGTCACATTTTGCGCCTAACAAAACCACAGCAAGCCCACGGAAATGGAGAGCTATAATATAAATAGATCTATACATCTTCCTGTTTTCGTTACCAAACACCGAGAGTGAGCAGTTTGCCATTTGAGACATTCCGCAAAGGCCAGAACTTAGTTCAGTATTTACCGTACTAAACAAAATGTAGTAATGTAGCATTTGCAATGAAAATTTAAGATCAAGATGATTGAAAAATGACTGACAAAATCGGTCCTGGTCTATGGGAGCACGCCGACCGACTCAACGATTAAGTGAATACAACCCTATTGGAAAAGACCTACGGGTTTTGATAAATCTGGGTAAAATCAGGACTTGGTGTATTCAAATCGCGTGTGAAGACATGCAATTTAAAACAATCTATCCAAAAGTTTTGGGTTTTTTGAGGGGGATAGTACAAATTAAAGCATATGTCGTGGCAAGGGCATAACTACTAATTTTTAAACTTAATCTCCGGGGGCAGACGTTACAGAAAGGAAAGAGGAAGGCTACAGATGAAGACCTGATGTTAAAAGTAGAGTTAAAGGCCTGTAACATTAAGACGGTACCATTTCAATATTTCCCTATTTAAAGAAAAAAACTTGCATCGCAACATTACTTACATTATGGCCTAGATCCAGATCGGTCATGAACTTTGTCTGGAACAAAGCCTTTGTGGTTAAACGTGTGACCAAGGGAAGCTATCGCATATGTTTCAATGTTTCATCAACTTTGGTGGCATCCCATGTTATCACTGCGGGACAGTAATGGTCATGATAATGGTGGTGGTGGTGGTGGTGGTGGTGATGATGATGATGATGGTGATGAAAGCGATGATAGTTGAAAATCCCTGTCAGACAAGACGGGAAATCTCAGATGACCAAATATAATATTATATCAATCATTTAACTGTACGTATTGCCTGTGGTAAAACTGAATTAGATGGTTTACCATGTATGTCGCACTCCCTAGTGAAACATAGGTCACATCCGGCATGGACATTGAAACTCGGGAGATAACATGTATCATTGGCATGGGCAACACCTGGGCAACGTAAGAGTGAATGCAGAGTTTGAGTAGGTGGGCAAGCCATAATATTGCTTACCCTTACATATTGACTAGCTCATTAAAAGTTTTCCTGCGTGGGTAGACACACTGTAGGTAGCACCTCTAAGTCCGTGACAGCTGCATTATTTGACATTGTGATGTGGATGTTGGTTATAATAATCTATTATGTATACATGGCTGGAAAGGAAGAGGTGGACAAGTAGTAAAGGCAACAGTGTGCCCCAATCAGTCCGTTTTACTTCAAGGTTACCCTCGCAAATTTTCAGTTTTCTACAAGTCATACTGATTTCATTCTTTTTATTAGACTTTTTCTAATTCTATGACTAACGCGGTGTTTCTGAGAAATCTCACATTGTCTCGGTATCACTGTAGTTGTATGATACGAAATTTTCATTGCACTGTATTTACTGATCCGCCTTGACTGCTTTAGTTAAATAAATATGATGACATCTGGATTTATCTGGCTGCTGTGGGCGTGAAGAGTCAATAAAGAGAACGCTAAGTCAAAAGTAAGCTGTAGCATGACTTCACAAATTTTGTAGATAAATATCTATTTTGCTGTCATCAGAACTAGACTAGATCTACCTTGAGTCAGCTGTTTCAATACATGGCATTATCTGTGGGAACACTAGCAACGAGTGTGTTTTGTGGACTTCTTTAAAATGAGGCTACTGTTGTACACGTGAGATTGCTTTTCTGGGACAACAATGGCTGAGTATGTTGTGCCGTGGTACTGAACCTCCGGGCTACATTTAAAGTTTAAGGACATTTAATTAGTTGAGTTTCGTTTCTTTTCAGTGTCTCAATTTCGATTTCCTCCCATACATTTCTTCATTCACATTGTGGAACATACAGAACGAAAGGGACAAAAGAAAATAAATATCGTGAAGATAACGGCATGCAGTTTGTATATTACTGCATGTATTTTCCACAATATAATTTGTTTGTAATGATGTTTCTCTGATTGTAACTGGCCGTCTTAAGAGGCTATTAAAGGTGACTGTGGTGTCCTTTGAGTGAGACAATGGCTGCAGACATGTTATCGCATCAAAATGCTAACCATGTGCTCAAGCTAAAGTTGTCTACGGCTGACATGGTCAACGCCGCACAAGTGGGTCCGTCGTGCTTACTGGCCAACTAGTATGGCTATATTTGCACCTTCCCACTAGGGTCGCCAAGTCCCAAGTTAAAAGCCACCAAAACGATGTCCTAAACACTCATGACAAGCAAGAAGACGTCACTTTCTGCTAATAAACTTCACTAGATGTCGTCAAGAAATGCCAGCTAGTCCATCAGAATAGCCTATAAACAAAAACACTGAAGAGTGAAACAGAGTTTTGATTGTAAATTACACTTCTAGTACGTCCATGCTTCACGACGGACATATCACTGAATTCTCTTCAAAATATCAAACTGTTATACTACATCTAGTAAGATTATGTTTTCTATTACAAATAGCAAGACTCTTCAATTCAATTCAATTCAATTCAATTCAATTCAATTCAATTCAATTCAATTCTGTTTATTAGCTCTGGCAGAGTTCTGCACTAGAGCAATGCAAACAAATACAAAAAATACATTTCAAAATGGTGAACACTGAGGGCACTTACTAACATACTGAAATCAAATATGTATGCCTATTAGACCAATCCATGTACACTACGTCTCCACAACGCTTTCTTGATAATGACGTGATGTAGCTACATTTCTAATGTCTCTTTAATCTGTAGTGTCAGTCCTGCCATTTCTTAGATGTTGTTTTGACCGCCCAGTAAGGTTTGGGATGATTAATAAACTTGTTAAACTTTGGAATTTTTCAGGTTGACGCTAGAAGTGTCTACATCATGGGCATTTAGCTGTTGCTCCTCAAGCCAACAAAATATGGTTCGCTGATGGTGTAAAACATGACCCGCAAAGTTGTTACTTCTGAGTCATTCACATTGTTAAGTGTTGTGTTTGATGGTGAAACATTCACTGACTGTTGGAATATAGCCCTCACTTTTCGTGTCAGTTTATACAAAACCGCTCCAAAAGTTGGTCAGCAGCAGTCTGTATACTATATTGTATGGAAAGTGCAGATTAAACAAACAAA
This sequence comes from Ellobium chinense, assembly GCA_033807755.1. Classification (NCBI taxonomy): domain Eukaryota; kingdom Metazoa; phylum Mollusca; class Gastropoda; order Ellobiida; family Ellobiidae; genus Ellobium; species Ellobium chinense. The sequence goes on from JAWQUT010000094.1 coordinate 617,867, forward strand.
CAAACAAAAAAAATGACAGATTCAGAAACAACGGACTCCATTCTTGGAGCCAGTATTTCGGCCCACGTCATGAGTTTACTCACATATTGACAGTCTCAGAGGGAATATGTCAAATATTATTATACAGTATCACAAGCGCCCAACATTCAGATTCTCAAATCAAATCAGCAACAGGTCACAAGAAATCGGAACAAGTACAATCTCCCCATGACAATTTAAAAGAAAAAAGTGCTTAAACAACATATGAATGACTAAAGGAGGGCGGAGACAAACTCTCATAGAATGTTGTAAGCACATATTATAATAATACTTTACATCACCGGCCGGGGTGCAATTATAATTGTGTATTCAATAAAAAGTCTGTGCTCTGCTCAACCTGTAGCCTACCTCTGAAAAACACCCACGCATATTTTCAGAATCGCAGTTTTTACTCACTTAAACTCCTTAATGAAATAAATGAATGCGGTTCTTGTTTCAGCTATTGATCGGGAGATGGTAGGATGAACTTTTTGCTCCTTAACGTCCTTGGATCCTATGGAATGGTACATTAATTTATTTCTTCACAGCAATAAGAACAGTCGACTGATAAGATCGTTTAAAAAAATGTCACATGGCTGATAAGACTCTAAATGTAAATGAACTTACCTTGATTACAGTTTTGCTACGTGCCATACATTGATCTACCATAGAGTCCTATACCGACAAACTCATACTACGTTTACTCACCATGAAGACGATTTCCGTGCTAGCTGCACTCATCGCCCTTGTCGCTACTGCTGACTTAGATCCTACCACCTTTTGCTTTCCGAAGCAGGTCAAGTGGAGTGAGACAAACCTTCAGAGAGAGGTAAGCGTAAAGAGTTTGTTATCCAGCATGATACAATCAGTCAACTCTCCTACATTGCAGCTCCTCGGGATAATGAAAAAAAGTGTCACGAAAAGGAGTTGCGGCAATCCTATTTTTTGTCATAGAGAATTTCAACATTTTCTTGTGTGGAAAGTGTTGTGTTTAAGCGGAAATTGCGATTATCCTGTTTGAGATTAAGCGGAATTGACTGTACCAAGTCAAGGTCATATTTCAAGGCAATAGCAGTTGGCTGGATCTAAGGCTAGTGTCGTTTTTATGATATAGATCTTAGCATATTAAAGTACCTCAAAAAATGATAAAATTCTGAAGAACAATCACGCAGGGACGTATTATTGTGCTTTACTCAAAAACTTGACATTACAGCATGAAAGAGGAATGAGCTTCTGAAGAAGATATCTGCAAGACCATTTTAATGTGCTACAGTACAAACCACTGATAATGCAGTCCATCTGACAGAATTCAGCTGCTTAATACAGTTATTCTGTTAAGTGAATGAAGATTTGACTCTTGCCTATTGCAAGCTTAAAGAGATCTGATCACTTACCAATGTACACCTAGCGCTATTTTACAGGACGTCATTCTTTGAAAAGTACCGTCTTAACATCTTGCTTACCAATATCTACAAGCAGGCCCAAGACACTACTGCTTTAAGGTTGCATCTGCAAAAGCAGCACATGAAGGTTTTCCAATGCCCTGGCATAATTATTCTTTTCAGGAAGTATATACCGTCAAGGTTGATTTCGCCAGCCAGAAGGCGGAGTACACAGGAAATTATGCCACCAGGAGGACCGTGAAAGACTTCGCAACTGTGAGTATTGAAATACGGCTTTGCTGGCTTTAGGGACAAACAACAACAACAACAACAACAACAACAACAACAACAACAACAACAACAACAACAACAACAACGACAACAACAACAACCATAATAACAAACAACACCAACAACAAAAACTTACAACAAGCTTTGGACCATTACGATACAGTTCGAAAACAGAAGATCCGCTAGCCATGGATCATTCTCAATTTGGTGACATCGATATGACAGTGGGATGATAATACATATATATTCAGTTGCAAGATGCGAAACAACTCCAACCTCGAGCCACTGTGATTTAGTCAAAATTGTAAGTAATCACACCGATGCCTTGCTGCAACATTCCCCTAACCGACATTAGGTCAAAATCGATTTTCAAGGTTTCACCAGAGCACTTCCTTATATTTATCATGTGTTTAAAATTCAGACCTCTACGTTATAAGATAGCACCAGTGCAATATTCATCCTGCTCAGATTTATAACAGTTGGCTTGCAGAATGACGGTGTTCTTTGTCTTTCTTATAAAATTTCACAGTTATAACAAATCATGGGAATATTGCAGCAAAGCGGCGACATGAGTATGTGATTATTATCAACTTGTGAATACAGCTATAGAAATGTGAACTGCCCAAACCAGAGCTATATCGGACATGCTGCATGAACAAGACCACCTGAAAGACACGTGAAGCAGTGCTAGCCATAATTATGGTTTCATAGTCTCCGCCATCCCATTTTGCATTTTTGACAGAGTTCTCGCATTGATGTCTGCAGTAAACAATATGTATGATGTATTTCCATCCTATCGTACTTTACATGTACCATACTTCCTTCTCTCCTGCAGTAAAACAATATGTATGATGTATTTCCATCCTATCGTACTTTATGTGTACCGTACTTCCTTCTCTCCTGAATTAAAACAATGACAATGTGTATGGTGTATGTTCCACCCTAGCGTACTTTACGTGTACCATACCTTCCTCTGAACAGCTGATGGAGTACGTAATAGATGACAGTGGAAACTGCAGGAGTCACAGTATCACCTTAGAGGAGACGATACCGGAATGCCTGACAGGTAACATGAATATTTAATATAGAGATGGGAAATCTTCGCTGAAAATTGACGGGTAGCATTAAATATTCTGTCCAAAGTCGGAAAAATAATTTTTTAGGATGTAGATGTCACTTGTCAGACTCAACAGAAAGGCACTTGGGGATCATGACCCAAATTTGACTCAACCCCTTCAGAGTATCAGGAAATCAGAGGGCTGAACTTCTTGCTAGATGGGGGAATCTTCCTGTACAGATATTCTGTTGCCTTGCTCTCCGGAAGACAGGTTCCTATCTACAACCAGAACAACATCTAGATAGTTCATTCCGAGTTATATTATTATTATGCATAATTACAATACGCCTCCCCCCCCCCCC
>JAWQUT010000094.1:626414-639329 GCA_033807755.1 Ellobium chinense
TCTCTCTCTCTCTCTCTCTCTCTCTCTCTCTCTCTCTCTCTTTCTCTCTCTCTCTCTCCCTATAAGTCAAATTCCTATCTAATATTAACAGTTTCAGTTGCACCTTCCACAAAACCCTACCAGATTAGGCGCATTCATACTGTTCAATGTCCCAAACACCCTCCGTAGAAATCTTTTTGACATCATGATCCTGCTCTCATGCTTGAGTTCAATGGAAAGTACCATAAAATTGCAGGTAAAGAGGTAGACTGACAGATATATAGTCCCTGGCACATTGCCAATCAGGGAGGAGCTGGCAGGTTGGCAGAGATGCCAAACCAATCAGACAGAGGAGAGAGAGATTAAAAAAAAAAAGCCCGGGCAATCAGAACTTTGAATACTGCAACCGTTTCACTCTAGATCTAGATCTTTCTCTTTTCTGGAAATAAAATAGTACTTCTCCGCTGGAATGTCAAATAAAATCGGTTGAAAAATGCTGCGATTATAATTTCAGTGACAGATTTCATGACTGTGGCATACGTGGAGGAGAAGATTGCTTGACATTTCTTTCACAGATCAGTTTGTATCAGGAATATGTGCTACCCTTAACTAGCCAACCGTTATTTTTTTCTCAAGCATAGACCTTGTGGGTGGGAAGAGGGTGCGCGATAAGGACCACAGGATAACACAAAAAAAACAACAACAACAACACATATACCGAGAATATTTCCTGGAAGCTTTTTAGATGTAGCGAAATTAATATATGTTAAATACGTTTTTCGAAATTAAATCCCCAGCTTAATCAATGCTTATTGCGTTAGTCTTGTGAGCAACTTAACATATGAAGGGCTCCATGGCAAAACGCATTATACACCAGTCGGGGGTGGNGGGGGGGGGGGGGGGGGGGTGTTGCAAAACAGACCAGATGTAATGCATATTTTTTTGTGAAAGGCGAAATTCAATTCTGAAATAATGTAGACCAAAATTGTCGTTCAATGGAGTGGAAATACGCATGTATACTAAATACCACTACCGCTGCATGAAGCGTGCAGAATAACTTAAATAGATTAAAATTGGTGGATAACGCGTTTTGTTATGCAACTCTTCATATTTATTTTCGGAGAGATGTGAAAGTAGCAGGAGGGAGGAGAGGTGTCAATAGATGACTTTGCTGAGGGCGCAAAATCGTCTTGCTTTGGCTCAGACTGGCGTGAGATTTAGATGCTCGCATTTGCACACTGCACGCTATCCCTTTCTTGATCCGCGTGCGTGGGTTCAGGGGCATGGTAGCTTTTCGACATTGTTTCCGAAATTTGCTGGACTTCAGCTCTTGCCCTACACATCAGCAAGGTCCCTTGGAGAGTCCCATTATACTGTCCTCATATCAATCATAAACCTTAATCTTAACATAAAGTTACTTCGGCAGCCTGACACTGGCACCGCTTACATCTGATTGTTTGACTTCTTTCATGAGCTTAGAGCTTGGTTTAGGGTTAGAGGCAAGATTAGGAAAGAGAAAGCACGCATAACAGAGTTCCTAAACAATGAAACTGTCTAAGAGTTGTACCAAATTTGTTTTTTCTTGCTTAACCTTGATCCTAACCCTAAATCAAGTTTTAGACAATAATGTTTTATTTCCCTAAGAAAATTGGCAGAGCTCCAGGTTTAACTATGGTTCATTTCATGGCAGCGTGCAAAGTCAATCAGTCAGTCAGTCAGTCAGTCAGTCAGTCAGTCAGTCAGTCAGTCAGACAGACAGACAGACAGACAGACAGACAGACATAGATAGATAGATAGATAGATAGATAGATAGATAGATAGATAGATAGATAGATAGATAGATAGATAGATATGGGCCTATAATATCTTGATCTCAGATTAAACTCCCCTTATGTACTTTGAAATTACATAAATCTCCATTCAAATGTCTCAATGATGGCAAAGCATCCGCTGTCGTTAAAACATTTTTTTAGATGTGGTGTGAATTCCTCATCATCACCGCAGTTAATCAAAATCTGGAGTTGTGACTAACACGCACTTTAAGGATGTCAACACAAGGCAATCTGGAGCTGACAGACACTGGAGTAATGCGGATACTGGAATGTATGACTGGTGACCTTTCATCCCATACCTCAGCCTGATTTGCATAATGTGTTACTGATGAGGTGGCACCACTCGATTCAGCCTCATCTGCTTAACTTGTCTCTGAAACTCTGTATTATATAATTGACTTGGGAGTCAAGATCGACAGTCCCTTGTCACACTGTTTGGAGGTAAGCTCGGTAGTTCCTCGACAGGTAGATGGCATTTTTTCCCTTAAAAATGCTAGTAGCGTTAATAATAATAGTAATAATAATGAGCATGATACGATTTATAAGTTTTGTGTTCTGGCCAATGCCCGCTTACCTGACTTCACACTGGTATAACCCCAGCAGCCCTAATCACTCTCGGAATTCCTCAATTCCCTGAGGAGCATTCAGGACAACCGCTATAGATCCAATATCTTTCACTGCCTATAGCCAAGTTCCATTTGAGTGGACTGATGTGAATGAAATGCTTTCTCAGAGCACGTACAGCAAGTCCATGTTCGGGAATCGAACCTATGGCCTTTAGGTCCCGAGTCTAACGCTGTAACTATTTGGCTATGGCGCTCGGTGTACATTTACAAACTAAGACTTGTTCATCGAAATAGTTTTATTCTTTGAGTTCACATCCTTTTCAGTGATTGGGCCAATTGTAAATCAATCCACTTTCCAGCCAGTTTTGAAGTAATTTGCTTGACTCTGCCTCGAGAAGAACAGGCAAGCATAAAGCAGCTAATCTCAACTCTAAAAGTTTGTGTCTAGGAGGACTATAATATAATATCAATTACATTTTTATCAAGCAGTGGCGGCCAAGTAATTTTTTTCCTAAAATGTTTTGTACTGACTGTCGGTCTGTGTTCTCCGAACAGTTTCAAACATTTCATCTGATGCCGATCAGTGTTATTACCCAGTAATCGCACGATGCAACGATCGCTGGCAGAATGATTTTACATTTAGAGTTTTAAGAAACTACACCAATAGTCTATGAGGCTTTCTACATAATTGTAATGCCACACTAATTATCCAATAACACATTTATATTATTGTATTTAAGCAAGTCACGCAGAATTTACTTTTAAGAAATTATGCTAACAGTTTGTTGATGGCTATTTTACAAGTAATTACTGATAGCAGATGATTATGTTGATTAAGATGAATATGCACATATTGTTAACAAACGCGAGATTTCACGCTCATTCGCCAAATTCATCTTTTGATGACCTGACTTGTTTGCATTACTACGATCCTCCATTTATCTTCTTTTTCCTCTTAAAACAAGGATAGAGTTTTGACTCGTCGTTATTTTCCAATTTTACAAGCTAAACCACATCTGCCTCATTGTTTTGCCTTGACCAGGAAGTTGGGAGCGCTAAATTTCTCAGAACCTCAAAAAGATGATTCAGGCGAATGCGGAATGTGTCTGACGATATAGCTTTTTTGTAGAATCTTAGTATTGGAATAATAGTGTGAAGTCGCGTGAGCAGGTATAAGCCTGGATACGAGACTTATAAATCGCAATAGTATTATTACTATCGAAAGTATTTCTATATGTGTGCCATCCTACAATATGCTCCTGATTAAAGAGACTAAAGAGAAATCATTCTGATGGGTTTAGTATAAAGGAGAAGGGGTTGTTGTTTGTTTGTGGGGGCACAAAAAGAGAAAAAAAAAGTGTAGTTTTCAAATCTTACAATCATGTTTTTGCTGCATGTTGTAGGATGGCACCCATACGAAAATCATCCCTTACTATCTTTCAGTATCAAAGTGACAACGAGTCGGCGAGACGCCCTGCAGTATGAAGACGACGATCGTGATTCTCGCTATTATCGCCCTTGTTGCCAGTCATGACAGGGACACCACCACCAAATGTCTTCCCGATTATGTCACGTGGGATGAGATAAACATTACGTCTGTCGACAATGTACATTGTATTCAAATATCGTCCTGTTCACATAATATAATGTTCCAATCTGCATGTCTTGCAGCCAGGCAAAATGAGGCGTATGTCGCTAAACCAAGAACTGAGATATTAGGCTCTGAGAGTGAGATGGGGCATCCGGTATCCAACTTTTGTTTGCCGCAAATCAGAGTAAAATCATTTGTATGTCCAGAAAGATTGATTTTTTTTTATGGGCAAAAAGTTATTCATTGTGGATAAATGTAAGTTCTTGTGAGGTGTATTAGATGGATAATACACTATATAGATGTCCTTTAATCGCGATTTTCTCGGCATTTGCCTCCATTGCATTTTGCAAGGTATGATCCATGGCCACTTCTGACAACTATGCTCGGTCTGAATATTGCAAGGTTATTTTTTCTTTCACGTAATGTACGTGTTAAGTTTCGATGCCTTTATAATTGCTTGATTTTAATAAAAAAAAAAAGTGACTTAGACATTGTTTTGATTGGCTACAAGTTAATGAGATTTGAAAAGAAATAGCATCCCAAACTACCCATTTATTAAGGTGGAGAGACATTTAATATGCTTTGGAAGTTGTTAAACCTTTTAAGTTTTAAAGCTCCCATATAAATTTCATTGCAGACATCAGAACCGTCCTACAACTCTAAACAAAAGTATACCAATACTTCCATTTGACCTGGATAATGATCCTATACATAAGCCAACACGGATGAGATGAGAAATGACAAATGATAAATGACAGTTAACGACATATCTCAAAGGATGAGCAAAAGTATTACATTTAACAACTTGAGGACACAGATATGTACAAAATTAGAATTTTGATCGTGGTTGTTGCCATGGTCAATTTAATGGCATTTAAAGTTTCTGTCTACTTTTTGATACATTTTGAAGAGCGTTTTTCCAAAAACCCAGTAAATGCACTTTAGTTGAAAAATAAGTTAGTTATGTATTCAAACATGCATTTCTAAGCTAATTCATTCAAAACCTAAACGAGCTCAAAGTCTGCATTCAATCAAATTTTACCTCATTTAGGAGTAAACAAAAATACATGTATGAAGAGCAAATACTTTAATATTATGTTCCTTTATTTCAAAATTCAGAGACCCCATATCGAGTTTTGGAAAAAAAAAGCTCTTCATTTCATGAATACTGTGAGCTTACATGGAATTTCAAGTTTCAAGTTTATTTCAAACTCAAGCCATCGGCCAGACACTTGACATGACGTTAAGCACAAATTATCCAAGTCAAACAGCGAAAGAAAAAAAAAGTAAGACAAAACATGGAAATGAAGAAAGAAAGAAAGAAAGAAAGAAAGAAAGAAAGAAAGAAAGAAAGAAAGAAAGAAAGAAAGACAGAAAGAAGGAAAGAAGGAAAGAAAGAAAGAGAAATGCATGGTAATGATAATGTAATCAAACTAAGGTGAATGCATGTCTCAATCTGATGGATAAAAACTCATATTTTCCTACTGCAGACACAAAAAATTCAGATTTCTCCACAATGGAACATATGAATTGCCAAACTGTCACAATATGATAGGTATATTAATAACAGATTATAGAAAGATGATAGTGATAGGATTACTGTGCATATACTGATTAATGTTACAAATATAGATCTACGCCATATTATTCTCATCAACAAGGCGATCTGATTGTTTTAAGATAGCCACTGCAGTAATACAGCGGGAAGACATAATAACAAAGTCCGCTGTCATAATTTTCTTTTCAGCTAATAGTCACCGTCATGGTTGATTTTCCCAAACAACAGGCGGCCTACCTCAAGTTTGGTTCACCTATCAGGCAGTTGCATGACTTCCTAACCGTAAGTAATGAGCGGTTTGTTTGTTTTTTTTGTTGTTTTTTTTTTTGGGGGGGGGGGGNGGGGGGGGGTTAGATTATTTTAGGGACGAATGACATAATAAGCTCAATGCAGTTTGCAAAACGCATGAACAAATCACAGCATAACGAATACTGAACAAACATCCGACACACAGACATTTTTGGAGAGCACAAAATGAATGACTCCGCTACATGGCTTGATAGTACACTACATCACGCTCAGATTATTTGCTTCGTTTACATATCAACGGTATGTCCGTCTCACAAAATGAGACGCTTTTCTGCACTGACGAAATCGATAAAAATCGCCAAAAGGCATCAAAGGGTCGAATATATCGGATTTAATTTTTTTTTATATATATATTACAAAAGTTTTATCTATTAACTATCCCTATTTCAAACTAAAATTGTTGTAAAAATAACTAAATGCCTTAAAATTAATCTTGAATTGAGTCACGATGGATAATTTTAATGAAAATGGCGCTTATCAGATTTTATGTCACATTGTCGATTTCACGAATATGATCCCAATATTTTATATGAATTCATTCTATTTGGGTTAAAAGTTTTCATAATGTAGAGATGATCAGTCGTCTTTAAAAAAAAAAGATATTGCATCAATGTATTACCCTGCTTGCTAGTCTAGGCATTTTTTGGCCTATATCCAAGCTGAAATTTTAGGTTTTTCTCGAAACTGTGGTTGTGTCATTTCCTGTTTTTTGACTGACGACAGGATCTTTTCTGCTAATAAATTTAGAGCAATATTATTTTAACCCAAAAAAAAGGGGCTTTGACCACTCTGTTTGGTCACATCAGTGTCTCAATAGTACAAAAATACTAGATGTGCCTCTATGTCTAGGTCCGCTACAAATCATTAATTAGATACTGTGATAAATATTAAGCATGATATAAAGCATAATGGTATTATATGCCTATTATTCTGCATTTCGAACAGTTGACACGGTACACAATTTTAGGAGATGGAAAGTGTTGGAGTGAACCTCTCCCAAAAGAAGAGATTATACCACAGTGCCTGCCAGGTATGAGTAATATTCAGTTTAATGCCGAAGGTACCAAACGCTATTTGTCGTGATCTATTATACAAGATTCACTCTCAAAGATGTCAACTCTGCCACTACTGTTACAGCTACTATTGATCTAACAATATTACCCATACTGCTTTTGTCACATACATTATTGCCACTGCCTTCTACCACATGCTTGCATTTTTTTCCTCAATATTTTGGTAAATAGATGTGTGCGTGTTTGTGTATGTGTGTGTGTGTGTGTGTGTGTGTTTATGGGTATGTTTGTGTGTGTGTGTGTGTGTGTGTGTGTTTATCTGTATGTTTGTGTGTATGTGTTCATGTGTATGTTTGTGTGTGTGTGTGTGTGTGTGTGTGTGTGTGTGTGTGTGTGTGTGTGTGAGAGAGAGAGAGAGAGAGGATGTGTGAGAGAGAGAGAGAGAGAGAAAAAGAGAGGGAGAGAGAGAAAGGATTAGCGGCAATGTCTGTTCACTGAGGATGCAAGATTCTACTAATAGTGAATAGGCAACTTTGTGCCCCCCTCCCCNAAAAAAAAAAACCATTTCGCCCATTTTATGGATGAGATTAAAATTCTGCTTTCAAGTCAGTTATGACGCCATTGCGGAACCATCAAACCTCATATCAACGGGAAAACCCATGAATTGGTCATTCAGCTACATGGAGCTCCATGTTCAGCTAGATGTTCCTTTCACTGAGCGAAAGTGTATGCTGGTTCATTATTGCTACCATGCATAAATAGAGCATCTGAAACTCATGTTTGTTTGATATCAGATTTATGAAATTTCTTTATACATTTATCGTATTCACGAGTCTCTGGCGAACGAATACGATAAATGTTTAGAGAATTTCATAATTTTCACTTTGATGTCACCGGACGTAGGCACTGTTTATATGATAAAATGTTCTACGTCTATCTGCCGTACAAGTGGGACATGCTACGCAGTATGCCACCGTCAGAGAATTTCTCTCTGAGGTCCAGAGACGTCCTGTGTTCCTCATCCTTTGATATCGTCTGGTGATTTTATTCCGCTGTTTCGTCTGTGTTGACGTAAACACACCAGGTGCTCTTCCACGATACTAGAGTCCACCACAGAACAAATGGGATAGCATGTAACTGTTTAAATTGGGCTAGAGAGACGAAATCGCCTGTAAAAGTGTTACATCTAATAAATATTTTTCTTTGGAGCACTTAGTTACTGTAATCGGAATAGGCTTGAAATGAAATTCTAAACAGAATGGCACCAAAATCTGCAAATAGCCTTATTTTGGAATATTGTCCTATGCGTCAACCGAACGATTGGTATTGACTTCAAAAACTATGTTATAAACCTTTACTGAAAGTGTGTTTTCATGAAGTTTTATATTTACATAAAGGATGTGAGGGAGGGGGTGGGATCCAAAATTATCATTTTATTATCATTTAAAAATTGATTATTATTAATTAAAATTATTCATTTACCTTATGGATGATCTTCTTGTGTTTCCAGCTGACGCGAAATACCTCGGAAATTTCACCGTTGGAACCGGACCTAAGGGCATTTTTACATCAGGATGGTCCTTCCCGTGGGGCAACATCGATGTTGTAATGGCCTTCACTCTGCAGCCAAACCTGCCGAGTTTCCCTCTCGTCGGCAGGTTCACGACAAAAGATTGTAAGTATGATTTCATGTTTTTTTTAATTTGCCTGTTGACCACTCTCAGTTATTATGCAAGCAGGGTCATCCAGGCATCTCAAGCAACAACTTTGAGAATCACTTTGTCTGCTTTAAGCTTTTCCATTGTCAGAGGATTATCTGATCATAAGAGAAGAGATAAAGATGATGGTCTGATGACAAAAATAATTATGATCAGTTACATTTACAGGTTGATGAAGGATTCCACCCATCCCTTTCACCTCAAATAAATATCTCGGAAAGATCAGGCAGAGCAAGATCTATTAAATGTAACAGAGAGAGATACCGCCGTTCATTCCTGTGGTAGCATATGTGTGTCTGTCTGGCTGTGTCTGTTTATTTGTGTGCGTGTGTGTGCGTGTGTGTGTGTGTGTGTGTGTGTGTGTGTGTGTGTGTGTGTGTGTGTGTGTGTGTGTGTGTGTGTGTTCGTACACTTAAGGTTATGTACATATATATAATATCAGTCTGTGTAATTACGTTTGTATATCATGAATGTAGCAGGGTAAACGAGACAAAGTGCCACTTTGGACAATCTTATCTTATCTTATCTTATGTTATCTCATCTCATCTCATCTTATCTTATCTTATCTTATCTTATCTTATCTTATCTTATCTTATCTTATCTTACACTTTCGGAAGCGAGATTTCATGACCCAAATCCCCTTACCATAATTTTGCTTAAACTGGAAATTGTTTCAGTGGAGCTGAAGAACTCAGAACAGTCCGTTAGATCTAGTTCTTCGCATGTCGCATTTTTCTCGAAACATTACATCGTCACATCGCAAGAAGCCGGTGCAGCCTAATCACTGATGAGGCTAAAATTTATGAAACATACCAGTAATGTCTTTGACTTCGCTGTTCGGTCCCGTTGCTAAAATTGTTTTCAAGAAATGCTAGAGTCGAGAGTAATGACGATGGTTTTATGGCAGAAGCATAGGTGTCTGAAACATCTGAGAGCCCGCAGAGATTATGTCTAACGTCCCCCTCCTTACAGGTCAAAATGAGAAAAGTATGATAATTTGAGAATCTAAGAATCACTAGTTTGTAATAGTGATTTTCAAACCTACAAAGAGATTTTCAAACCTACAAAGAAAGCCGTTTCACTGGATAATATTAACTGAATTTGGTTTCATCTGAAAGGATATTCACTGAACTACCAGAAAAACATACAAACAGGTAACTTCATTTTTAATTTTGCAACTGTAGCATGCACAAAGCAATACCCTATTCTTAGAGAAGTTTTGTCTGTCAGAAAAACTGAGCTTCACAATATATAAATTCTCATAAAAATTAAAATCTTTGCAAGAGCCTAACAGATTTATGTATTCTATCTCCTTGTTATACCCAAAATCAAAGGCAGGTGGTATAGTCATCTGAATGTGTGAAATATTTTTGAGTTATCCTCTGCTGCTCATTCTGTGAGAACCTGCCATGTGTCTAATATTCTTTCTCTTTCACAGCGAAATTTCAGTTTGTCCAGNACTTCCGACTAGATGATGCAAATCAAGAACATTAGTTTAAAAAACATGTTGTGAATGGACTATAAAAAGGTCATCCTTACCGATACACAGATTCACAAACAAACAATTTTTAAAGTATTATATCAAAATAGAGAATCAAGGCATTTCATTTCCTGGTATATCACATGATTTTTTCAAAAGATATAGTTGAATAAAGAAATACAATGTTAATGACCAGTCTGAAGAGAAAAGTTGGCCAGTTATTCCTATATTATAATTTTAGTGGATCTAGAAGTGATCGTGATTTTAATTACTTCAACATAAAATTTACTAAGTTACGCTGAAAATAGTATAGAAAATACAAATTTGAATAAATGTTGCAGTCTATTTGCACTGTATTTTTCAAAGTTCAGCTGTAAGGAAGATTAAAAAATAAAGATTCCCAATTTTGAGATGACCTCCCTTGCAACAAATATTTCCCGTTAATAGACGAATCTCAGAAAATGTAGACAGACCCTGAGAAATGTGTTTTACTTAGCACAACTATTTAACAATGATGAATTTACTGCTCTTTCTTAGCCTGTCTTTGGTCTCTACAGAGATCAGCAGTATCAACTTTGGATTGTTAACAAATGTAACCAAATGAGAACACAAAATTACCTCAACGCTAAGCTCAGAAACTGTGGATAGACCTCTTAGCAACTCACAGTAATTTAGGTTTTTAATACGTCTGTTGCAAGTCAGCACCATTTTTTCGTATGTTCATTAATCCTCGAATATTTCTGAATATTTTGTCACTAAAAGAGGCATTTTGCAGGTCAAAATGAGAAAAGTATGATAATTTGAGAATCTAAGAATCACTAGTTTGTAACAGTGATTTTCAATCCTACAAAGAAAGCCGTTCCACTGGATAATATTAACTGAATTTGGTTTCATCTGAAAGGATATTCACTGAACTACCAGAGAAACATACAAACGGGTAACTTCATTTTTTAATTTTGCAACTGTAGCATGCACAAAGCAATACCCTATTCTTAGGGAAGTTTTGTCTGTCAGAAAAACTGAGCTTCACAATACATGTATATAAATTCTCATAAAAATTAAAATCTTTGCAAGAGCCTAACAGATTTATGTATTCTATCTCCTTGTTATACCCAAAGTCAAAGGCAGGTGGTATAGTCATCTGAATGTGTGAAATATTTCTGAGTTATCCTCTGCTGCTCATTCTGTGAGAACCTGCCATGTGTCTTTTTCTTTCTCTTTCACAGCGAAATTTCAGTTTGTCCAGCTGTTTGCCAATCCTTCCACCGACTTTTCGCCTGGTGATGTTTTCGACGTTCCCAAGCTGTGCCCATCTCGTGCGATAGAATTACTCATATGACCGAGTGCAAACAGACAAGTCATACTCAATGATATTTTCTCGACATAATACAAGGTTACATTGAGTATATAACTCGCAACAACGGATACATGTTCATTAAATTTGTAATTGGAACTTGCAAATTTTTATTAATGTGGTAACTGCGATTGTGGAATGTAAAGAAAACTATTATGCGTGGGATGGTCAACAAACATTTCAGTTTGCACTTTATGTGTCTAGGTGTCCGAAAATGTACAAAGAATGCATTGTAAACGTTCGATAAAGTAAGGAAATGATTATTTAAGTTAGAGCAAAGTCATTGGGCTGTTTAATAGGATACTAATTATTATCCATTTCTTAAATACATTCATGGATTCAATGCGAAGTTTTACATTTCTTATCAAGTCAAAATGTTTCAGTGCAGTTTTTATGTTTGCGTCTTTTGACGCGCAGCTATGTGATGTAAATTTGACTTTTAGTATCTGTGGAACGTTACAGGAATGATCCATTAAGTTTCCAGCCTATGATATGGAAGAAGACAAAGCCAGAACGTTACAGATCTCATCAGTTTTTAAAGTACTCACTTCTATTTTCTCAAAATAATACATTATTTCATTTCTTGGTAATAGAAAAATAAAAAGTCCTACTCCTCAATATGAACTACTGTGATGTGTTATTTTCCGTCTGTATTTTGCATCTTGTTCAATATAACACGAGCTTGTCAATCTGTTTCACTTTGGCACGTTTCTTAAAGTTTGTAGATTAGTCTTGTATGGGTTAATAGATGTTTATTATGGCATTGGCATCTACTGATTTTTCCTTCCAGGGGCTCTGTAAATCAGCTTTAAAATTCTATATAATAGTTCTACATTGAACTGATAATTGTTTTGCCATGGAGTTAAAAGTTTCCATTGCTTTATTTAATGGGAAGAAACAGATATTAAGGCCCAATATTTATCAGAAGCTGGTTCCAAAAAACAAACCTCTCTGCTTCTGACCAGGTTTTCAGTTCTTAAAAAAGGCCGGTTTTGACAGCTTGTGTCTGTCTATCTATGCTGCATGTGCTAATTTGCTTGAAAATAAAAATTCAAATTCTACCTGACCTTTTTTTTAGTTGGAGTCTTTTTCTAGATTTTACGGGCAACTGACAACTCATCTACGTCATGTATGGTGAAAGGCTACGCTGAAGACATGTTTATCTACGCTTTTCTATGACAGTTCTAAGAAGAAATACATAAAGGGAAAACAGACTACGAATGCGCTTACATGTTTTAGGGATTGACGCCTAACGCACGGAGGCGTCTATGAAGTGATTTTGTTTTGTTTTGTTTTGTTTTTTTTATTTTGCTGGTGTTGCGCAGATTCTTTAGACTTTGGAACAGGCATTCATGTTAAGTATATAATAGTATGTAATTAAACATTGTGCTGAGTGACTGACAGACTAATTGGTACCTGTCATATTATGAAGGGAAATATTAACGCCATGTTGCGGTATTTGCTCTTTAAGACAACATAATTTGCACCTAAATACACACACAATGCTCCCCCCCC
>JAWQUT010000094.1:654068-676568 GCA_033807755.1 Ellobium chinense
TCGCGCCTCCACCCGGACATTATAAAACTAGTGAGATGAAACGCTCAACGCAATGTCTTACGGCTGCACATATTATTGTCACTGACTGTACAATAATAGACAACGGCCAGGCTTCTGTGTGTAAACTGAAACTCTGTTTAAACCAAACATAAATCTTTGATCCTGTAAATTTTCTTTCAACCGTTGTCTGCTGTACTTCTGAAAGTCCAGTACATTATTTTTTTTTCCTTCAGTTTTCCAACAGAATGCCAAGTGAGCTAGGCTAAGTTCTGAGGAACTTTGACCTAACAGCAATTCGTTTTGGTTATCTATTATATATCTGGCAACTTGAAAACTCATGTGTCACTTATCCGAACTAAGTGCCATAACTATAGAATTCATATTTGTTTTTTGGTTTGTTTTTTTTTTTTACCACTCCTTTCTGATTGGCGCAGGCGTTGGTTAGTTGATTGTTACTTTCATTACTTTCATTCAGGGAGTTAAGTTTCTGTTCTTACTCTAGAGTGTTACAGTGTTACTCCCTCCCACTGCCTATGCAACTGGGGGTGACCCTATATCCCACACGAAAATAAATCCCGTATTAGTGTTAGACAAAATTCCTACATCTATAACCCTGGCCCAGCTGGGTCCCAGGGGTAAAGTGCTGACCCCATAGAATTCATATTTGTTGCGAGAATACGAAATGATACATTGGTCATTATGACGGCCTTCGGTGTTTGCTATTTTTGAATTTCTGAATTTAGAAACAAAAATATTTTACAAAAATTTCCGGTCCTTCTACGGCTATTAGTAATTCAGGTCCGGAAACGAAATAAACTTTGGCTAGAGGATGATGTCATCAAAATTTGTGTACGCGGAAGTTTTCATCGGCGGGAACGGCAGTCGTGTTATGCCGAGGCGAGAGGATGAGATGGAGAGACATACACACCATAAGAAAAAGGTTCAGTGTAAAATTTGGTCTTCCTCCGGCGTTCCCCGACCCCTCCCTTTCCCCGGCAGGCCTGGGACCTCAGCAAGTCTCTAATAAAGGTTAATGTATTCTGTAAGTATAAACCGAAGCGGGTTGTTGTAAAGTCAGAACCTTTCAGAAATTTGTTTAACTGACCTGGCGTTCGGGTAAAATTGCCCAAATCCGAAATTTAGAAAATTGAACGTTTCCAATACTCGCGTTACTGGTATTTGTATCTTGTTCATAACATGAAATNAAGTTTCTGTTCTTACTCTAGAGTGTTACAATGTTACTCCCTCCCACTGCCTATGCAACTGGGGGTGACCCTATATCCCCCACACGAAAATAAATCCCGTATTAGTGTTAGACAAAATTCCTACATCTATAACCCTGGCCTAGCTGGGTCCCAGGGGTGGAGTGTTGACCCCATAGAATTCATATTTGTTGCTAGGATACGAAATGATACATTGGTCATTATGACGGCCTTCGGTGTTTGCTATTGTTGAATTTGTGAATTTAGAAACAAAAATATTTTACAAAAATTTCCGGTCCTTCTACGGCTATTAGTAATTTAGGTCCGGAAACGAAATAAACTTTGGCTAGAGGATGATGTCATCAAAATTTGTGTACGCGGAAGTTTTCATCGGCGGGAACGGCAGTCGTGTTATGCCGAGGCGAGAGGATGAGATGGAGAGACATACACACCATGAGAAAAAGGTTCAGTGTAAAATTTGGTCTTCCTCCGGCGTTCCCCTACCCCTCCCTTTCCCCGGCAGGCCTGGGACCTCAGCAAGTCTCAAATAAAGGTTAATGTATTCTGTAAGTATAAACCGAAGCGGGTTGTTGTAAAGTCAGAACCTTTCAGAAATTTGTTTAACTGACCTGGCGTTCGGGTAAAATTGCCCAAATCCGAAATTTAGAAAATTGAACGTTTCCAATACTCGCGTTACTGGTATTTGTATCTTGTTCATAACATGAAATTTGGATAACAACACCTTACAAGTTGTGAATCTGTTTGCACGTTTTTCACCACTATTGTCGTCGTTGTTGTTGTTGTTGTTGTTGTTGTTGTTGTTGTTGTTGTTGTTAAAGTTGTAACATCATTGTTGTATTAAATGTTTGTTTGTTTGTTCATCTGTTTGTATGTTTGGTTGTTTGTTTATCTGTTTCTTTATTTGTTTGTTTGTTTGTTTGTCTGTTTGTTTGTTTGGTTGTTTGTTGATTATTTTTTGTTTATTTTATGTGTTTATTTTGTTTACTTGTTTGTCTGTTTGTTTGTTTGTGTGTGTGCTTGTTTCTTTGTTTGTTTGATTGGTTGATTGATTGGTTGGTTGGGTCTTTGGTTGGTTGGTTGGTTGGTTGGTTGGTTGGTTGGTTGTAATTGATATTGCTCTTTTGTTCTGTTTGCTACTGTTGTTATCTCATGAGGATGCTGAAGCCTCATTATCCAAGAACCTTTCTAGTAGGTTTGATCTTAGATCTGTCTAATCTTACATGGCAAGCACTCCGTGATCAGTCTTTGAATGTGTGCAGGGGCGGGGCCAGTTACACATTTGCCTGTGGCGTCCTCGAGATACTCGGTGCCCTGGAGATGAGATGTGTGAGTGAGAGGAAAGGCAAAGAAATGTAACAAGTACTACATAGACATTTCGACGGTTTTTGCTACAATGGCGTACGTGGTTATTGTTCAAATATATCTTTACGCCTTTATGTTGAAGTAACAGCGATTTATGTTATTGCTTTGTTGTTTTGTTTGTTTCTATAATTGGCCTATTATTATATTTGATAATGCTATATTCACTTAGCTTCTGTCTCTCTCTATCTGTTTTTCTCTCACTCTCTGTCTCTTTCTCTCTCTCTCTCTCTCTCTCTCTCTCTCTCTCTCTCTCTCTCTCTCTCTCTCTCCCCATTGAAAACTGATAAACTGCCGAGCGCTCAGGGCTAGTATGGTAGGAGAAAGACAGACAGAATATGTTAAGAGAAAAGTAGGGCAAATTGAAACAGGAAAGAGAGGAAGAATATAAAAGCGGGTCACATTTTAGAATGAAAAACTACAATATTCAAGTTACATCATTGTTTAGTACAGCTGTAAGCCAGCTACAAGATATCACCCTTTCACGGCATACTGCCACAAGTTTTCGTAGAATAAGGTTTGTCGTAATTAACGGCCACTGCCTTCCGCTGAATAATTTAATTCGGTTTTACTAACAGTTTAATACAGCTGACAAGGGTTAAAACGAATTCCACGGTACCGAAGATTTATATCCGGATTATATAGAGTGTCTGTTTCCCCAGAGAAGTCTAAAAAGAGGAAAATAATTGAAGCTTCTGGTTTTTATTTCGTTGTAGCCTACTTTCGGTTTAACCATTTTAGTTTTAATCGTTATTTACTTTATTGTGTAGAAAACATTCACGTTAACAACCCACCAAACTTTGAGAATCAGATAGTGACACCATGATAGGAGAAGGGATTTTTAAATGTTAACGTTGACAGTGAAGAAACACAGCCAACCAAGAGCTGGGAAGATGCACAATCACTCCAATACTTACTGTTGTCAAGTTGTAGTTAAACTGAATGCCATTTCCCTCAACAACTACGAGAGCACCCTTACGGAAATCCATAGCAATGTAACCTGGTTCCTGAAAGGCATAGCAGTTTATAATGAAAATGAAAATAGAATTTTTATTGGCCCCTATAGAGAAATTGGTTTAACAATGCCAGACAATATTGTACGTCTCGTTAATTATACAAACACATCGAACCGAACACATCGTACACGTAAATACATAATATTACAAATAAAACACATAACAAAGTCATTGCTGGTCTTCCGCAGTGCAGCGCCTTGGTGCCCCAGCTCTAAAGGCAGGTACTCATTTACAACTGAGTCGAATGAGGAAAGAGAATTAAAGTGTCTTTTCTGAGGATACTACAACGTAAACAGCCTGGCCAAAGAGTCTTCATTTTCTGAGCACGATTCACAAACTACACAGTTACGCTGCCTCTATATAGACTAACTGAAATTTGTATTTAGATCACAAAACTGTTAATAAAGACAGTTGTTATAATATTGTTGGATGTCATAGAAAAGGACTGATAGGTAGATTTAACCTTGGTGATATGTTTGAAGACAATAAGCACAATCACCACCACAATCATTGTATGGCAAGATCTCACCCCAGCTGTGATAATAAATCATCACCAGTGTCATCATCTTGTTTGATGAAGGAAAGTAGTCATAACGTTTCGAAACTGTGTGCCCTGCAACTAATATTTTAAATTATTCACGTCTTTGGCTCTATATTTTCGGCTTTTTTAAAAAAAAGTATTTGTTTGTGCTGGCTGTTCTTAGATAAGATATTAGAATGAAGATACCAGTCATGATGAAAATTATAGTGATGAAGATCCCATGACCCTTATCATCATCAGTTAAAGTATGATAGTAATACTTTCATGGTCACTGAATAACACTATGTTTGACATAGTATTGGTTATGGTGGTCATAATGCTAGTGATGGTAGTGGTGGTGGTAATATTGGTATTGATGATCATCTAAAATCACGCTCGATACCAAAATGATAATGTTATTTCCATACTGAGATATCAGTTTTTGTGTTGTTTTTTTTAAATGCTGCTGATGATGATGACAATAGGTGCACTGACGATGATGATAATGATGATGATTATCATCATTATCTTCATCATCATCGTCATCGTCGTAATTATATTCAAACTAACTTCTCTGGTTCGGAGGAACTTTTTAATTTTTTTTTTCATTCCTAGCTTCAAATGGTGATGATAAAGATGATGACGATAATGATAACGATTTCGGTGTACTTACAGAATACTCAAAATCGTATGTATAAGCGCTCCATACTGTAGGCAAACAAACGTGTGTAGGGTCTCTTTGAGCAGAGACGCTAGCTATAGCAAGGGCTACAGCGAGGAACACCCTCATTTTGGTAAGTTGATTAATGTCGAACAAGCAAGGACTCAGGTCGCCGTTATCTTTTATATGGGAACTAATCAGCATAGTCAGGTAAGGGTTTCTTTTAATTTTAAAAAAAAAAAAGATGGTAAGTCTGTTCTTTGTTGATAGGACCTGAAAACAGGGGCGGAGCACAAAATGAAGGTAGGAGGTGAACTATTTTCTTGGGGATGGAGGGTGGTGAGCTAGGCTGTCATAGTGATTTTGTGAAATAATATAATTGTAGGTCCTTTTCGCTTTTTTTTTTGTGTCAAACATACTCCTGCCTCTATGTTAACTACGATTCCTGCTTTCTAGACACAAGGCACCCTCAAGCATCGACGCTTTATTAATGTATCTTCGTCGTGTTTGTTATCTTCATGAAACATAAACAAAGAAACTGAAAGACGAAATTCAGAAATTTTTGTCCCGCAAACAAAGAGATGTTTTACAGCAGTAGTTTGAGATTTTCTGAGATAAGGATGTCATTAGTCGCCGCTTGGAGTTTTTACGCGCGCTCTGCGGCTCCAGCACAGCAGCATCAGTTCTGTTCTGTTCATTCGTGAATGACCGAGAGCGAAGTCAGTTCAAATGTTAGCCAACTTGATTTGCCGGTGAACTCTTGCACTACTGAAGAGAACTGTCAAACGATTATTTGAGTGATTATTTACATTAATTTCATTAAACATAATATTACCGAATCACAAAGTGAAGAGTTCACTTATTGTAAAGGTAAACATACATCAACCGAAACGGCGGAATTTATTAAGCTACATTCAAAGCAAACTGGTTTCTTGCTTTCAGTGATGTTTTCAGGACAAGTAAAAATTGACAGTTTGCGCATTAACAATGCATTACTACGTCGATGCGAAAGCACCCTCAGTAACTTCCAACATGTAGAGTTAATGAAATTCTTATGATGGGAAGAGATTCCTTGGTTAACGTTTTAAGTCCTCACTTTTTTTTTTTCAAACAGCTATTAATTACAATAAAGAAACTAGCCCTGTCACACATCACCTGCTGACTTTGTACGTTTCAAAAATGCACAGATGATGGGAAGAAGGAGAACACGATGACATGCGTTGAAAACGTAAACATTATGTTGATGATGATGATGATGATAATGAGGGTTATGATTATGGGAGTGGTGATGATGGCAACAGTGATGGTAGCGATGACCATTTTTTTAGTTGCTGCCCTTTTCATGTGGCTGATTCAGGATTTCCTCTGCATTACTCTGCTGCAATTTCCTGGTTGTTTTTGTTTTGTTTTGTTTTGTTTGTTTGTTTGATTGTTTTAAGTGGGACCAAAGTGATGGAGTTTCTTTCAGGGTTTTCGAGAGATAGGTGGTCGTACACATTATCATGAGCAAGATTAATAGTGGAATTACCCTACATAATGACAGTTAAAACGAGTGAGTAATGGAAGATGAAACTGATTTTGACACCTATGAGACAGCAATAACGTTTCCGTTTTGATCCAGATAACATAAGTGTAATTTTTGGGGATTGTGAACTGGCTAGACTTGTCACCTATTGGCCACGATCTAACAGGGCTTCATGGGGAAGGAGACTTAGCTAACGCTTTGACTGAGCTGCTTTGGTCTATGAAAAATCACTGAAAGACTGCTATATTTGTCAAAGTTTGAATACAGTTTAAAGGGATAGGAGTACTAGAAGTCAGAGACATAGGAAAGTAAGCATAATTAGGCATAAAAATAAGTCCTTTCAGGTTCCCTTTTTCTGACAGTATATTTTACGTAATGTTTTTCTAAAATGTTCGAATGTTGGTCTCGAAGTGCGTTGTAGCTCATCATAAGCAAAACGTCCAGAAAGTGTTTGAATAAGAAGACATATTTTATCGTCTTAATTAAACGACCCTAAGCTTGGAGGGGGTAACTGTAGGGCTTAGCCTCATTAGTTCACATTGACGCACATCTATTAGATTCAAAGTGTACAATCGGTATTGCCTGCTCACTAAGTTGACTGCCTGTCAAACAATGGTGCTATTGTTATTCACAAGGCTCCATTTCATAGATCAGTTTTTCACAGAGGACAGATGCAAGGTGCAGCTACTATTGTGTACGTTGTGACGGTTATCTATTTACTATCTTTTCAAACTGACTCTTAAGAAAGTGACGTAGGCTGAAACATGGGAACTGAACTAATTTTTACCTCACAAAGGTCGGAATCCCGATGAGGTGATTAAGGTTACAAAATTAAATGCGTACATCTTTTTGTTATATATCACTATGTGTTGTTGACTGCTACCACTCAAGTCCTAATTTTCGTTGGCCTTTCCCACTCACCAGTACTGGAGATAAACATCTGAGCAAAAAAAAAAAATAAGTAAAGTACTTATAACAGTCCATGACAAGTAAAGGTTTTTGTTGTGTCTTTTTGTCCGAATCACCCCCTGTGAAAACCAAGTTGAGGCTTCTGGGCTCTCAGACACTCTCTCTTTCCCGTTTCCGAACCCACATGTCTAGTACTGTTTTAATTTAACCTAAACTGGCCAGAGATGTGACAAATGCATTAGGCCAGACCACGGCTGAGTCACTGGGGCTCCTGGGAGGGAGATACAAAAAAAAAAACTTAAACAAGTTATCAGCCTTAGTAGTAAATCGAAATAGTATTGCGCATGTGTAATCTTTACGAAAAATTAGAGGAACTCATTTTTATGTCTAATTTCCCACACTCCTGACTTCTCGTAACCCCTTCTTCTCCTCTCTTTCAATAAACATACATTAATTAGACAGGCGCTCCCAATCGTGTACCTTTAAAGATACGCCATGTAAATTATATAGGAAATGCGAAGATACACAGCAGTTACTGATTCACGTCACGTTGCTTGAAAATACAAATAAGTAAAGACCAGTGGCTGTGTGCAGAATCTTTACTTTTAGTTGGTCAAAGCACTGCGGTAAACAGGGGAAACTCCCAAAACATTAACAGTGTTCACCGTAGTTAACTTAGTACGTTAATTAATATAGTAATATGAATTATGCATATGGTCTCAGTTGAGCAATTTTAAGATATGGATACTGCGTCAAAGTGTACTCCGACCAAGACAGAAGGGGAATATCAGTATGAAAAAGCAACTTTCGGCAGGTACTTGACGCATCAGTCTAAGATGCTGGTGATTTCTCACGAACCATTTGCAGATTTTACCGCTTTAATGTCCTTGGCACGTTTTTACCGATGAAGTCACGCACCAAAAGTACGCCAAATAAAAAGTGGTATCTTTCTAATGACGTAATAGAAGGATCAAAGGGCATTGGAACAGAGCGCAAGAGAAGGAGAGATGGGACTTGGAAAGGAAGGCAAAACTTGCAAGCAAATAAGTAGAGGAGGGGAGAAGTTGATCAAGATATGTTGCTACAGGTTACAGACCTGTAAGAGGATTGGACCCTTTTTTCCTCTATGGGCTATATTAACATTTTGAGCTGCCCTCTGAACCCAAAGATTTGGCTTTCACCCAGACCCATACCAGATTGAAGCTCATTATGTGGCCCAAATTTTAAGACTTACCCAACCCTAGCAAGCCCGTTGAAATTTTGAGCTTGGTTGCTATTTGTAAACAGAGCCTATATTTTTCACTGGTCAACGCCAAACCCCTCCTCTTCCGCCTGAGCACACCCTTGACCTGGCAGTTCCAGCCCAGGGCTAAATAGTGCCTGGTAAAATAAAGTAAAATGGACACAGATTCCCATGATATCAAAAATTCCCCCCTGGAGCCAGCCCTTATTACTGGAAGCAGTGCATGCCAAAAAAGGGAAAAGGGGAGATGAAACACACCCCTAAGTTTGTAGGACCACAAAGTGAAAGTAGACTTACAGGCCTGTAACCTACAATGGTATAAATTCCTACTCAGCAGCAGATTAGGTCATGCAGTATGTACATGTGGTTATCCAGACCTTAGCATGCTATAGCATTGAGGGTGCACTATAGTAAATAATATCTTTGCTGCAGGCCAACACAAGTGTGCTGCCTATGATGCAGGTGTTTCAGAACCGTGCATATTAATTTAAAGTGGCCATAAAATCAGCCCCCCCCCCCCCCCCCCCCCCNACCCAAAGAGTTTTGGGACATGCACACTCCCTTTCTGATATTGAAGTTAATCATTTATTGGTACAGTTTCAGATTCTTTGCTCTCTGCATCTAGGATGGGTTCCTAGGAATGTGGCATCCCACTATAGATGGCTACAAATACTCCCAGTATCACTGGTCTCGAAATTGCTTACTATAGGTACCTCCGCACTGAGGGGTCAGCGAAGCTGATAGCACCCTGCAAGCCCAGTATTTTGAATCTAGCTGTGACCCACAATCGTATTTGCCCCACATAATCTGAGAATGGGCCAGCTTGCATGGCCCTCGTATGAATCCAAATGATTTGCCCACCTATCAGAATCCAGGTATATCCGTGCATTTTTTTTTTCCATTGTTACCCTTATGAATCCCATCCCATGAAGAACTCTTCACTGATATCAAAATCGTGTAGAGTGGACAAGTGCCACAATGGGCTCACTTCCATGTGGCAGCTTACTAAAAGTTCGTGGTATGGAAACCATATGAACAAGATTCACGGTTCAAAGTCTTTTTTAGGCTCTAGACCATTAATACGCTAGCCCTGAGGGGAGTGGAGGGACAGGGCTGGAGAAATGAATGTCATTCTGGGATCATCACCGTATTTGGTTCCAAACAGGAGCATAACGATGGTGAAAATCGCAAACGGTGTAAGTCCGAAAAATTTTGGTTCCGCTTGTTTTGTACCAAAGTGAAGAATACCACCCCACGCATTTGCCATTACACACTTTATATTTAAAATAGCGACAGAAGATCTATATTTTGTCAAATGATCAAACCGTGTAACTCTGTAAGTGATGACCTCATGAAACAGTTTTTTTCTTTCCCCTGTAGATTTTGACTGGTACGATGTACAGGGTTTGCGATTTTCACCATCAATAAACCATAATGAATGCTAAAGTGATGTCCTCGCAGTCAACCATGCTTGCTGAGGTCAGCTAAATGACGTGTCAGACTACCATCGAATTAAAATAGGCCAGAGTTTAACTGCTCGTACTTTTTATGTAATTATCTCGGCAAAATGGCACACTGCCTGTAAATGTGATGTTCATTTATCCGATGGAAAATACGTGTTACATATTGGAGATATTGTTATACCTCGTACAATAGTAATAATACCATTCTGTAGCGCCATTCCCTTCAGTATGAACCTTGTATAAAATCCATTATAATGTATATATATATATATATATATCCCGTTTCTTTTCCCACTCACTCTGTTTCTGTCTCTCTTACTCTCTATCTCTCCCTCTATCTGTGTCACACACACATACACTCTCTCCCTGTCCTCCAACTCCCCGACCGTCCCCTATCATGATTGCGTCATATTCCGCATGGCCATAGCTGAGTCTAATGAATCAGCGACAAACACAAGGAGGAGGAGGGCCAGAATAGCCAGAGCAAGTGCCCATCTGCCCTACCCGCGCGGTCCTGGCTGCCACTCATAGATCTAGATGGCTAATAAATCTAAGTACAAACTTAAACAAACACTGAAGTAAAATGTGTGGCAAATTGTTCTTAGAGAGCCACGCAACACAGAGGCAGATGGCTGTCACCTAACTTTGTTAAAAAAAAAAATTGCAAGTTGTCACCTTGTACCTTCTCTTTATTTTCAACAATACGTTTTTTTAAACACATAATAGTTTCGGCGCAGCGTTTACCAGTGCTCTTTTCCCAAACCAACTGTAGTAAAGTGGCAGCCAGGATGGTCGTTAAGACATTGTGGCCGTATGCATAATCCTTACGTTAGTTAACGCAGTGCGGTAACCACGGGGAACTCCCAAAACATTAGTAGTGTTCACTGTAGTTAACGCAGTGCATTGATTAACGTACGCATTATGCATACAGCCACAGAAGTTGAATGCTAAAGTGGTCATCATATTTTTTGTTTGTGATCATAACGACTGGTGTCCAAGGACACCAAGGTTTGTACACAGTCACGAATATTTTTGCTCAGTCCACTCGTCGGTGAAAATGGATACTTGGGTGTAGAGAATAAACCAAATTTTAATAATGTCTTAAAGGCAAGATGGAGTTACTCTATACTCCCTAGGGAGTTGAGAAAGTAATCAAGTGATCTGGTCTGCTTGGGCAATATATGTGGATGAGCGAGGCAGAGCATTACCCTGGAATATGAGACTTTATTTCTGTTATTAGCATCTTTGACTCTGATTCTGTTTTTCTCCGTCCCTTCAAACATGCTGGTTCTATTGTACTTTTCCGCCCAGACAGATTTTTCCGTTCATGATGACAAAATCAAACATAAAATTTAAGAAAAAAAACAACGCGGGATCGCATCTGGATTACTTCCCACGATTATAAGCAAAAATCATGTTTGCTGAGCAAACTGTAACTTTCTGATAAAGGAAGAGGTCACAGTCAGTCTTTAACCTGAGCAGGGAGTTGAAGCCTACAGGTGCCATTACCTTTAAACTACCTCCGCTTCATTCTGATCATATTATTATAGAAAATCAAATCAAATGCATGTTGAGCTACTAATTACATGCATGTGATAGGCCCACAGGCTGACATCTACATTGACAGCATATGGTGAAACATCTATTTCTCTTCTGAGGTGCTCTGCGCGTGTCCGCATAGCGAGGTGACAGTTCAAGGACGACCATTTCAGTCTTTCTGTGAAAAACATTACTATGATCAAGTTCGTTTCTTTTTTGACAAGTGTGGTCTCAAATCGCCGCCCGTGAAAAATACTGTCCTAAATCCTTACAGTCATCTCTGGACATACGATGGTACATGTATTAATCTCGGGCGGAGAAATAATGTCTACTAATGTAGACGTATCTGCTGCAGTGCACTGATACATTATAGTTCTCGACTCCTAAGAGGGTCATTGGAATACACTGGTAAGTGCAGCATTGCAGATTTGCAAGAAAGAAAAGTGCCTAAGATCATCCGAGCTCCGAAATTGCATGGTTGGCGCTTATTTTGTCCTTTTTTTTTGTTTGTTTGTTTGTTTGTTTGGTGCTGCGTGGGACACATCGCGCCACCTCACATCTGTTGTGGTTCTGAAACGTTCATACTAGAACTGTGCCACTTAATCTGGCTTAGGCATTTTCTTATCAAGTAGACACTTGTTTCATTTTCGTCTAGTTTCGAAGTCAAAGACACACCTTTTTTTACCGCAACTGTCATGTTCGTTTTTTCTTTTTTAATTGCTCGTCCATACCGCCAACGCTATTAAATAATAGTTTGCTATAATGTTTAAAGACTGCCGGTATTAATGCAATTTGAAAATTGCACAGACAGACAGACAGACAGACGCACAGACAGACAGAGAGGCAGCAGGCAGACAGACAGACAGACAGACACACACACACACACACACACACACACACACACACACACACACACACACACATACATACATACATACACACAGATACACACAGACATGAGTTTTGAGGCCTTTTAAAAATTAGTTAACATGACCTTGCCATAGGGTTTTGTCCACGCCCAAGATAATTAATGCCCTGCATCACGACAGCGTTGACTCGACATGCTACATCTTCGGTGAAGAAACTGTCAATAAGCCAAGTTGGTACATTTGAATATTTTGACCACGGTACTCTGCCAGGATGGTACTGTGGACTCTGTAAATGACCATCACCATTCGTTCCTAAGAAAAGTAACCTTAAACAGGTGATTGTCTTACACGGTTAGTTTTTGGTTTTTTTTCGGGGGCGGTGGAAGGGGAAGGATAGAAAGATTCTAATATATTATACGGAAAACTTTCCATCTCTAGTTTTTGTATATTATTTTGATCCACACTTTGGTCTGTCGCATAGCAATTTAAAAGTACAAATCGAAGGATTTGTGGAGATAACAAAGAAATCCTCTGAAACTCGATGGTAGGCCGCAAAACCATTGAATAGCTCTTAGAAGGCTCCAGATCAGTTGGCATGTGGTCGTTTTGTACGGTGTCTCCTTATTGTTTATGCTGTTTTGGGACAAACAAAAAAAGATGGTCTCGTACGCATTAGAAAGCTGGTCGACATATGCGGCTCAAATATAGGAATTTCAAAGTTTGCTGCGCTGTTCGATATCGCTTCGGAGCATTCTGTTTAAGCAGAAAAGGTTGGATGGTAGAATGCTTCTGATAATTTCATTGCCCAATAATTCAAGAGGAGCCACTCGAAACTTCCCTGCAGACCCATTTGCTTAAAAAGGCCGCCGATACATTTCCTGTGGTCATTTCCTGCTCACTGTAGATTATTTTGCCAATATTGGGAGATGTACGTGAAATAACATGAATGTGTATATGCAACAAACAAATCCAACAACATATGTTGAATTTTTAATATTAAACTACTGCTCTGTACCAAAATACCCCCCCCCCCNCCCCCCCCCCCACACACACACACACATACACACACGCACACTTGCTTAGAAAGCTCCACGCATGGTTCAAATTAATTTTTACAAGATCAAGAAAGGATGCACCAGTCTTCTCCGGTTGAGTTCACAAACAGTAACACCCATACAGTGTAATTCTATACGCCTCCCGAAAATAATACTGTCGTAAGTCCTTAAAGTCGGCTTTGGAATTACGACAGTATTAATTGCGGCCGGCGATCTGTTCCTATGACACATAAGTCTAGTGATAAGACCCCGAGTTTCCGCTTTCAGTGTTCAGTTGCTACTGCAGTATTAGCTTCAGTATAAAAATGCGAAACAAGTGAAACAGGAAGGCCCAATGTAAAAAAAATTAATGTGAGTACATTTAAATAATTGAATAATAAAACTCCAATAAGCTTTTGGGGCAAAGCCCTTCGTCAGAGTATAAAAGTATAAACATATATACATGTACAGTAAAATACAGTGATCAGCTCTAAATCTTTCATGTAGTGTCCTACTGTACAGTCTCCCTTTTTAGCGGGTTAGAGCTGGACAATCTTTAAGAGAGAAAGAGTTGATTCGGGCCAACTGAAAAGGATGTCGAAAAGATAATCAAGAATGAAGTAGAGATATGAATCAAATGCGTCAACAGCGCCTCTGAATTCTCATGGCATAAAGTGCCAGCTAATCACATGCGACTTGTGAAAGGTCTGGTTATTACATCATTACATTCACTATGGATAAAAAGCAAGGAATTAAGAAACTGGAGGTTGCGGGTTTAAAATCCTCCCGGGGTGAAACAAAACTCAACAGAATGATACTTAGGGGTATGAGCCAAGTGTGGCTTAGCCCATTAGAATGTCAGAAAATAAAAAGGCCGAATATTTGGTAGACTGGGGTATCTTGCTCTAAAGATCTGCTGTTGTTTCGCTCTCTGAGTCAAATTGGTTTATGAAGTTCAAAGTATGAAAAGCATAAGTTGCCCATTCCATCCTTCCTGCCTTGCATTTCTTATTTCATGCAAACTGAACCACATTTATTGTGAGCAATTCTTTCATAACGGTAGAATACCATAACATTTGCTGCTCATTGAAGTCTACTTTATATTACTTTAGAGTTGACATTCTTCCGGTTGTCTTATTTCTCGACATTCATTGGAAACATAGGGATATTGATTGTTTTTCATTCTTCAGCCGAATAATCAAGAATATAGGCCTTAGATCTTGTCGAGTCCGGAGAAGAGGACTGGTACTGTGTATGCCTATACCCAGCAAAGAAAAAGTCTTCTGTAATCCAGTCGGACGGCCATAAATCAATAACATAAATAAATGTCCTTTATAAGTCTCGTATCAAGACTAGTGCCCCAATAACGATACTTCAGACAATCATTACTCCGGTAGACCAGATAACTCTTTGAGTTTTTGAACGCCCTGAGGGGTATACAGTGATGCTGCCAATTTCAAGCGCTGGCCATTAGCACCCTGCCTATATCTTTCTCTGCCAATAGCTAGTTGCCCGTTTTACAGCCCAGTTGTATTTAGGAAAATTTTGAATGAAATACTTTCCGAATACATTTACAACATGACCATAACGAAAACAGAATCTGCCACCTTTAGATCTTGAGTCCGACGACATAACTATTCTGCAATGGTGCTCCACAGAGAAACGGAACAGAGAACGAGCAGCAGAATGAGCTGGAGAAATATGGAAGACATCAGTAAGATTTTATCTTGCCTAAATTTACGTACATGATACAGACGCTATCGACACATAACTTGAGGAGTCCATGGGGAAGCGTACAGGATAGAGCAATGTTGTAAAGACCATCATATTAGCTGATAATCGTAGATATTATGTATGTCTCCGAAAACCTCTTGTAAAATGACAGACATGTTGGCATTCTGAGTGTCTTCAGATACTGGCGTCCCGATACTTGCGGGGAAAAAAACACTCTGGGGTGGGCAGTAAAAAATATCCAGGGGCTTTAGAGCACCGAAACCCTGTTGTGCGGTTTGAAAATGTCTGGCTATCACTTCTTTATGTCTTAATTGGGCTCATATTATGTTGGTCGATTCCACTGGGTGCTGACAATGCCATAAAAAAGCATAAGTGGTAATCGAGAAATGAGCGTAGGTAACACGCCATTTTTTTTCTTCGACATAGATTTAGATCTTGTCCGTCGCATAGAACATATATCGAACGGAATGGACATTCCCATAGGGTGACTTTAAAACACATGAAAAGAGAACAGCATGATAGCAAGATCTCCTCAACTTTACTGTTTCCATAGAGATATGATCGCCCCTCAAGTGACTTCCATCGTAATAGATACTACGGGAAAAAGTGGAAGTAAAATATATGTATATAAGTGTGTGATGTCAGCACCAAGAAACGGTATGAATGAGAAAAGAGATTTGAACGCTGCCCTTTTGCGTTATTTCTTGTCTGCGGTCGAGATCTAGAGCTATGTTCAAAATGGAAAGCGTCTGTGATTGGGTGGAAGCATACAGCTGAAACTTTACTTTCTCGTTTCGAATCATATTGCAGGATTAGGGCCCCTACACAGTAATATAAAGTTTAGAAACATTTCCATGTTTGCTTTCCCCTGTTAGCTCTGAGCCTATTGGATGCATCTCTCACTGCCTGTCCGGTCTCATATTCATTCAGAGATATATTATTGGTTTGGGGGTAATTGGTTAACAGGCGTCCCATGCCTGACGTCAGTCTTGTATTCTGTGCTGATGCCCGCGTAATAACAACTCCTTAGGAACATGGACAAGTTGCCATTAAAAGGAACTGCGATTGTCCCATGACTTCTCGGACTTTTTTTTTTTTGCTCCTGCACGAGACTCCCAGCAATGGGGAAGTGAGCGGAGAATCAAGACGGCAGATAAAAATATGGAATTTTATGCGGTTCACCAGAAGTGCGAATTCGGCAAAATCTTAACAACCATCTGTGGTTCAAATTTGTTAGTGGAACTTTTAAATCAACCGCCTCGTGCCGAAGAAAGATGAGGCAAGAACCAATGGTAGTATATTATATGTTAATAGATGAGCAACAGTTTATGTACAGCAAACATTGTTCGCAAGTCAGCCACTCTTTTCTAGCTCTTTCGCATTAGTCGCGGTCACCTAGGCTCGCTTAGAGACTAATGCTTCCGTCGCTTCCAATCCCCGAGGGACCACCCACAGAATAAAAGGACTGTCTCTTCCATTCATCCGCGGGGACAAAACAAGTTTTGTCATAATATTCCCAGTTAGACTTCCTATAATAGAGCGGAGGATACCCTCTTCTGTCTTGCCTTTAACCCTTTTCCGTTGACCAACGTTGACTCACAATTTGACTTTGTCCCCTGCGACCTCTAAACTAGAGATAAGACTTGGAAGAACACTTGTCTTCACGAGATTTCCTACAGATTGTTTTTATCTCAGGGTTTACCTTCAGCTTCAATTCTTCTCGTCAACGACTTTTTTTTTGCCCCTTCTTTTAACTGCATACAGCCACATGATTCCAGATCTAATGGTAAGATGCCACGTAGCCAGTTGCTCATATGGCATAATTTTTACCTTTGTTTTGAAATAATAAAAAAAAAACGACCAATGTCTTGTCAGCTGTTCCTAGTTCTCGTCCTAAAATATGAAAACCTAGTCTTCTTTTGACCTCCACGAGTCGTCCTTAAGACAAGAACATTGTTAGTGTGCTTCGAAAGGGCATACAGCCATTTTTTTTTTAAATAAAGGTACTATGCTGTTTATGAGGCAAGCCCAGATTGATATATTAAAATTTATTAAAATCCGGCAATATTGTCCCCACCAAACTGCTGTTGCAAAGACACACATGGACACTTTTTTGATTTGACAGAAAAACGTTTCCTACACATTCTCTCAGAAGTGTGAAAATGACTTAGGCCTTTTTCGAAAGCATAAGTTGTAGTATTCATTCAGTGGTCAAAGGTGCCAAATGAGAAAACTAGCACTTAATGACAAAGGCAGCAGACGTTTATAAAGTGAATTTGAGAGGCGGGAGTGGGTGGGGGCGGGAACTGTTGAGGTCACTAATATGAGTTTGAACTATTTATCACCAACCACTGTTTTCTATTTCTCAAAAATACAAGCGAGAACAAACGATCCTCAGCTTCTGTTGGTGAAGCAAAGAGATATAGTCAAACATTAAATGGCAGTTTATACTAAAGCAAAAACAAAATCTTCGAACGGAATATACTATTATAATATACTTTGATATTTAGGTTTACTTTCTCACTTCTCACCCTACGTTAAAATTCTATAAGGTTTGGATGTTCGTTTCTGCTGACTGACTTCATATGTGATAGAAATGGACTAGGCAGGGGATTATTGTAGGATAGGGTCAATATTAAACATTCGTATACAAGGCACGTAATTAACTTCGTGGAGTTGGTGACGACAAATTATAATCAGAGCACTGAAATGTTATGTTGATCACCCCAGTTTTTATCTCCGTTTAACCAGCGCGGCCGTGCCTTGTCCACCTTTACCCAAACTTCTCTCCATCAGTTTGGGAAGCCGGTAAGCTCTGCACCGGCAGAGATTAGGCTCTCTTCCTCACTCTGTCCTCGTCTGATTCACAGCGAAGATGTAGGAACGAAGTAGGGCTCTTAAAGTAGTCATTTCCAATGACTTTCACTTCCTGTACAAACTATAAGTACTGGTATCGTTTGATTTGACAACTACACCAATTTTCAATCGATATGTGAAAGGAAGCCAGAGGCATGTATGTTACCATATTTCATTTAAAATGCTAACAGTAATATGATATTGGTTTGTGTGAAATTGCCATCGATACTTCTCAGTTGCGGTATCGATACCGTTTAATCGGAATCAATACATTTTGAACGGTTCTGACGGCCAAAATAACAACGGTCTATGCCAAACTTATTGTGAAAAATCCCTCCCTTCCCCCAAGTGAAGGTGGCTAAAGACAGACTATGGACTACTTGTTCTAAATGTACATTACAAGTTAGAAATTCAGCTCACCACAGGGGCCTTTCAAAAAACATATTGCAAACTTGGTAAAGCACGATTACTGGTTAGTGTTGGTGTGTGTTGAAGTGGTGACGTGGGATGAGAGTGGGCGGGGGTGAGCGGATTTGTCCTTGCTTATCAGTCCAGTTGCTATCGACATTAATTTATTGTCAGTACCTGGAAGTAGGGAACCACATGTACCAATGACTAATTTTGTTGTTGTTGTTGTTGTTGGTGTTGTTGTTTTCTTGTTGTTATTGTTGTTGTTGTTGTTGCCAGGTTCTAATATTTCAAGAACCGCTGTGAAGAATTGAATTTCCAAGATCTCGAAAAGTATACTACATGTACATATAAAACAAGCAGTCAATGGTCAGTCAATAGGCCCATGTAGGGTGGGAAGAGATGGATTTCAGACCACATTTTTCTGAAAGATTATGACATTAGACGAGACGTTTGACACATTCTCTCGAAGGAATCTTGTTATTTTCGCGAGAGAGCAGTTCAAGATATGTTTATATGTGATGAAATGGTATCGATTCCATAAATAAATAATATCGGTGGCAATATCATACAAACAAATACAATACAAATGCTAATATTTTAAATTTGCAATCGCAACGTAAATGCCTACAGGTTCCTTTCACAAATCGATAGAAATTTCAATTGGTGTAGCTATCACATCAAACACAACACGTACTTATCGTTTGTGTTAGTATCGATGCCTTAACAGCTGCTGCAAAAACGGTCGTAGAGAAAAACAGAGTGGAACCAAAGGGATTCTTGATTAGGATATCACAGCTGACTAAAATTAGCAAAAAAATCGGAGTACCCTACTTCCAAGTATCATTATTGGCAAATGGGCTAAGTATAATCACAACATAGCTATGCAAGCAGCTCTCGAGATAGTGCCAGTCCATGTAGAGCAAGTGAGAGAAAGAGGGGGAAAGAGCTCACGGTAAGTACCACTGCCAGAAGATTAAACTACTACATGTGCTAAGTCAGTCGATTGGCTATTTCGTGACCACGCGAAGTATTCTTATTCTCTCTATCACTTTCTTTCTCTCTCTCTCTCTCTCTCTCTCTCTCTCTCTCTCTCTCTCTCTCTCTCCACCCCCTCCCTGCCTCCCTCCGCCGCCTTGTGTCTGTCTGTCTCCCTCTTTATTTCTGTTTATCTTGCGCCGCGAAAAAGAATGACACTTTAGGGGTTATACAAAAAGTCTCTTGGGAGTTATCACCATCCCCATAGTCATCAGTACATTTTTAAAGCCGTTTATATATAACCATTGCACTTGGTCAGTCACTGAATTTCGTCGAGCACATATGAAAGAGAATTCACGGAAGCAGTCAGTGAATTTGGTCGAGTATTGGTGCATTTTGCAATGACATTCACAACACAAACACCAGCACAAACACAAAAGAGGTTTCTTGTGTTACATACATTTTATTAAATGAAACCATAAATTTATAGTTATTAAATGATAACCTAAAAATTGTCCACCTATAGAAATAGGTATGGACATCGTATAGACCTAGTTACCGCACTGGGATTCACATAAGATCTAAAAGTACTGGCGATTTTTATGGAGCAGCCCGAAAATTATTCCACCTCCAATTCTTTGTTGTTGTTGTTGTTTTAATTATTGTTTTTATGTGGAACCAGTCAGAATCTAAATCTTAACATCCACCATAGCATCGCTCTAAATAGAATTCATTTGTAGACATATGGTTACGTAGGATGGTTCTGTAATTGAACAGAGACAGGGTTACTGTTTAATCGGCATCTTTCCTGTTAACATTTAGACTAAGCCTCAGTACAGTTTCAATGTAAAGCAGTTGGCAACTGAAAAGAATCGAACTCAGTTGCTATTTTAAGTCTTACATCGTGATACTCTCTGAAGAGGTGACTGTTGGTAAGATGTAGTCTATGTGTTCATCTTGAACACCATGGATCTCAACAATGGTAAATTCCAGCCAGATACTGGTCCTTTTCCGAGCTCAAGGTAAGTTCTTTGTGAACCCTATTGCGGTAACGTAACTTGTCCGGTATATAACTCTATGAACGTGGATTGCGATACATTGTCAATGATGACGACTCTTTCCTGGATCTCCTGTCACCTCTGTCTTAGAGTTTAAGTTGGACATTTACACTGGCACGCACCCGGTAGGAATGTCGAACACCAAGGGGTTATCTATTGACATTTGGGGGTTGACGTAGAAGCTCACGTCCTGTCTGGTGGGCGCTGCATGGAGGAGTAAGAGCTATGATATGACGTAATAGAGAAATTCTTGATTATAATAATTGTAAACGGGTAAAGTCACACGAATCCCGAAAAATAGTCATGAGGAAAAACCTTTTGATTTTTTTTTTCCTAGGATAAAAAGTTCTAGGGGAAAGGCCACAGGGATTAAAAGTCACATGCATTAAAAGTCATAACACACTCCTGATCTACACTTCGTAAATAAGAGAACCATCTGATTGAATCATCTGTGTACACCGAAACATCCGAAGTTATTACGTTTCGTTATTTATTCATTTCAGGTTAAAGCAAGCAGGTTGGAAAAGAAAGATGATTCCATCTAACGGAAACCTCATCCTATGTATCAGCATAGAGCAGTTTCTGCTTACGCCGCGTTGGTCAGAGCTTGTAAAATCTAAATTTTCCGTCAAGTTTTTCTTAAAACATATAACCACATACAGACTCACAAACACTTGCATCCCCTCAAGCACATGCATATATGTTGTATTTCTGAAAAGTGTTACCTTTTTTTCCTATCAGTGGTCTACAAAAGTTATCTTTACATTTCAGCGTATAAATCTATGTAAGAACTGCAGCCAGAAGAGCAGATCACGATATATGTTGCCTCTAGATGTGACACAGGGTGTGACTTTATATCAGTGTGATTTTTCTTCCTTGTGACTTTATATTCTAGCAAAAACAAAAAAGGCATATGAACTTTTCTTTTGTGTGTGTGTGTTATTTTTTTTCCAAGCATCGAATCACACAATAGCCATACAAAATAACACGAGAACCCGAGAATTCCACAAGGCAGGATGTCGTCTGTTGATAGCTTAGAAACACAGCACTGCTTTGTTCTTTCTTTTCAGTTTGTTCACTTACTGCAGCATGTTTATATATAGTCTTAAATTGCTAGTTCCTGTTAGTACAGTGTCTATTTCGTGGAGTACTAACTACAGTGCCAAAAGTCCAACCAATAAATGCATATATAGTAACTACAGTACCAACTAATAAATGCACGTATTAAATTACGTTAAAAATAGCCTAAATTTTGCCTCTGGGTAGGTGTCATTGTGATGCCTCGAACATATTTTTTTTTCTTATACGCATACCCACGGTTGCCATATTTTATTTTACATGCAAATCAAATGCACCCGATGAAAGGTGAGGCAAACCCCTTTTTCATTAACTGACCGAAAAAACATGCAGCATTCCCGTCGCATAATCATCCTCCAGCTGAAGGGAATGCAATTTTTTGGCGGGATATTAATAAAGTTTAATGTTATCTTCATTTGCATTGGCTATGCGCAAACATAAACATATGTATACACAGTTATGTTTTTTTTTCTTTCCATGCAAAATGTGTGTGGACTTTATGTAGTGGTAATAAAAGTAGTAAATGCTTAACATGATAGAGCAAGGATTTTGATACACTCGTGGAATTTTATGCAGTATGAAAACCAACAATACTTACCCTTAAAGTGTCTCACAACCAAAACTGCTGGGTCATCAGTGGTCACCAGAAGTCTTACGTACACGTCAGCAGTTATGTCCAACTCGTACCCTTCGATGCTCACACCAATTGATGGCAAGCCAATGATCTCAGTTGCGTTGGTCAGTGGTTTGACAATATCTGTAGATTGGGAAAGAATAAAAACGAAAATGACTCCGTGCTCTGGAATCTGTTACAGATGAACCAGGAGTTGGATTTAGCTTAACTCTTTTATGATATTGGTAGTACATTGGAAACCCTTCCTTAATCTGCTGATGTTGTGATATAGAATTTACTCTACGTTTTGAATGGGGCAAAAGATTATACTATTACCATACGCGTCTCCTTGCAGAACGGTGGGCACAACGGTAGAATTTTGCACCCCAGCGGTAGCTGGTCGGCCGGCAGACAA
>JAWQUT010000094.1:681568-692533 GCA_033807755.1 Ellobium chinense
GGCAAAATTTCATTGAACACACTTTTGGTGCCAAGGAAAGCGATGTGCGTCTGAGCGAAACGGGTCCTCTTTGAACGGGATGAGTCAAAGTTTTCCAACAAAGCTGAATGTGAAATATTTTTGTCTGTTGTGACGACGGCTTCAACAGATGGCATGCACATTTCACTTTGGACTGTTCCTGAACCTTAGAGAAGAGAGGGACCTTAACTACTTTTTCTTGCGCAGAGTTGTGGTGAAGACTTTTTAAACACCATAGAGCTGACTAGCCTCATAATTTATCCAAGTGATAGTTCTTATTTATTCTTACGTTTTAAGCAAAACAGTTCTGTGATTACGTCATCAAATTTCGTCTCCGCAAGAAAAAAAAATATGCATCAACTTGTAAAAACTAATGTAACAAATCATATCAGCCAATCTTATTCCGCTGACACGAGAAGAGTGGGAAGCAGAAGTAATGGATGTTGGAGTTATGGCTTGCGATGTGAAATGACAGTGCATTCATAATAACTGAGTGGTCCATGTTCTCGCTAATCTTGTCATCTTCGAGCACTGGAAAACAGTTTGTTATTTTTTATATTGAGAAGCTGTTGTACTTTTAAAATGGTAAATGCACCCAAGAATACTCATTCAAATTGTTGTAGCTCCTCATTTTACAAGATGCAATAAGCGGTAAGCTGAGCGCAATATTATTGTATCTCACAGAACTGCTCCTAATCCATTCGTAAAGACTTGGATCTGATTTGTGATATAGTGTTTGATGAAGTTATTTATAATAACAATATAAAATGCCCACAGGAAGTCTGCAGTGTCCACCAAAGAGAAGTTGGAAGATGACCTTTTTTCGTTGGCAACTTGATGTTCCCCTAATCGAGTTTGTGCGAAATTGTTGTAAGTCCACAAAAATAGCTGGGAAATTCCAAGGAGCGTTAGTTGTGTTATCAAAGTCACAAAACATGTTAAACTGTTTCCCAATAAATGTGCTGAGACATTTAAAAAATCTATGTTAATGAAATTTTGATTTCCCAGTGAAGTTTGAACATTCATTGCTCATTTTCTCAAAACGTCAAATTTGGAGATACAACATTTTCGCTCTCAATTCTCGAGATGCAACCCTCATTCACATGCACACCACAAACACAGATAAGGTTGTGTTTTTTTTTTTAAATACATACATTTTATTAAATGAAACCATAAATTTATAGTTATTAAATGATAACCTAAAAATTGTCCACCTATAGAAATAGATATGGACATCGTGTAGGCCTAGTTACCGCACTGGGATTCACATACGGTCTAAAAGTACTGGCGATTTTTATAAAGCAGTCTGAAAATTATTCCACATTCATTTTTTTGTTTTCTACATCTTCACACCCACCATGCCATCGCTCTGCACATTATATTTTGTAGACGCATGGTCAAATAAGATGGTTTTGTAATTAAACAGTGACAGGAATACTATTTAATCGGCATTTTTCATGCCCCCTACAGTGCTAATGTAAAGCACTTGGTAACTGCAATGGAAAAGAATCGAGTTCAGCTGCTATTTTCAATCATGCATCAAAATGCTCTCTGGGAAAGTAATTCTTATTGATAAGATATATGTGTCCATCTTCAACACCGTGTGCCTTAATAACAGTAACTTCCCACAAAATACTTGTCCTTTTCCAAGCTCAAGGTAAGTTCCTTGTGAATCCTATTGCGGTAACTCTTCCGGTATATAATTCTATGAACGTGAATTGCAATATTTGTCAGTGATGACGACTCTTTCCTGGGTCTCCTGTCACTTCTGTCCTAGAGCTGGACATTTACACTGGCACGCACCCAGTAGGAATGTCGAACACCAAGGGGTTATCTACGGTCATTTGGGGGTTGACGTAGAAGCTCACGTCTTGTTTGCTGGGCGCTGCATGGAGGAATAAGAGCAATGATACTGGAAGGCAGCGTGACCGTGTGGTTCGTGAGTTGTATTCAGAAACTGAAGACTGATAAGTCATAAGTTTGTGAGTCTGACCCATGGACCGAGAGGTTTAAGTTCAGAAAAAAAGCTTCATTTCCATTTCCCCACTGGACTCAGGTGTAAATGAGCACCTCGTTTTAGAGCTGAGAGGACCAGGGCGCCGCACCTCTGACGACCAGCAATGACTTTGTTATGTATTTCAATTGTAATATTATGTGGCTAAGTGTCATTGTCATGCCTTGAATAGAAAAAAAAAATATATATTTTGCATACGCCTATTCATATTTGCCATATTTCATTTCACACGCACATTAAATGCGCCTAATGAAAGAATCCCCTTTTTCATTGAGCGAAATTAGATACAGGACCCCGTCACGTTATCAAACTCCAGGATGAAGTGGGTGAAGTTTTTCGACGGAGGCATTGTTGAAATTTAATTTCAATTTTCATTTGCTTTGGTTATGGGCAATCTGTGTAAACAGTTATGCTTTTTTCTCTCTCTTCACGCAAGATGTGCGTGGGCTTTATGTAGTAGTAATGACGAAAGTTGTAAAGATTCAACATGATAGATCAAGAATTTTGATACAATAGTAGAATTGCATGTATTATGAAAACCAACAATACTTACTCTTAACATGTCTCACAATCAAAACTGCTGGGTCATCAGTGGTCACCAAAAGTCTTACGTACACGTCAGCAGTTATGTCCAACTCGTACCCTTCGATGCTCACACCAATTGATGGCAAGCCAATGATCTCATTTGCGTTGGTCAATGGTTTGGCAACAGCTGCAGATTTGCAAAGATTATATCACTTCAGACGAATAACTGTCTGCTTTGGAATCTGGTACAAGTAGACGAGGCGATTTATTAAGCCTAGTTCTTTTATGACATTCTTAATACATTGGGGAACCCTCTCTTAATAATGTGATTGCTGGCAGGGTAGTCGGGACCGGACAGGTGCCTGGGATCATAAAGCATAACAAGACAGATTTGTTGAAATTGTTGAAATAATAATATTATATGATATGGAAGTTGAGGGAGGACATTTGAGAGAAGGAATGGGAAGAGCATGGTCACTTAACAATAAAGCCGCAAATGGCGGACGAAATAGTGATAGAAGGTCCAAGCTTCCAAGAAATAGAACTGGGTCATAGAATGAGGCGCCGTAGAATATGCTGATAATATTAAGATGCAGTGAATGGAAGTTTGACCACTTTGGTTAAAACAAATCGGACAGCAGGAAATGTGCGTTGAAGATTTTATCCTTGAGGTGTGGCCATGTCCACATGAACGATAAATAAAATTTCTGGTCTTGGAAAGCAGAGCAATAGACGACCTTAACGATAGTATGCCCCTTAATAGCAACAGCTGATGCTTCAGGATTTGTAATTTTGTTTTAACTGAATAATTAACATGGCTTTAATAATTACATGATGACGCTGAAAGTCGAATATTCAGAGGTTCAATATGGATAATTATTAGTACTTTGATCATGTGATATTCACAGATTCATGGTTGTTCCTATTGTCGCACCCAATGCGATCACAGATCTATTGTCTAATGTTTTTGTTCTTTTTTTTTGCCTGAAATAATTCTGTAATATGTATTATGAT
Organism: Ellobium chinense; assembly: GCA_033807755.1. NCBI lineage: Eukaryota > Metazoa > Mollusca > Gastropoda > Ellobiida > Ellobiidae > Ellobium > Ellobium chinense. The sequence goes on from JAWQUT010000094.1 coordinate 685,140, forward strand.
GATGTACCAGGACATCAGTGATACGATTGCGATTTTCCGTTCCCCGAATCCGCAACCTCCGGTCTACAAAGCGTGGATAGTCCATATAGTCTAGTTCAAATTGTTGTTCGTATTTCGCCTGCTAGAAATTGGAGTGTTTCAGTGTCCAGTTATTGTGCTCCCTTTGAATGAGAAGTGGAAAATTGCACGCTAAAGTGCAGAATGGTGCATCGGTCGAAAATTGATGCATCAAAGGAATTGTAGATCTTCAACTGTAGGTCGATGTCCAGATTTACATCTACTTTGGCCCTGTGCTGTGCCTCATTTTTTTCGTGGGCCTATCATTTGTGGCCGCATCTTTCCAGAGAACAAGGAGCAATGACATTGCGGTAAATATTCGATACCAACGATTTCGCCGAAATAAATAACTCGTAGACGCAAACGGCCTTTGTCATATTAGCGCCTTTGTAATTTAACCAAAGTCTTTCACTGTCAAATTGTTTGAGACAAAGTACGCTGCTATGATTGCAGCACCTTTTTATCAAAAGTAAATGTTACGCCAAAAGAAAATTCTCGTCTCATATTATGAGCCTATTTACGGTATCGAAAAATACCACCCCTTCTGCTTTAAAAACTCCACTTTTGGAAAGACAGACTTCAGGTAGCTGTGTAAATTATGGAATAGATCCTTGACCGTGTACATAATCCTGGCTTTAATTAACGTCTCACAAGCTTACAGTAACGTAACCACGGGAAAGTCTTTAAGCAATACACGGTAGTAGTGTTCAGCACTGTTACCAAAACGGAATATTATTGAAATCTGATCAATATATAAAATAAAATTATAAATTATTATTACACAATTTTTATTGGATTATAATACCAGCGCTGGTTTTGTTGATGCTAGTCTACTGCTTTTTGGTTTTGTTTTTTTTTTAAAGATGAACTTTAAATGTTATCCATGGCAATAAAACTTGTATTCACCAAAAGACCCCAGTCCCATCCAATGTTCAAAATGTGAAACATACCTGGCAGGCAATTGCTTGATCCCAAGAAGGTCAGGTCAAGAGGTGCATCTGCCACGTAGCACGTGCCGTTTTTATTTACGCCATACTCCTTTCCCTGGATGAGAAAAATGTTAAAGCAAAATTCAGGGAGGATCCTTTCACGTTCGCTAGACCCATGTCTGCATAATGTTGCGCTCTAACCATCTTCAGTGATCTAGATCTCTCAAAATCTTCCATTCATAATCTACTAGATATATGTATCAACATTATATTCATAAGATAATAACGAAGTGTCCAGTAGGCACACATATAAAATCACGTGATTAAAATTGCATGTTATCATTATGCATTATGCTTAAACAAATTCATGCCACACCCTCCCTCGTGCTAATACACGCAGGTTTACACTCTTTCTGCTCTCTCTCTCTCTCTCTCTCTCTCTCTCTCTCTCTCTCTTTTTCTCTCTTTCACACACACACACACACACACACACACACACACACACACACACACACACATAAACACACACTTGCCTAGAAATCGTTGTCATTACAATTTTGTTGACAAAGATAGGCATGGATCAAAGAATCATAATATCTCATATTACTCTGTTATCTTTTTTAATATAATTATATTGATACGTTTAGTGATGTTAAAAATTGTATTGCGTGTTGTTGTGAAGTATATACAGTAATGTTATTAAGATTATTTTTAAACCTATATGTACAGAGTAAATTGAAATGACAACTGAAGATGATAATTCCCCTTTATGTTTCATCTATTCATTTTATTCTGATGTGTCTTGCACCTTGATGTGTCCGACCTAAGATGTAGACAAACAGAGGATGCTTCTTTCTGAGAGAGAGAGTGAAAGAGAGAGAGAGAGAGAGAGAGAGAGAGAGAGAAAGAAAAAGAGAGAGAGAGAGATAGAGAGGGGGGAGGAAGGGAGGGAGATTAATCATAATCCTAATTGGAAAAAAGCAATAAAACTTGATGAGAGCCTTTTCTTTTTGCCTTACCCTTACCCTCCCCTCCCCACGAATTCGTTGCTCTCTTGCTCATGTCAAGTTCTTCCATTACAATGGTGTACTTACGGCTGTTGTGTTGAAGACCACTCTACCAGAATTTGTGTATTCAATACCAATGAGACCTCTGGTGTTGTCGAATGCCACTACTCCAGTGTCCTGCAATACGGAACATCAAATGAAAACAAAACACAATAAATAAATAATAAAATAAATAAATACGACTTTATTTACCCCGTAGGGAAATTGTTTTACAATGTCATACAGTGTTAAACATCTCATTCATAATACAAACACATATAACAATACACATCATACATGTAAATACATAATATTACAAATGAAATGCATAACAAAGTCATTGCTGGTCGCCAGCGGTGCAGCGCCCTGGTCCCCCCAGCTCTAAAGCCAGGTACTCATTTACACCTGAGTCGAGTGAGGAAATGGAAGCGAAGTGTCTTTCCCAAGTTTCTGAGTACGACTCACAAACTGCACGGCCACGCTGCCTCCCAATAATAATAATGATTATTATTATGATTATTATGTAGCTAAATTTACTAACAAACATAATATATAAGAAAGAGTCCGTGAGAGCAATTCTAACTGAATGCCACATTAGTTACACAGCCTGCTTAACCCTGACTGTCCAGCAACAACTTTCGATTTATGTTTAAAGATTATATTTCTTCAAAACATAAATCAAGATTCAAGATTCAAGTTTCAAGATTCAAGAACGTTTATAAGCTCGTGACAGTATGACATATGAGCATCCAAAAATTATTACACAATACCAGTGTACCAATACACTGCAGCCTATCTTACAACAGGATTCAAACCGTTTAGATCTTTGCAACCTGTCCACCCTGAAACTGGCTTTAAAGATCTAGCATGTGCATTTGGAGTGAAGTATACATTAGGAACTGCGAAAAACGAGACCATCTGGTCTATAAACTCATACCAAACATGGCGTTGGCAAGTCTTGTGTTTCGATACAGTTGTGTGTACTCAAGTTTGAAGTTTTGTTGTTGTTTTTTTCTTTCAATAAACTACATTATGCCGTATTCTTAATAGACTATAGTGTGTTCACACAAAGATTAACAATATTGTTTAAGAATATATCTTGTCTTGCTGAATGGACTGTTTTGAAATTTTGCATTGGATTCAAAACCAGTTTGTCTTAACTGAATACATTTTTTTTCCATATCATCTCTGTGTCTGTGATAAACGTTTTCTTCATAAACATTATCAAATGAACGATACAAGGAACGTTTCTCGAACATTGTGTAGTATGCAGTTTAAAACGTGGAAATGTAAACATTTAAGAAAAGGTATAGGTAGAAATTGCTTTTACACAACGATCACAAAAATAATTTTCAAGAACTGCTTTAGAAGGATTCACTTAAAGGCAACAAAAGAATGCAAAGTAGTGAACAGAACAAAATTGGGTAAAAACAGAAAAGACTTGTCTAGAAGTAGTCCGGAAGTCAAAATCGGTTTGTCATTCGAACATTGGGGCATTTAAAAAGTGTGCTCAAAAGCGTTGACGGTGTGACGCATTTCCATTGAAAACTACCAGACTGCACAAAATGAATTTATGTTAACAATACAAGGGGATATGTTTTTGATTACTTCGTGCAAGTCACGGTGAGGAAGTCTGCGCACCTACTAGACATTTGCCAGAAATATGACGTCTGCTGCAAAGATCGGACGTGAGAACTGAGCAAAATGATGGCAGCCATCTTAGTTTTTAAAATTGTATTAATATAACTTTTTTTTTGTTTTTGATGGCCGTGTGTTGGAAGAGAATATGGCAAGAATCAACGGCGGTGTGTGTACAAAAGAAAGAGGCAAAGATATAAGTATAGCAAACACTGTTAACAAGCTCACCAAAACCTTCCGATTTTAACATTCTTCTTTCAGACTGATAACGGTGGCAGTGGGAGAAAACCGTGGTTTTGCGAATTTTTTATATTTTTTTTTACGTTAGCTGTGTCTTTGGCAAGGGTGTAGTGTTTTATCCAATTAAAGAGGCTGATTACACAAAAATCGTGAGTGAGAATCGTTCATGCTCATATGTGTGTAAATAAATTCTTTGAGTTTCTATACATTTTACATTATTGAATTTTCTCCTTCGTTGTTGGTTTTTACCTTTATCGAGAGTGATGGTGCAAATAACTAGTGTTCAAGAAAAAGATTATTCGGTGTTATCCCTTTACGCAACGTTACAGTGAAACTGCTAAATGTTTAACCAAATGGTAAATGATACTTTTTTTTTTACCAAAGATTATTAAGAAAACTTCTACTCTTCGATTGCAGGAGAAGGGGGCAAACATATTTTTTATTAGGAAAAACGTTTTAGGAAGCCATGCACAATTTAAAAACGATCCGAAGTTATTATTAAAAAAAAATTCTTCATTAATTTGTAAACGCACTGTAGTACAGTGATGGGTTTCTTTAGCCATGTTATTGTTATGAATTACAAAAATGTTTAAAGGTTGAATGGAGAGGTTAAAATCCTCAAAAAGTAACTAGGTTGACATAAATACACTCTAGATTATGGTAACTGTGGATGAGGATTGGTAAATGACTGTGACTCTTTCTGTTTCTCTTTGTATTCTGTGTTCATTAGTCTGAAGTTATTTGATATCCCACTGTATTCTTATGAAGATTATTCAATACTGTCTCCAGATTTGGAAATTTGCTGTTTACGGTATGCTTAGTAGTCATAACCAAATTTGATATCTCGTGGAACATGTATATAATGGTCATGAATTTTGGTAATATCCCAGGAGAGAATATCTTGACAGTATTAAGACGGAAGTTTGACACGTTCCCACTTAGTGCTTGGTTTATGATTAAGTGTTGGGTTAAGAAAGAAAAAGCAATCTTTGGTCAGTTTCTAGACGTCACCTTTGTCTAGAAACTCTCTCATGCGTGTTTTCATTTTTCTAATCCTGCCCCTTACCAAGCACAAAGCGGAAGAGTCCCGGGATATTGCCATAAAATTATGACAATGAGTCAGTGATGATGATGATGATGATGATGATGATGACGATAATGATAATGGTGATAACGATGATGTTGATGATAATGCTGTTGCTACTGCTGCTGCTGCTGATGATGATTATGATGATGATGATGATGGTGATGATGATGATGATAGCCTTACATCGCGATCAAAGTCGTACAGATCTGTCTGGTATGATTGAGGGAAGCAAACTGTGGTAGGATCCCTTGCGGCGATGGCCAAAGTCACAAGGCTGCAAGCTATGGTTAGAGGGGTCCACATGTTCGCTCTGTTCTCTGACAAAAACTTTTCTCACAGTAGGTAAGCATCACATGTCGCTTTATATATGAAGGTGGCAGAGATAAGGTGGGATCTCTTTGCCCCCATTTTCTCTTTTTTTTATCTGTAGATGGCTTTCAGGATTCTCAGTGTCTCTCTATTTGACTGCAGCCTATGCAAGCCGCTAGTAATAGGGCTGCATTGATAGACTGCCTGATTACCTGATACTTTGACAGGCTTTAAAGGACTCCTGTGCTTAAGACAGAGTATTAGGCTCTTTATATGTAGACAAATCTTTGTTCATTTAAGGTCTTTGACACCTATTGTTTTTTCTTCTTTTGACCCTATTAACATTTTGCGTTATTCTAAATATACCACTGTGATTTGGGGAAATTTCTTCCATGGAGGTTAAAGTACTTCTTTTGCCCGATCTTTTAACGGGAAGAAAAAGGGGGGTCAACGCCCAAAATTTTTCACAAATGTCTTTTGAAAAAGATCACCTCAAATTCTGATTTGGTCCCCAAATTTTCATTTGGCTGGTTTTGACCGCGTGCGAATACATAGGTCTACACATTTTATTTTTTTATCTAGAAGGCTCAAATTGTACCTGAAACTTTAAAATTGGATGCTTTATTTAGATCACAGGTCATTTTACACATTTCTACACCCTAACACTGGCTGGCAGGGCCCCAAAAAAGGGGGATTTTATAGATTAGCCGATTAATTGGGTTGTACACTATGAGTGATTTGCCCTTCTAATAGGTGTCACAAACCTTAACGTAAATGTTGTAGGTTGCTATGAGTTCCATATTTATCTCAGTCCAGCCAGATTGACTTTGATGATTTCAATTTAGTCTTACTCCTACTTACTGACTTTGTTAGTGCCTTGTATCTTAAGACACAATACTGTATACAATAGAGATTAATTTTTGCTCTTTGAATACAACAGTCTCGCAATAGCAAATCTGAAAAGAATGGCAGTTGGAACGAGCTCGAAACCGAATGTGAAACGCGACACAGGAGAAGAAGGCTAAAATACTGTTGGACCCCGCAAGATTTTGGATCGAATGTGGATAAACAGATCTTTACTAGTTACAAATGGACTGTCAGGGGTTGTGGGTATAAGCTAATAGACTTCATCCGAGAATTTCAAAAGTATTTGTATCGGTGTAGGATTCTGAATAAATTGTGTCACCATTACATCAAGTAGGGCAAAAGGGACCACGTTTTTGATGTCAAGGAAAGCGATGTGTGCCTTAGTGGGATGAGTCATCTCTGTACGGGATGAGTCAAGGTTTTCCCGCAAAGCAGACTGTGAACTATTTTTATCTCTTGTGACCAAGGCTTCAACAGATGGCATGCAGATTGCACTCTGATCTTTGCCTTAACCTCATAGAAGAGAGGACTTATAATACTTTTATTGCGCAGAGTTTTGGTGCTGACCAGCCTCGTGTATTATCCAGTTGACTGTTCTTAATTAGTCTGACGAAATTCAATAAAATTTTAAGCAAAACAGCTGTAAGATTGCATCATCAAATATCGCCTCGAAAAGAAAACGATGTATCAGCTAATAAAAAGTAATGTAACAGACCATATCAGCCAATCTTATTCCACTGACAAGGGAAAGAATGGAAAATGGAAGTTCTGATTTCTGGAATTATGAGAGATGGCCGGATGACAGCGAATTCACATATCTGAGTGGTCCATGTTCTCACTAATTCAGTCCTATTCGAGCACTGGATCAGCAGCCCGACTGTTGAATTCCGATGTCTGCACCTGTCTCCTGCCTCCCTCCCATTTTTGTCCCTATTTCTTCTTCTTCTTCTTCTTTCTCTTCCGCTTTCTCTCCTTCTTCTTTCTATTTTATGTGATGGTGGATGTCCAGATATGTCCTCAGATATGTGTGCGTACCGTGGACATGACTGTAGAGGAACACATCCACAAGGACAAATTTATTGTCTGTGGTTCCCACGTTAAATTTCTTGTACATAGTTGCTTTAGTCGGTTATGGTCAGTCCGGTATCTGAATATGGCTTGCTCCTGTTTGAACTGAGAGAGCTTAATTTTAGATCATTAATATTAAAAATTTGCTTTTTT
>JAWQUT010000094.1:692599-697599 GCA_033807755.1 Ellobium chinense
GTGTGTGTGTGTGTGTGTGTGTGTGTGTGTGTGTGTGTGTGTGTGTGTGTGTGTGTGTGCATGCATACGCACTTTACCTGGTCGTATGTGTATTATTACATGTAAAAGTGAAATGTCCTTGCATCTGGAAAAGCTATTTTTCCTGTAAGGAACAAATACAGTTGTTCTATTCTATTCTATTCTATTCTATTCTATTCTATTCTATTCTATTCTATTCTAACCCTAAATGTAACGCTAACAGTACATCTGGAAAACAAAGCTTGCATTACCAATAATCCATTCTTAACACACTGTAGTTCAAACATCTACCCATACTGGGCAATGCAAACTGTTGCAAATAGTAGACATGTGTTCCTAGAGCGTTAACACGTAGACCTTCATGTGCAAGGCTGCGTTTGTTTGGTCTCTGCCCCTGTGTGAAAGGGGTGATCCTTTTAGTCTGTGAGTGGTACTAAAAAAAAGGAAGTATCAGTCTCTAGGCAAGCCAAGATGGCTGCGATATATGCGGAAAAGCTAGAAAATAAAACACTGACTAATGAGCTGTGTGTGCTAAACTTATATCTTTGCCTCATTCATTAGCATAGATACCACTACTGATTCCTGCCACATCCTCCTCCATCACAAGGCTGTTGATATACGTTCTACCAAAGAATTTGAAACCATAGATGATGGCCGCCATTTTGGCGAGTCTCACCTCCGGTCTTTGCAAAAAATGCCACTTTTTTGATAATCTCTCAGATGTATAGTGTATAGTGGATGTGCATATTTCCTCATCGCGATCCGTGCGCATCAACCAAAAACATACCCCAAGTCAAGTGATCCAACCTCATATTCAGGGGATACGTTAAAATGGACCTCGGTACTTACTATCAACACTCTTTCAAACCTTTTTTTACTAGAGTATGACGATGGGAAATAAGCGTCACTTACATCATGGAGCTGAATGAAAGTGGCGGTCAGAAGCTCCGATTTCTACGTTTCCCAGTGTCGTGCATGTGTGCAGGATGGATAGTTTAGGGAAGGACCGCATATTGATTGTGGCGTACAGGAGTGTTATAATACATAATATAGCAAATGACCTTCTCTATGTTTGCTATAGAACCATTTTGGTCAGGAGAGAGAAGGGAGAAAGAGAGAGAGAGAGAGAGAGAGAGAGAGAGAGAGAGAGAGAGAGAGAGAGCAAACAAACTCCCCGCGTGGCACGGCAGTGCTATGGACTAACTAGAAATAAAAAGAAACTGAAGGAGTTTAATCTGTCACATTTTTCTTCGTAATAGTAATATTGATGAGGTTTGAAGTTTACTCTGTCCTTCTCTCTCTCTGTCTCTCTCTGTCTCTCTGTCTCTGTCTCTGTCTCTCTCTCTCTCTCTCTCTCTCTCTCTCTCTCTCTCTCTCTTTCCTGCAAACAATGTCATTCCAGTCAACGCGGCTTGCGCTATTAGAGAAAAGAACACTTCCGATTCCAGCATCATTGTACCATAACAACTGGCTAATCAGATTATAATTTGTACACGGAAATTTATCCATCCTCAAAACTGGTTGTTTTTTTTTCGACGTGAGGTCCTAAGAACAGCAAAATCATCGATAATTTGCTTCAAGTACAGGCTAAAGAAGGACGCAGATGACCAGAGAGATGATGAGCAGAAAACATCACGTCATGTTTGAAGAGGTATTGCAACCGCTTACCACTCTTTCGTGATCTGATCAGGAAATTTCGCGGAAGGTTATAATTTTACACATGACCTTTTAAAGACTTTTAGCTACCTTATCCTTTAAAACATTCCTCAAACCCCAGTATTTTGTAGACTGATATATGGCTGAAAATTTTAGTTTCTTGAGAGCGTAGTAAGCCCTTTAAAGTTTTTCAAAGGGAACACTTGCTGACAAGCCCAGATGTTCCGCGTGCACTTATGCACGCCGCCTCTTCCTTCTTTCCGAAAAAAAACAACGTGCCAAGGAAAACACATTCAAAAGTATAGAAACAATAAACAGTTAAACAGGTCCATTTTCCTATTACATACGAATTTACACACTAGGAATTCCCACTGTGGCTGATCAGCATTGTGGAATAGAGGACAGGAGTAGGGCTAAGTTATAGCTCGGGAGCTACAAGATCTTTTAAACTGAACATAGACTGGTTCACATGCCTGTATCGGGCAAGTAAATCAACATTCCTGTCTGATGTTGGCCTTAAGATTTCAAGCACTAATGCCCAATTCCTCTTTTGGTTTAAAGTGTGTCCGAACAAAGGGAAACATTGTCTGCCACCAAAGAATTAGAATGTTGGTGAGATATCTGTGGTTGGTTACATGGCCAAAGATATTGTGCTCTTTCTTAATTTATTTCCTAAGATGTCCAGGCATTAATCTTCACGTGTGACCTAAAGTGTTTCCAAACAAAAGGAAACACTATCAGCTATCAGAGAATTAACTAGGATGTTGGTGAAACATCTGGGGTTGGTTACACGGCCAAAGATACTAGGCTCTATGTTCAGTTAGTTGGGATAATGCAAAACGGTCTTTGTTAAGTTAGCTGGGAACTTGCAAATCTGAGATATCCTGGATTAGATTAGGATGTAATTGTTTTCAAAATCATGATTGAATCGAAATAGATTTTCCATTGGCAAGGCTATAGGTGCAATGACAAATGAAAAACGTTAACGGTGACACATTTCAGTGACAACGAGAAAAGTAATGTGGATATGGGACTTGGGCGAGTGACGTCGTCCAGTGACAAAAATGGAGGAAGAGGAAGACATTAAAAATATTGGTTGGTCTTTGGCATTTAATTCAGCGTTGGTTTGGTATGATTTCAATCCGTGACTAACTATCAAACTTGTCAGAGACAACCATAACAAAAAGACACAACAGAAAGTAACCGAACACGGTCTGTCTGTACCTGCCTAGTCTGTAAACAAGTAGAGAGAAGATAAAGAAGGAAAAAAAAGATGTTCACAAAGCTAAGAAACAGAAAAATGGTGATCTAAACTTCCACGAGTTCATTTTGAAACACTGATAATGTAAGGGTTAATATTCTCTTCTAACGGCAACAACAACAAAAAAAAAGTGAAAATAACACATCTGTGGAGACTTAATAATTACTTCACATTCGGATATGGATGACTTGACTTCACTAAGCCGTGAAGAAACCACTCTCTGTACAGAAGTGCTTCAGACAATTTCACCGATAGACAACAAAATTCCAGCACGTTAGAGTTTTACTCCTTCTAGAAAATCGTTTTATTTAGACCTTGTTACATCACAATTAGAGAATCCACCCAGTAATACGTTTTCAAGCATATATAGGTAAATTTAAAAAAACACAAGTAGCAATTAATTAACGTATACAGTTATAGATGCAATGCCTTCACGTGTGCAGATGTATATAATTAATAGTTATTTAATATTTAGAAGAAAATCCTGTCATGGAGATAGCGCCAAGATTGAAGCAAGGCCATTTCCTGTCCTCTAAGTGACGAAACATTATATGTATTTAAAGTCATTTCCACATTCCTCTCACTATAACTGTCAACCAACTGGTGTTATCCATTACTCAGAAATGAAGAAAAGGGCTCTAAAATAAGCTCGAAATGGCAAAGTCGATTCTGAGCTGCACTGCATGTTTGTTCAACCGTTCTGATAATATTACATATGATATCATGGATAGACATATTACATTATAACACATGACACTGCTCGTCAGATTATGCCTGTCAAAATCACGAATGGTCAAAACTGTAATGTGAAAATGCAAAGATGGCTGATGATATCAGCTTCAGCTCTTCTTTCTCCTTCAGTCTCTTTAGCCTGTCATGGGGACACAGTTGTCTGGAATGTTCAGGACCAACGGATTATCAATAGTCATCTGTGGGTTGATGTAAAATTCCAAGTCGTCATAGTCACCTGCAGGAAAAGAAATTATCGTGGAGACCTTTACATTACGACCGTAACAGGGTCATTTCAGTAAGTCTTTAGGTTTGGTGCCTTGTCTATGCTTTACTTTGCATTCCGTGATTACGGAAAATCAGTATGTACTAACTACACTTACGTTCGACCTGATGCGTTTGGGCTCAATCCTTTTGAGTTCTTGTAGGTACTTTCACGCATTTTTATTTCATATTAAAATATCTCCAACACATGAAGTTCGTGGATAAGAAAAGCATTGATTTGGTATAATTTCAATCCGTGACTAACAATCAACATTGTCAAAGACAGCCTTAACAAAAAGACACAACAGAAAGTAACAGAACACGCTCTGTCTGTACCTGCCTAGTCTGTAAACAAGTAGAGAGAAGATAAAGATACTTTTCATACAACGATTTATCGACATTTCCACAAAAGCAGTCGTGAGTACATTATCCACTAAGGTAGGTCGAAAATTTTGATTTTGCTCCATCAATGATAAAAATGTGTCCATGCCCTTGCAAATGAAGAATCAGCTTATCTTATGCAAACTTATTTGCCATAAGGGTCCCAATTTTGCTTCAAATTCTCGAAAAATGAGGCGAAAAACCATTGATTTTCAAAAAAATAGTTTAGGTTATGTGTCACTTTATTTGGTCTTTGCTCACTGTCAGATTAAAGTTTCATATGTTCTTTATGTGCATGGGTGCTGCTATAGCATTTAAGGCAGAGATAATTAATTTCACAATATTTTTTGTAACAGATGATTATAACGGTGGTGACAGTGTAGGAAGGCCCTATCCAGTGAAGACAAAATCACCGTAATAAAGTTTCTTAAAAGCAAAGAGATTATTAAGTAATTCAAGCGTGTGGAGTCTTCGTGTGCTAATCCAAACAGAGCACAATAAAAATATATTCCAAGGTTCAGTGGCGTTTGCAAAGTAGTATTGTGTAAAGTAACTAGCATTTTTCTATACACGATAATATTTCATATGAAGGATATTGTTTCATATATAGGGTAATGTTGTGTCAAGTGTCATGTATCCACTACCCTTTTGGAGAGTGTTGGTAGCTAACACCAAATGACTGGATAGCTTA
>JAWQUT010000094.1:702599-725446 GCA_033807755.1 Ellobium chinense
TGTAAACGAGTCTTTGGTTATAGAACTAGGGGGACTAGGGCGCTACATATAGGTCGACCAGCTATGACTTTATTAACATTTATTTGTAATAGTATATATTATAATGTTTACTGTGCTTTGTGTTTGTGTTATGAATGAGATGTAAAATACTGTGTGGCATTGTAAATCAATTTAACCACGGGATCAACAGAAGTCCTTTTTTGTGTTCCATACAATACTGTTTTAAGTTCTAAGGGAAATAAAATTGACACTTTGCCATTTCGCCTTCCAAGGTAAGAAATAATTGTAATATAAACATGACATCAGTAATATAGCCTCCTGTCATAGAATAAAACCGGTTTTGTGCACTGCCATTTTACTAGCTATAATTATGATTAGATGGTTCACAAGAGTCAGAGAGACTAAAATATTATTGAAAGTGATAAACTTTTATTCGACAGAGAATACAGTAAACGTGTTTCATTTACCACGATCACAACACTGATATCACTGGTTATAAAGCAATCAAAGGGCATAATTTCCGTTACTTTTAAATTTCTGAATATTAGTGCTGGTTTAACCATTACAATATTTTGGAATATTAAAGACAAATGTCCAGAGTGTAAGATGATGAAGAATAATTTACTGAAGTACATTAGATTGTCGATATCATAAGGCATAATATCGCCGGTTTGTTGTTGTTGTTGTTGTTGTTGTTGCTGTAGTTGTTGTTGTTGTTGCTGTTGTTGTTGTTGTTGTTGTCCTTCTTCTTCTTCTTCTTCTTCTTCTTCTTCTTCTTCTTCTTCTTCCTCTTCTTCTTCTTAAAATCGCCATCATGCTTATGGAGTTCGCATTTCGCAGTTCCTGACTCACTATGTTTATCTTATTTCCATTATAATATTAGTAAACTGTACTTATACTTGCTAATGATTTTAAGAGGCTTCATATAGGCTGTTTTGCAGGAAGATACAAGAATTCATATCTCTGTGTTGAGTTTAAAATAGGTTAGCAGCCATATTTATCGAGACTACAAAAGTAATTTGAACCAAGAAAAAGATAGAACTTGATTTCGTATCAGACCAAAAGCCAGACAAATGTCACTACCACATGGCCTTCATACACCAGGAAGAGAAGACATTTGAAAAAAAAAATAACGTTAAGATCAGAGAGACAAGGCAGCAAGAGGAAGATACATAATGCTGAATGTATATGTTACAATAGAACGAGATAAAAGACAGACGGTCATCCCATGTTAGGATGAGAAGACAAATCTAGCCGGGTCATCTCATATTAGACTAAAAATACAAAAGTACGAAATGGAAGACATAGAGCGTTATATTTAAGTGAGATATGTCGTCGAGATATGAGATGACCTCACGTTGGAATGGGAAGAAATCAGAACAAAACTAACCTGATCATCTCATGTGAGAGACAGAGAGGAGACAGGAAGATGAAAGATATGGTGCGTGATGGGAGACATACAGTGACCAAACCAGAAGATATGTCTACATCTTGCCCTTTCAACACCCATCCCAATCAAATTACACTAGTAGGATTTTAGTGCTAGATGACCAAAATTATCACCCGCGCTACGTCCCTGTTGATTCTATTAAAATATGTCGGTGAAGTAACTGTAAATAAATTGCGAGATAGGCGTTCATTTCAAGTAAGTAGGATTAGAGACCAAGATGAAAGGCACTGTTTCACTGGTAACGGTATAATCAGAATTTAAGACTGTGACCAATATGTTCATGATCATCAAACCAGTCTGTCTGGTCATTCTGACTTGTTGCTCTCCACTATCGGTACTGAATGCAACACTGAACATTTTTTTCTCTATTTCAGTGAGCTGAAGAAAACGGAAAAAAAAAGGCGGATGAGAGAAATCCGAACTATCCCTAAGCTTCCTTCAGTGTCTCTGTGATGTGTTATATTACAATCCAATGTAACAGCTCTTACGTAATTCGCTGTCTCTCCCAGTTTCACAATTCATAAAAATCTAAAACAAAACTCTGCACTCAAATGGCTTAACGTGCCACAATTTTTTTTTTGTTATTATGCTTATGCGCACTGAGCGACACTGGAATATATTGGAATACGAGAACGTGGAATCGGAGCGTCTTTATATGTCGACAACAAAATTTAGGCGTTCAATCGTAAAAATTACGTTAGTGTATCGGTGTTGAATGCATTTTCTTTGCGTTCAACATGCAGAGTTGTTGTAATTCGTAAATTGGTGAAAGATTCCAATCGTCAATGCGCAAGTTCTCAAACGTATCGATACTTCCATTTCTTCTAACCGTCGATACTCAGTCGTCACTAAAAGCTCAGCATTGCAGCATGATCTATCATCGGAGGAATCGAAAACACCCCGTCATGGGGTGAAAAGAATACCAGAGCTTGTTTTAGATGGTTCAATGAATGAATGTCATCACAAGGAGTTGGGTTACAGTTTGAATTGATGCATTCATGTGCATTCTCGTATTCTCATTTGCTTTGTATGAATAAGGATGTCTGGCTGTCATAGCTGTACGCGCTCACCCCTTTTCAATCAAGACTGGTGTATACTGGCTGTCGGCAAAACGTCTGAAGGAAAGTGGGCGCATGTAGGCGTAATAAAAGAGTAAGTAATATGGCTGGTCAAATTGGACATGAGAGAGAGAGACACAGAGAGAGACAGAGAGAGAGACAGAGAGAGAGAGAGGAGAAGATGAAGGAGAAAGTACGAACAAGATGTCTTGCAGCCAAAAGGGAAGTGTATGTCGCTTTTTGACTAAATTAAGTTATTGGCAAATGACAAGACACGAAAGCTTAAGATGTGTACCTTAATGAAAACAAAATGTGTCCTAACATCATTCGAGCTCGGGATTTGTTTGACCTCACAAGATACTTACATGGATCCATAATTACTGATTGTGTGCCAATAAAATCACTGCTTTTGTGTATGCAAATGATTTTACTATCGATAACCACAACAAAAGGTTAAAATATCGGACTGCCCATTTCACTTGAGAGCCAAATGCCGCAGTTCCTACTTCAGCGTCATAAATCTCATTTCGTATAGTTGCAAGAACATTAGACTGACCTATCTATGGAGCTTCTACTATAACTGGCATCATCGTCACAGGATCACAGTTAGTAAACGTACATTTAAGAAGCTATGACAATATGAGGTTAGTGTTGATGAATAATGTCCCACAAAGCACGAGATCCATATGCAAGAGTGAAATGTATTTTTCTCATTGAAGCTTTTTGCATTCGTTTAAACAGCAGAGATCTTGCCATCTTGGAGCTAAAATGAAGAAATACGCAAATATTACGTTCCGTGAGTAATTGATTTGTGTAAGACAGAACACTTTGGAAAGGGTGGAGGGGAGGAGGGGAGTGGGCCTCAGTCTCTTTATGAACTTAAGGTATTCTAGCTATTTTACCCTTTTAATTCTGTTTCATGATTATTGTCAAAATAGTGAACGCAAGATGGGTGGATGCACAAATTAATGAATGAATTGAGCCATAGAATGAGTTGAGGGGCAAATTAATGTAACAAACTATAGCAGAGACCTGAAATCAATGAGCCAGTAAAGATTCTCTGAGGTGCTGTGGTGGTGAATAAATCACTCATGGCTAAAATAATGTTCGAGATTAAACCACACCGGAGAAGGCATTTTTTTTGTTCTTTTTCTACTGCATGCGTGTTACATGTTTTGAAGACCTTGCCAGAAAGGCAGTCTGTGCACTGTGGGACGAAAGGGAAACCAAAGGGTATTCTGGTGATGACGGTTGAAAGTCAGAATAAATGTTGAGTAATGTGTTAGTGTTCGGGGAGAAGGGATTACTGTGTTCTCTTACTGCTCAAAATGTGTATAGGAACACCGAGGATTTAAAAATTTGAAGCTCTGTCGACTCAAATTACACCAGCGACTAGGAAATATCTATTCCATATGATGCCGAACCATACAAAATTCGGCTTTTAGTCGGCTAATTGGATCACGATCACTCTTCAAATCTCCTGATAGAGCGCCCAGCAAATAAAATTCGGCGTTTTGCTAGCTCCGCGGGAAAAAAAAAAAGGAGGCATAATCCTGCGTGTCTATTTGAATTATCTCATTAACTAATTGATTTTCAGCCACGCCCTTTCATCACAAGATGCAGGACATGGATAAAAGTTCAAAACTGCTAAAAGGTGATTTCCAGCCAAAATGTCACATTCGGCGTTTTGTGAGCTCACGTTAGAATAGGGCTGGTAATAGGAATATCTTGTGAGGCGGGAGAGGGTGGCGGATTTGTGACGAGGCGTTAATAGCACAGCCATTGCTAGTTATGTTTACATACATGGACATATCCATGTATCCAAACAATTTTCTGAAGCGAGCGCACGAGGGTTAGGACTTAGGAAAAGATCTCTGGTTTCGTGAGGTAGTCATTTCTTGGTGGTCTATCATCTCACTAGTTCAGAGTAGAAACAGGTAAGAGGTCAGCTAGTCATGAATATAAAACATTGTTGATCAGGCCTGGTGAAATATCCGCACTCGGCTGACCGGGACGATAGAATGATGACTATCTGGGAACAAAATAGAGATTGGCATGTATAACTGATATCACAGACGGTAGAGATGCCCCTTCTCATATAAAAATTGCACTCAACCACACTGAGTATATTTATATCCGTCTGAGCTAGTAAAGGTACAGACCGACCCCAAGCGAGTACTTTGAACTCAGGAGGGTATAGCGTTCCTCAACGGTTGTTTTTTTTAAGACTCCACTAAGCAATATTCATCAGGAACATATGAAATACCAAAATGTGGTGTGATGTCTTCATTTACTTTTCAACAGGTGATCGGATTTTTTACTTAATGTGACTGCAACGTCCGTCAGACCAGCATTCAGCTATTCCCACAAGCTATTAACAACAATTGTACAACGGTCATCCTATGTTTGTTTCTGTTTGTGCGTGATTGAGGAAGTTTGGGTGTGTGTGTGTATGGGAGGAAAGGGCGGAGAGGAGGAAGGGGAAAGGTAACTGAGAAAGTTCCAGTGAAGAAGCTATAAATGTAATGGTCAAGTGTGAGAGAACGCATTACGAGTTCAAGATAGTTAGGAATGCGTGATAGTGCAGAGAGAGTTGTTTTAAAATGTTGCTAATATATAAATATTTTATCATATATATTTGTGATGCATATACGTTGGAATTAGCCTCAGTGACCCACGAAAAACACTGATTTTAATTGAATTGACTTGTCTGTATCTTACCTCTCTTCCCCCCAAAACTTGGATTACCATAATTTATATAAACTAAATACTGTATTAGAAATTTATGACACTACACGTGTGTAAATTTGATCTTGTCTTACGTATATCTTTACTATATGATTCTCGGTCGTCGCTGTCCTTTCCAAGAAGGTGCATTTCAATTTTCAAACAACAAACAGCACACATTCAGTGGTGTGTAAGCAAATGTCTCCTATATTTCATGATGGACCGGGAGGATGATGTCTGGGCATTAAAAGGACAGCGTGGTCTAATTAAGTACCAAGCAGACTTACTATTTTTAATATCTTCACATCCATCTCCCGTTTGCACGATTTTAACCTCAACCCCATTTCCAACAACTGTCCTTTTCCAAGTTTTCTTTATCATCTATCATGTAGCCTTAAATAACCTAACTCCTCCCCACCCCATCACCTCCATTTTCCCATCTAACAGTGCTTGCTTCTGGCAATTAAGTCTACGAATCTAAAATATAGACTTTTACGGTAGTTCATATGTTTATCTAAGTGGAACGTTGCTGAGAGTGGATTTCTTGCAAACAAAGGCAAACATAAAAAAAAATGTCCTGACCTCAACCAGGTCGCCGAAGAAGTCCTACTTAATCTTATGATGAGTCTGCAGGATATCCATGCTAGCGGTTTTCAAACTGTGACATTCCTGTATTCATACAATTTGAGAAGTAACGCAGAAATAAGGCAGTGATGTCCTGTCAGCTGTCAGCTAGAAGACATATTATCGACAAGAAAAGCATCACTGAAAAATGCATCATTGCTATATGGAAAAGTGTGTAGATCCGTTTTTTTATCACAATGAAGCTAGGCCTCCTTTGTAAGTTGATCAGTATGTACAATCATTACGTTAGTTACGCACTGCGGTAACCACGAGAAACTCCCAAAACATTAGTAATGTTCACTGTAGGTAACGCAGCACGTTAATTAACGTATGGATTATGCATACGGCCACAGGTTCAGCGTTGGTAGGGGGGTAAAGTTAATAGCAGTGCTCTCAAACGACCCCGGAGCAATAGGAGAACATTGCGATGTTGCTACCATGGAATCGTCGAGGTAAAGTTTACGTTGTGGTGTTATCCTAAAGCTAGACCACAGATAGTTGTTCAAGTGCTTTCCTTCCTTCTGGAAATAATACTGGAAATAATTACTAGCCCCGGCTAGCAATGGCTCTTCATCTGTAAGACAGAATGGCTTCCATTAATAAAGGCATTTTATCCCTCCCATTTTACTCATTTCAGTAAGCACCTAATAATTCATTAAAGTCTAGAAACCGTTGTATCGCTTTGGTTTTATAAAGTTTGACCAAATATGTCGACTGATTTCAAGTGACTCTCTCTTTGTCTAGCCTTTCTTTATTTCCGGTCATGTGATTTTGCTGTAAGAAGTGTAACATCTGCACTTGAGACATTTTATTAATAGACCGTTCTTGACTGATACCGTTGTTAATTAGTCCACTGTAGTTCACTTCCGGTTTACGGAAGCTAAAAGTGTGATTACGTCATTAAACCTCGCCTCCGACAGTACAAAATGCATCGGCCAATAAAAGTAAATGTAGCAGATCATATCAGCCAATCACATTCCTTTGACAACTGAAAGTAGAAAGCGGGGGTAATGATTGCTGGCATTGTGACTTGCAATGCCCGGATGACTGTGCATACCATAATAATTGAGAGTGTTCTGTTACGAAGTTAGCTCTGTAAAGCAAAACCTGCCCCTACTGGTTGTGAAGCCTATGTTACGAGTAAATTGTGATGCTGATAGATGGAGCGTGTCCTGAAATGCACTTATCTTCCTACTATGCTTATGTCCGTTGCCTTCCTTCAGTGCAGCAGTTCCTGCCATGAGTGAGCCATAGACTTTGGCCTCATTATTACAAAGATAGGTCAGTCCACTCTTTGTCACCTCACGACTTGAGAGTGTGCTTGTCGAGATAACGGGATAAAATCTTTAATTACGTACTTTGCACATTTTGTAGGTCGCCAATTTTCATTTTTCAAAACTTCCTTCCCTCCTTCTTCACCCTTCCTCCTCCAGTTCCCTGTCCTCTCACCCCACTGATTCTCTTGTGAGTGAAGAACAGGTTTTTTTTTTTTTTTTTGTATTGCGATAAAAGCTTTGCCATTCATAAGTGGAGACATAAATATAATATATTAAAAGGTGGGGTGGCGATATGTTCTCCTGCCTTTCCCTTTTCCCTCCCCCNCCCACCCTTGCTTTATTGTCCAATAATTTTTATATGCTTTTATTTATTTCTTTTTATCATCAGCCAGTGCTGTGTATGCCAAGATTTCACAAGCTATTACGCAGAGATCTGCGACTTTCTTTGTGGCCAGTAGTGATCGCAAAGGCTCCAACCCATGGAGAACTGTTGGCACCAAATACGTTTTGTGACAGGTGACGTTAAGCTAAAGTTACCCCATCCTGTCTAAACCATCTAAAGGCAACCGTGGCCAACAAACAGTCTTTGACACCGCCTTAATTCAGATGTGCTGTTATATCTCAAATACTAGGCGGTTTTATGTTAATTTGAATTAATTGTAGCGTTCGGAAGATCAGTAAACTACCGATATGCAAACTTTATATGCAATACGAAAAGATTTACTCGTGAAATTAGGACAAAATAGTGCTCCAGTTTGAAGAGTGCGATTGAATTCAAGTTAGTGAAGAGTCCTATCGTGCCTTTTCTCATCGTTTATACCTCTGGCGGGTCTTTTAGAAGGCACTGCATTTATGTACACGCGTTTTAAACAATGCAGTGTAATTCCCCCTGTAAATCTTTCATCCCTCACATATCCACGGCGTCAGTGGAGATCGTTATATTATCAGTCTCATTTCATTCATAACGTTGTGCGTTACTTCTCTGAATATTATGGTCGAGAGATCACACGCAATAGAGCATGAGAGTGTGAAAAAAAATCCCGACTCTTGACTGGAATCTTCAAATCGCATGCTTTAACCCTCTAGTGCCCAGCCCTAAACACAATGGCATAAAAAGTCCGAGCTCCAGTTTTTGGATCACTTCTGGATCCACTATGCTGGAACAAGCATCAAAATGATGATAATAATAATAATAATAATAATAATGCGGTTTATAAGTCTCATATCCAGGCTAATGCCCGCTCATGCGACTTCACACTATTATGGTGGGGTGATGATCTTGGTTTGCTTTTTCTTTGTTCCACGAAATGTATCAGATCTGATACGCTGGGCACTAGAGGGTTAAGTTAGTATAGGAGCGACTCACAAAACTGTTAGGCCATCTTGCTATCATGCTATCTGAGCTTAAGGTTGATTTCGTTCCTGGCTTGTTGCTACTTGTCATGAGTGAACAGCTATGTATGAAAACGCAAAGAATACAGTGAAGACATGAACTGACTTGTGCTGTAACCTTAAAAGTTTGCCCGTTGCTCGAGATAAAAAAAAATTAAAAAAGGAGACCAGAGGCATGACGGGGCACTTCACTAATTTGAATTCAATCGTAGGTTCAGACCGGAGTGCATGACTGGACACTTCACTAATTTGAATTCAATCGTACGATTCAGACCGGAGTGCTATGCTATGTTTTTGACTCGTTTAACAAGCAATGCACTTCCTACTGTACAAAAACTTCGCAAACTTCTATTTTACTCTTCCTCCAAATGTTGCGGTAAAAAGGGTTCGTATAAAAACCTCTTAGTATATTAAAAATAAAAGCAACTCTATCAGAGTAGGGGCAGTGACCACTGCCAGTTGTAGGCGGAGTTTGTTTTCCAAGAGTTACGATCGGATGGCGCAGTTTAATATTTTGACAGGCCAGCAAAATAAGAGAACACCAGCTGCCTTCTCATATCATTAACGTTACAGATAATCATATTCCTCTCTGACCTCAGAACCACTCCTTATCGTCTAGCGCCACGTGCCACGGTCCCGCCCCACTGGTCCATATCTAATCCTGGCTTGGTTTTTTTTTTTTTTTCAAGATGAGTGACAGACAGTGATGACAGTGACCCACTTGGCTATCAGCTGGCAAAGAGTTCTTACATCCTCAGCCACAACATATGCTTAGATCCCGACAATTTGTAACATTCCATGGCCTTGTTCATCGAGAGTACACATGACACTGACGTCATGTCTGAGCAAGATTCGGATCTGGGTGGGAGTCCTAATCCAGCGATGCCTAATACCGGTTCCTCAGTCAAAACCGGTTCCTTGCACAGAAACGTTTCCTTGCCTTAGCCTATTCAGATTCGTTTCCGTTTAGCTGTCATGCGCTAGACGAATCTAATCATGATGCGAGTGAGAGTCAGACCAGGAATCTGACTCGGAATCGATACCTATATGCCCTTTCAAGGTCGCTAGTTCGAGCCCCGAGTGCCAGCTAGGGCTCTAAAGAATGGCCAGTGGAAATCCAAAGTGTCTGGGCGAATCCACNCACCCCCTCCCCTCGCCTCCTCTGGCTTCTCTGCCATAGACCAGGAATCGGATTCGAATCTGGATTCGTGAGTACCATGTAGTTTCGTTCTCGGATTCTAGAACAGGCGATCCTAAGTGAAAGCCTTGACGTTGTCTGAGAGGAATAACGCAGACAGAGCTCTGTTGACTTCCGACTGTGGTTAGACATAATGAAACCGATTACCATTGTCGATTGTACATAACTGATGTATGAGGAGAGGAAGGGAACATGATTTCTCAGCTTCTTGTGGTTAAGAGGTAAAGAGGCTCCAAAGTCTGAAACAAAACAAAACAAAAAAAACAAATTTAAGTAAAAGCGCAATAAAGCTCAAGGGATTTTGTATCCCAGTGGATTATGCTATTCAGACACCTATATTTAGAGCAATGTTAATACAATGACTAATGGAAGAGATAGTAGGGGACTGAAGAGGGCACCTCAAATGTCTTTTCATTTCCGAATCCGTTTCTGCTCTCAGATGTATTTAGTGCTTGACGGTCACACTTTGTTATTACTTAAGTAAAATATGGCGATGGTGGGAAGGGGGTGGAGGGGAGGCGTGAAGGCGAAGGGTAGAGGACTAAGTTAGATGTCGTCGTGTCTACAGCACTGCAAATTAGGATGAAATGCACGTATGTGGACACTGGTCTTAAAAGCAAAATAAGCACTTTTAAGCAATCTGAAGCCCACATGATAAGTATTTTTTTCTTGTTTACTTTCGACACACATTAGATCCTCTATTTCATGGGACTAATTATCTGTGTTCGGCCAACACGGTGACCCGTTTGTAACACAGATAAAGAACTCCGTGAAATAAACTGCAATAATAATAATAATATGCTGACCGTACTTTTTGCCGGGCATTCAACAAGAGGCCGACATTCTGATAGCAGTGTCCTTATCGTCTTGCTCTAATTTCTAATACCGGAAGGAGAGGCAGTTTTTTGTTTTGGGGGGTTGTTTTTTTTTCTTTGCTGCATCTTTGGTGATTGAGAGGAGCCGGTGAGACAGATCTTACTCAGCATTCTTGTCACAGAAACTATGGATGATGTTGTTAGTGGTAACTCCTTTATCTTCTTCCCTTTGCACTCTTACAATTGTTCAGATCTTCAAGATCATTCTGAAACGCGCGACATTTTGGGTCATTCGCCCCAAATGGTTTTGTTAGCGTCAATATTATATGTAACATGTGGCACTGGAAATGTGTGGCAAAATTGTGGTGGGAGGGGGTGGTGGAGNNNNTGGAGGGGGGAGGGGAGGAAGGGGGTATCCGGTTAACGAAAGGGTCTCAGATTTGACAAGACAAATAGCGAGGAAGGATCACTGATATGTGGTTCTTAAGCAAAAGGGGACTTGTGGCCCTATTATGCATTAAATCTAGGAAAATCTAGAGCAAGAGTATGAGTATCCATAGAAATTATAAATACCTGTTATTTTTTATAAAGTTTCTTAATGCACCTTCGTTTTCTGTCATGATTATGAAATCATGGCATGCTGATAAGTCTAACATATTGTCACTTCTTTCGCTGCTTCCCTCGCCACTTATAGTTTCCCGGCGAATCGGTATAAATCAGATTTTTGCGGCTAACTTAACAGTTGGCAAGTCAATGGTGGTGGACAGTATCGTTTATGAGTATCGATACTTAGGAATTTCAAACGGGTACCGAAAGTTTCGGACGTATCGAACGTATCTGAAAGTATAGAAAAGTATCGCAAATTCTGGAAGTAATGAAAAGCCTAATCTTACGAAGTATCAGAGTCAGTATAGAATTATACACTGGATTCTTTGAGCTCGAAGGCTGAGTGTCGCAATACTTACAAATTCAGATATCGGTCCACCACAAGACAGAAGGCTCAGACGGTATGAGGACATTCTGATATTGAATACTTCGTTGGTACTGATGAGTGTGTACAGTCATTTCTGTACAAGAAGATATTAATATTTAGTGGCAAGCCGTAAGACGTGTGTTTAAGGACAGATCTGAGTGTGTGGAACAGATTCATGGATCTATGAGTTTTAAATGTCTTTAAGCTCGAGTTTTGGGGACTTTGGGAATTGCATGGGAAAACCTCCTGTCACTTCAAGCAAACACCGTCATCTCGGGACTGAATAAAATGGCAGTTGAAAAAGGTTTTTTAACCTCATAAAAGAGGATGAAAGAAGAGTTCACATGACACCAATAATAAGTCGATAGAGTCAAAAAGCCATGTAGGCCACCTTATGACTGGCACAAGACGTTTCTGTTTTTATTAGATCTGACTGGCTCATCTGTCTCGTAGTGGCTGCATCGCTTATGTCACCGGCATATCCTTATATCATGTGCGATGTATAAGGACACCCCATGCTATCGTGGTTCTTTGCAGATATGTAATCACATTAACCCTCTAGTGCCCACTGGTCCATATTTGGCAACCCAACTTCAAGGGTCCAGTATGGAGTGGTCCAAATATGGCACGGATATTTCAGTGCCCGGAGGTCCAAATCTGAGCCAAAATTTTTCAAAACCAATGTTTTATATGTATTTTGGGTGGCATTTGAAGTGTGTGTATGTGAATTTTAAGAATTTTCCTACTAGTATTTCTATGCCTGGGCACTAGAGGGTTAAAAAAAAAAAATTAAGAACAGGGCTACAATTCCTCTCCGTCCCAAGGAGAATGAGGTATCGTATCCTGGAAATGCTACAATCCTACATGATCACTCCGCGCTCTCTCTCTCTCTTTCTCTCTCTCCCTCTCTCTTCTCTCCCTCTCTTTCTCTCTCCTTTCTCTCTTTCCTTTTCTTTGTCTTTCACTTCTTCCCTCTCTTTCCCTCTCTCCCCGCTCCCCTCTTCACGGCTCACGCACCTCCGCCGCTTATGGAAGACAAGCGAGGCAAGACAATAAACAACATTATTTTAAGTGTTATGCGATGTTTTCACAGAGTGCCGTCTATCGTTGGCCCCATAATACAACATTAGCTGCTAACAAGGAGAAAAAAAAACCGCGATAAAACCCTCTGAATCTCCTATCGCCTTACCGATGACAACTTCTAAACCCTGGCAATTTTGCATGGCAAGGGAGACAAACGCACTTTCCCAAATAAAACTGGTTATCTTCCTTAGATAAGCTCGTGTAATTAAGCTGTTTACTAGCGCTCTATCGTCTCGTTCTGTCATAGCCCCCCNTTTGTTCCCTAGATCTCGTGGTTTTATTTTTTCTTGGTATCACTGATATGAAGTTCCAGCTATCTCACTATTAGACCAGTATATATATTACTTCAGGCAACGTTATTCATAAACCTCATTGAAGGACATGCGCATAAAAGAGTTTTTTGTTTTGTTTTGTTTTGTTTTGTTTTGTTTTGTTTTGTTTTGTTTTGCAATTGGGAACACGGGAATGTAGACTGAGAGAATGCCTTCTTATGAAAAAAATGTAATTTTGCTCATTCCAATACAGCGCACGACAGGTAGGCTGATAGTTTATCTCATGCTATTTTTTCCGAAATTCACGGGTTAATCATTTCATAATGTATGGAGACTTGGCAGATCGCTAGCTTATTGTCCTTCCGAACGTTACAGTAAAGAAAATTGATAGAAAAATGCAAAGTATTTGAAATATGAAAGCAAATCCATCTGAGTCGAGACAGTGTCCATGGCCATTATGTGGGCGGGGCTTTGCCTTCCGACGATAACTATTGGATGACACAGCTTTCATGAATGGTGCTGCAATCAAAATATTATCTTCTTACGCATGTACGAGAAGGGGCAGACCAGTGTCCGTATGCATGATCCATACGTTAGTTAACGTATTGCGTTAACCACACAGTGGACACTATTAAAGTTTTGCGAGTTTCCCGTGGTTACCGCATTGCGTTAACTAAAGTAAGGATTATGCATATGGTCAGTGGAATGAATATAAAGACACACATCTGATTTTGGGTTGTGACAGAGCCTTTATTGAGTGTACGAGTCTCTATGATAGTGTGAGTCCACTTCTGTATGTGATGGTTAACATACTGGTGTGGAACGGATTCGTCATCCCATAAATCTATCTCTTTTTTCATTAATATTGAGACGATGTAGAGATCTGTTTTCTTGTCATACTAAAATGATTTCAAGAGCAATAGAACCAGTTGTAACTACTGCAAAACCAAATGATAACCGAAGTAAAAGGGGATAAAAGAGGGAAAATTCTGGATGGCCAAGCAATTTGGATGAGTGCACATATCATTGGAGAAAGATAAAGGTGGATAACTGACAGATAAAAGCGGAGGTCTGTAATCGCCCGGCTCTTTTTAGCACAGTCATAAATCAGAGCCTGCGTCAAGTCAGACCCTATTCACCTCGGAAAATACCTAAGGATAAATCTGCCGTTAACAAGAATCGAACCCGAACGCTTTTGCACCAAGAGACAAGCACTTTACCTTTCGGCCACCCTGCTGGCACAAAGTCAAAGCACAATTTGGAGTTAATTGAGAGCTTGAGCATTAACGATGAGATCTCTGATCATCGTAAGAATGACGTTAACTCTGCAAGCTGAACGCCACAAAGGGTGCATTCAGCACCTACACAATAATGTAATTCTTACGATGGAAGAGATCCATCATTAATGAACAAGCTCTCCAATATAAAACTCTTTTAATATTAAAAGTCCGTATCCAAGTCTGTTGATGTGTGACATAAACGACCTTTTAAGTGAGAAAAATAAACTAACAGTGACGTCACTGTAAACGTGATGACACTGTACTTTAGCAATGAAGCGACTAGAGAATTTTCAAGTTTACATAATGCACAACGCTAGAAGAATAGATTTTTTTTCCCTTTGTGTGTGTGTGTGTGTGTGTGTGAAATATATCAGCTGTAATTTTCTTTAACCTTGGGTTGGCATATTTTCACATTCAGTCTAGATCTGTTTTGTCATTCCAATTATTTTTTTAAAATGGCAAACTCTTGTAATGCGTGATGTAGATCTGAAAATCAATACTTTATTTCAAAGGACAGCAAGAGATGAACTTTCTTCCATTTTCACATTCATTCAAGTTGAAATATCTGAAATTGCCTGACTGGCCTTCTCTTCTAATCCGATTTGATAATCCACCTCCATCTGCAGATTCTTACCGTCTTTCTTTGGAAAGCCATCAGGCTCAAGGCGCGCGATGGATTCCCAGCTTATATTGATCTGTTACATGAAAATAAATCACACAATTTAATTATATACAGCTTCCGATGTGGGAGGCATGTGATCGTGTATTAAATAATCTTAATCTGTGACATGCTCTTTATTGTATCCTTAATATTATTATTATTATTACTAGCTGAGGTGTCCTGCTCGCCGGGGGAGGGGGGAGGGGCTGGGAATGAGGGTGACATTGGGAAGGCCAGACTTCCAATAAACGTTCATGGTGTATTACATTAAAAAAAAAAGAAGAAAAAACAGAAGTATTGATCACATATAGCTTTAGATTTAGAAGGCATGTGATTATGTATTGAATAACTTTAATCTCTGACAGATTCATCATCGCACTATTACTATTATATTTATTAATAGCTCAGGTGTCCTAGCGNCAATAAACTTACATGATGTGTTACATACTAAGCTTTAGATTTAAGAGTTATGTGACCGTATGTTAAATAATTTTAATCTTTGACGTTCCTCATCGTACCATTCCTATAGTATTGTTATTACTAGCCAAAATGTCCTGATGCTGCTCGGGAAGGAAGCTAGGGAGGGAAGTGGCATGACAGGGAGGCCACCAGACTTACAATGAACACTTTTATGCCTGGTCCCCACCCCTTCTGCAGTGCGATAAACGACAAAATGCTTAATAACTTTCCTCCCTATAATTCTTGATAATCTTGTGAATTCCATCGTCATTCCTTTTGGATGTGCATAATATTTGCACATCGCACCGGAGTAGAATAATATGGCCAAGAGTACTGTTTATGCACGGTCATTTCGTAGGGCAAAACACTGCTAACTGCACTGCAGGCCACTTCTTCAATAGGACTTGCATTATTTCTCCCCACACTACTTGCACGCCACTCTGGTTTAGTGCGCCTTATGGCACATCTTGAACAGAAAATGACTCGAGTGGTGAATTGCTTCTGATAACTTCCTAACCTCTCGTTCCTAGATTCAAGACACAGAAGGGTTTTCCTGAAACTCGTGGTTTCCAGAGGGCTTAAATGTGGCCCACGGTATATATTATTATGTTACTGTCTCTTCCTCTCTGTTTTGGGATATCTTGCAAAAACAGAGGAGAGGTACTTGAATCAGCGTCAATTTGTACACCGACTACATTAGCCAGCCTCTGATTTTGTGCTTTGTTTATCAGATTCTATTCACCTTTTTCATCATCTTCATCATCTCTGTCAACGTAATAATCGTCAGAATCACTTATACCATACCGTGCAGTCGTCCAGGGTTGTACAACGAGATCCCACAAACTCGAACAAGTCCAGAGAACCAGCTCTATAATAAAGTTCATTAGAAAATACAGTGCGTCACATTAGGGCATCAGTTGGTTTCTCGAGTAAATGAGATCTGAAATTGTGAAGCCCCTCTGCATCTGTTTAAAGGCATTATTTACAAATAGAATGCATTTTCAAGAATCAATTATACAGTCAACTCCGTTTAATGGCAACTCTTTAAGAACTGGGGAAAAACATTGCGGTTAAAAAACAATCCGCAATTAACCAGTGACTTGTACATACAGTTATGGCATATTGTTAAACAGAAGATGTTGTGATTAAGCAGAAGTTGCAATTACCCGGATTACGATTGATTTGAGTCGACTGTAATATATTTTCTCTTACAAAAATCTCTTAACAACTTAATCCGCATGCTCCTCACCAATACAGATACAATACAGTGGATTTTTACAATACAATAAGGATAGCTCCTTACCAGTACAGCAGATTTTTTTCAACTTCTAATCATCTAAATCTGTATTGTCCAAGAGACCAAACAGATCTAATACTCTCTGCTCCGCGTCTTCACAGTCCTATTAATATGACAGTTTACTGTATTTTCTCTATATACATTACTGGGGAATCTCAACTTCTTTTAATCACGTTGTCCTCTATGCTTCCGAGGAGTGCCAAATTAAGCAGAATCGACTGTGTAATATATATAATCACCCTTCTTCCTCTACTTTGCACGAAAGGAGAGAACTTTACTTAAGCTACGTTAAACGGTGTTAAATTATCGCATGGATGTGGGCGGAGGCAGCTACGTCCACCAATTTACGGTTTTAATCAGTGTGGGCGATAAATCGTGTACCGAGGTTTAGTGCGCAGTGAACTGCAGTGTGTAAGTTGTGTGAGCAGTGAAGGGTGAAGACGAGAGCGTGACAGAGTGAGTGACTGGGACGGCATATGTATCATGTAATATGTGTGAGAGTGTGTGAGTCTGTGTCTGTTAATATAATTATGTATAATCGTGTGCATCACTGTAACAAAGAAAAATTTCCCCACGGGGATAAATATCTTATCTTATCTTATCTTATCTTATCTTATCTTTTGCCAGTGCGGATCACGACACAAATTTTCGCTTACCAAGATAAACTGTGACAAACATGAGACAAAATTAATGAAATGTGATTGTAGGGCAAAAAAAAAAAAATTAATGAAGAGACCATTTAAGGTGTGACTTTATGTTTCAGATATGAACACGTTTCGATTAATTTTGTTTTGGATCACTCGTGTTTTTAAGTAACATGGACAATATGTGACACAATTTTTTTGAGGCATTATCTGATATTTTCGTTCAGAATAGCACGCCGTTGAAGCTTGCGGGTACAATATTGTTTTCATCACTAACAGTAGGAAATAGCAGTCGCTACCAGTTCTCAAACGATCACCTTTCCTTCGTAATCAATATT
Organism: Ellobium chinense; assembly: GCA_033807755.1. NCBI lineage: Eukaryota > Metazoa > Mollusca > Gastropoda > Ellobiida > Ellobiidae > Ellobium > Ellobium chinense. The sequence continues at coordinate 720,148 of JAWQUT010000094.1, forward strand.
ATCACCAACGTCATAGCCAACAATATCCTCGATATGGTGGGGGATAGATAGAGGGCATGTGAAAAATTATCTAGATTCGAAACTTTCTAGGTTCGAAGCCAGTTATTACTGCAGATTTCACGTGGGCATTTTTTTTAAGGTGTTCAGGACACCCTCTAGTCAACGGTCTCACAAGGGGAGGGGGCAGGGGGGGGGGTGGTTCAAGTGTCGTCCTCCAGTCTGATATAGCTATAGTTGTGCTGAAAAGGGGTGTTAAAACCTGTCACAAACAAACAAAGCCAAATTGTCAGTTGCTGAATCTGAGGACCTCCTCTTATCAGCAACCCATCTCCTCCCCCCCCCCTCCTTTCCAGGAAGCGGTCACNCTCTCTCTCTCTCTCTCTCTCTCTCTCTCTCTCTCTCGCTCTCTCTCTCTCTGGCTGTCTATCTCTGCTCGTTGCAATGAAGCCTTTCATGTCTATGTGGAGGGAATAAAACAGTTGGTGCTCCCCATATCCATCCTTCCAAAAGGAATTTTAGATTCTCTCTCCGCTTTCTTTTTCCTCTCTTCTCATACTCTCTCTCTCTCTCTCTCTCTCTCTCTCTCTCTCTCGCTCTCTCTTTCTCTTTCTCTCTCAATCTCTCTCTCCCTCTTTCTATCTCACCCTCTCTCCCCTCTCTCTCTTTCTCTCTGTTGATTTCTTTGAGACTGTGCTATATCCTACAATCAGCCTGAAAAGATTGATTCTAAGTGTTTGCTCGGGCAGCCTGGCTGTCTCCAATACTTCACAGAGTCATCTTGGATGGCTAGAGAGAGAGAGAGCTGAGTGAAGCCTGCCTCCAATTTCACCAGTGTATTTGAGCCAATCAAAATACATTCTGCTCGACTGCAATAATTTTGTTTACTCTCATTTTTTGCTTTCAGTAAACTGATATAAATGTCTAGAACAAGTAGCGCCTTCAAATCGCCCCACGTCCTTTTGTATGCAGCTTTGCCCATGCTCCCATGAAATTGCGATTAGGCAGAGTAGTTGATTGTATGGCAAGGGCTACTTTTCTATCTTAGCATGTTTTCTTAGATCAGTTAAATCCATTTGAATACTAGATCTGTACCAATAGTTATGAAAACTCCGTCGGCAGTCAGCATTCAGAAATAACTGAATTCTTACATGCCACCTAAAAAGCATGCCGCGTGAAGCTACGCATGCTATTGTCGCAAACGGTCGCACATAACTTCCAGCATCTGAAATAATTTTTTCCTAAAATCAACATTCATAACAGAAAAAAGTGCACCGTTAGGCACTTTGCGGCGCAAGTTTGCATTCAAAATGTACTGAGTTAAAAAACGGCAGTGCACATCGCAGTAATACACTATAATCTACAGTAGAAGACTAGTCTACCTCCTTACTGTACTTCACAACATCCGTTTTGCACTTTCTGGGAAGTTTCTAGCAAGAATAACGCAGAATCAAACTCAAACAGCAATTTATTTCTCATTATTCTTATAGCTTAAATTAATGCTTGGAACATGCTACTGATTTCTGTCTTTCTACGATCACATTACATGAACTCGTCTCATGCCCACCACTGTATATAGCTTGGTACGCAGCTCATCTGAGACAATTAATCGGTGTCGAATTCTAATCCTCTGTGTTTTTTTATCGGCACTGGGAAAGACGTCACTGATTGTGAGGTCTGGCTAAGACATGATACACGATTTATCGCCCACACTAATTAAAATCACGCATCGTTGCCTCCCTGCCCCCCCCCCCNNNNCCCACCCATTCCCCCCTCCAGGAAACCTGCATGTACCCACATTATTTGTAATTCAGCACCTGGGCTGCGTTTGTTTGATTGCTGTAGCGTCGCGAAAGAGCACGCCACGCTTCTGACTTAGACGAGGAAGTATCGGCCTCTAGAAAAGCCAAGATGGCTGAGACAAATGCGAAAGGAAATAGACAATAATCATATAATGCACCCATTTGCGAGTGGTATTTGCTATACTTAAATCTTTGCCTCATTCATTAGCAAACAAACCATCATTGATTCCTGCCACACCCTCTTCCGAGAAAAGGATGTGGCAAAGATATTCCACTAACAAATTTTAATCCGTAGATGATTACCACCATGCTGCTAGGCTTCCTCTTCCGATGATGGCAAAAGACGTCACATTGCTAACAGTTTTTTTTACTAAGCACCCCCCCCCCCCCAAAAAAAAAANCCCCCCCCCCCAAAAAAAAAGGACGACCCCTTTCAGACACCACAGAGACAAAAAAAAAACCCAAATAAACCCGCAGTCCTGACGTGGCACTTGAGCATGGTTCTCTCACTGACCCAGGTTATTTAAGATCAGCATAAGGAATTGGATGTAGCAAAAATAATTAGTTCTGATCATATCGCACAGGAATTACAAGCCTGCACTTAAGCAGACAGGTCCTATGTACTTGTATTTCGGACGATGATCACATACCACAAATGTGTCTAAATCTGCCCCATTGGAGTGAAGTTTTCACTAATAGGCCTGCTCGGGGTAAAACAGGTGAAGAGGGATATGATATAACATCTCACGAATTTTAATTTACTCGCAGGCTTTACAATCGCTCGCTACTTTTACTGAATTTCACAATGAAAGGAATTAATTCAATTCAATTAATAGGAACTCTGCAGATCACTAATTTACTGTCCATCCGAACATTACATGAAAGATAGTTAGCATAGAATATCATATTATGGTTGAAATAATCAAAGTACATCGGGGCAATCTTCATGGCCATTTGTAGATGGCGCACAATGACATCACATAGAGGATGAGTGCTTCCGTTGAATTTTTAAGCTTTGAGACTATATTAGACTTTCCTTCCTTCTCTCTGACAACAGCCATAATCGGAATAGATAAATTATACTGATGGAAGAAAAGAATCATATCTGATTACTAAGCATTTTACAGCTATTTAGCGCTTAAAGTCCCACTACATAATGCACATGAATAAGAGTTTATGCATCTTGTTAATCAAATATAGAGGTTTATTTGTAGCTGGGAACCAACAAGTGTGACTCACGACAGTAAACATCTCTGAAGTAATGAACAGTCTTACTCGACTTTTGGATCGTGTGAGCTTACGACTTCTTTCAACCTTGAGACATGTTCACGTTTCGTTTTAATGATTATTAGAACAAAAAAAATCATTAAAACTTTTATTACGTTAAACACGATTTTAAGTTCTTCTTTATATATTAGACTACATACTGTATTTGGGTATTCACTTAAGTTTAATACTTTAACTGTAAACTGCGACTTCAGGTATGAAGATGGCAATAACACCTAGCCTAAAAATATACACTTTTAAATAGTCCCTATAAAATCAGAAAATTGGCCATGGGAAGGGGGGGAGGGTTGGATTTTAATTTCAAAGGCTTAGATATGTGCAAATATATGTGTAGACTCAGAATAGGTGAGGTTTAGTCACTCAAGTATAAAATTTGTGGTTGTAGCTAGGTGGGTAAGGTTACCCTGTTTACTGAGTGAAACGGCCTAAAATATTAGGTTGTCTGCTTCACTGCCTAAGTTCTCAAAATCTAACTGGTTCAGGTGCATTTTTCTTTGTGTCAAAATTTGGAGGAAGAGCTAAACAACATATTTGGAAAGTAGTTTGAAACGGCACCCCAGGATAGGTTAATGAGAGGTGTAAAACCTAATATAGCCAACAGTGAAAAATACATTGGCATCTTCATTCCTGTATATAATTTTACATCCTCTCTCAAGAAAGTAGTTTTTAAAAAAGGCATGTATTTCTTAAGGAACTAAGGGACTTTAAGGGTTAAACAAGGGGGAAAAAATTAAACAAGTTTCTTCATGAATGACCGATGCCTTCATGGTTTCCTCTGCGATCCGGAATACTCATTTAACTAAGTTACCGGCCGAGTGTCTCTCATGTCTCTAGTCTATCCAAGCCACCTCTTCATCAGAACATCTCTTGCCCTGCGCGCGGTGCCAGACTCCTCAGCGCTGCGGGGCTAGTGAAAGAGGCAAATTACCACCAACTCGCATAATAAATACGCCACATGTAGGCGCAATGGGTTAAAAATCTGTGGGGTGTTTTCTTTAACTCATTCACTTAGCTCGACACCTTAGGAAGCGTCTTAATAATAGAAGAACTTAATAAAAAAAGAGTTAGACAGACCAGCAAGGACGCTCTTTAGTTGATCAAGTTGTAACGCTCCCTCAGGATAGGAAGACTCCTCTTGTAATTTCAAAAAAAATTGTGAAAAAAAAATTTTTGCTGTAAAAGATTCGGAATAGCTGAGTTTGCCTCTTGCACTGTCATTTAATACAAATTCATCCGGAAGTAAGGTAATGCAAGCCTGCAGGTTTAAGGAAACCCTAGGGTATTGAATTTCTCATCATGTAAAATCGTTTATAAGATTTCTGGTTTCTGCATTTTTCTGTACGTTTCCATCTGGTTTCACTAATAGACAAGGCACGACGTCCGAAAATTGAATGTTCTGATTAAATCCGGTTTTTCTTTCATTTTGTTTCGTTTCCAGTGTTTTCCGTATTTTAAAGCTGTCGCTCACGATGATGATGATGCTTGACAACACCCTTCGTGGGCGTTGTTTTTTTTTTTGCCCATTCGTCACTGATTCACCACATGACGTGGGAAATAGATGAATATCTAATTCATACCAATCCTTTGCAAGAGTAATCAAAGACCCTCTGTTTCAAGAAAAATTTATATATTTCTTTCTCCAACTACAGCTCAGAAGCACCACACCACCCTGTGGGTTACATGTCCAAGTATTTTTTTTAAAAAAAAAACTTTTTTGAAAATAGACATTCATTAATTTTTGTGAACATGTTTACCATGTGTTGAAATGAATGCTGCCCCTCTTGATCAGCGTGGAAGATACGCTGCTATCAAGACAATACGCTTTACATGCCGAATGAATGAAGAAATTGTACAGCCTGTAAACGTGACTCGAACTAAGACGATGGACAAATACCATAACTACAGTTTCTGATGTTTGAGGTAGGTTTTATAAGCTTGCAAACTCTACGCATTATTCTTGATTATTCTCCATCTTCTAATTTCTTCGTTTCCTTCATTGTTTTTTTTGGCCATCTTTTCTTTTCTTAGTCAACTTTCCATCGTTCTCTCTCTTCCTCATATTTGTCTTGCTTCTTCTTGATTTACGTGTCTAGCGTGTGACTTGATCTGTCAACTGAGAGCTTGTGCATCAGCTATGGGATCTGTTACCATCGTATGAGTTACATTAACTCTGTATGTTGAAAGCTCCAACGTGTACATTCAGCACCAAGTGC
>JAWQUT010000094.1:729891-744196 GCA_033807755.1 Ellobium chinense
ATATAAAATTAATTGTTTTCTCTCTATATGTATATAGAGAGTCCTGGTTTGCAAAAGCTCGAATCTAAAGTAGATAATTATACAGGGCTATGACCGTACATCCGGAAGTTTAATATCCCAGTTCCTCTTATATTGGTTAATAGCTTATCCAGCCTCTCTTCTACACGGGCCAAGGTGGTTTTGCCGGAAGTAATGATAAAGGGGCATGAGTAGATTACATTTCAGCGCGGTCGTAATTTTTAATTATATTACTTTCGAGCGCCAATCCTGCCAATACATTTGAGCGCCTATTGATAATATCTGCATACAACCTGGGACGATTTATACACTCGAGTTTTTCCGTGGTACACTTGTTTGTTTTCTTGAGGATTATTGATTCCGTGGCGAATTCGTTTGCACTCAAAAGGATCGCATATGTACGATGCATGGCATTACCGTGACAACTCAGTGCGTGCTCTTGTACATTCTGCGATCACTGCTCACGTTTTTTGTGCGTTTTTATATGTTATATTATCATTTAAGATTCTATTTGATTAGGCGCAGCAAAGTAAAGCTAACATACAAAATCTCACGCAAACAGAGGATAAAGTTGTCTAAGCGCGGACGGCTATTCTGTACTTTCAGGAGAGACAAAATATTAACGAACCAAGATATGTGGGCCAGTATGGGAAAACCGGGCGGAAGACACAAACAGCATGGTGGAGAAATAGGCAAATTTTAGTTCGTAGGTGAACTTTCCTGATTTTTGTATATTGACAGGCTTTATCCATTTTCCAGTCTATGGGTGAGGTCATCTGCACGAGCTCAACCGACAAATAAGATTTTTATTAATTTTGTGAAAACACCCGACTCCCTGACCCGTGAGAATTACATTAACTCTGCATGTTAAACGCTATTTAGGATGCATTCAGCACCAACACACTTATGCAATTCTTACAATGGTAAGAGATCCCATCGTCAATGATCAAGCTCTCAAATATTCTTTTGGAAAACCCGCAACGCCAATATCGTTTCGGAAGTCAGAAGTTGGACGTTGTGTCCACATCCTTCCGGGAATTATGTTGAGCTACAAGGGTATTCTGTTGAATGGTGCCTGTTCTCAACTGAACTTAGATAGCATTCAGACTTGGTGACTTCGGTTGTCAGACGATAGACTACACTATTCCATAACAGCGCATCCTATAGATGAAAGCTGATGCCAGATTAGAGCTTAGTCAGTGAAAGCTTTTAAAACGTTATTCGCACGGTTGATTAGGGCGTCTGGATCGGTACACTGACCTTTGAGAAGACGTTAAAAGGATGACTCTTGAAACACTTCTAGACTAAACTTGCCTCTGGATTTTAGTCGTCTCTGCATAATTTCAAGCAGTAGGTCAGTTTAATTATCTGAGTAAGTTAATATAGGAGATTATGCCATGTTATCGTCAGTTAAAGAATCTCTTTGAGCTTACATGCCAGCATTTGCCTCTACGATTTAACGAGATATCTGATTTTCCTCTATTTTTTTATTCATGTGCTTTGCCCCTTCACATTAGTTGCCAGTAGATGAACATGCGATGCCTGTTCCAATTTTTTAAATTCTATTTTCGCAAGAATTAAAAGGATGTTTCCGAGGGTATGACTTATCTATATTAATAAAACTCTTCAGCCAAATTTGTGTCACAGATTTCTTGAGAACTACGTAACGTAAAAACATGCGGTTTTCACCTAAATTCGTAGAAAAATCCACAAAAGGTAACTATACACACCAGTCCTCTTTATTTTTTGTTACCCTTTTTTTTAAAAAAAAAGAATGTGTATAGCAACGAAACACAATCTCCGATAGATCTTTTCAATCCGCCCGATTCGTCAATCGCCCAACTTTTTCACGGAGTCTAATGCATTCGTCTATGATGCCTTTTGGTGCGCTAGGTATTCTTTCGCCGCAGGTGCGTTGCCTGCCTGCCCATTTGTAAAATGGGGTGTTAGTCTTGTAATTATCATGTTTGGGAATTATGGTCTAGGCGGCTTGCTTAGGCAAGTCGGAAGAAAAAAATGTGTTTACAAAACGGACCAGCAAAGTTGCCAAATAATCCTGTTATGTTGCTCGTTTATCAGGAGAAGTAACATTTTCAGCAAAGAATTACCTGTTCATAAATTATTGAGTTGAATGGCAAGTGAACTTTGAAACTTTGAAGTCCGGGTTGGTTAATGGGTGGGCGAAAAGAAGGAGTGTGTTTGCGTATATATACAGTTTATTTATCTAGGCATAAGCCAACCACATACAATGTAATGTTACATCAATACAAAGGAACAAATGATGAGGAAGGAAAATATATATATATACACATATATATATTATATAGACATATACATATACATATATTATGTAACAGACAGACAGACAAATAGATAGATAGATAGATAGATAGATAGATAGATAGATAGATAGATAGATAGATAGATAGATAGATAGAGAGAGAGAGAGAGAGAGAGAGAGAGAGAGAGAATTTATTTCCAATTTGTTTATGTAAAATATTCCACACATTATACCATATCAGGAAATTGTAAAATGGCATCGCAGGTAATAAGCTGATACAGTGCGTCTACAGATAGTCAGTGATTAGTAGTTTGTAAAGTAAATTATAAAAACAACAATGGATCAAAGTACAATATCAACTTCTCTCAATATAATCATATTTTAATTGTTCTTGTTCTATGACTTTAAACTAGTATAGTGACTAGCGTCTCAATTATTAGGTTCATACATACTCTGCTTATTCTATTATTACCAATTTAGGTCCTAACTTTATACTAGCTTATTGAAAACCATTGTGATATCATTACTGTGGAACCTAAGAGTGGTTGACTGAAGAAGTGAAAGAAGAAGGATCTCCTCTGATCTGGGGAGATATGAACTTTGGCGCTCCCTCTCCTCTCTTTCTGTCTTTCTCTTTTTCCCTTCTCTCTCTCTCTCTCTCTCTCTCTCTCTCTCTCTCTCTCTCTCGCTCTTTCCCTCTCTCCCTTCTCGACTTTGAAATTACGTCTGCCACCCCTGGTCCATCTACTTCACAGAAGATTGGATGGGGTGCAAAAATGGGGGTAGATGACATTTCTCTCTACAAAATTAAAAAAAAAAAAATCAGTCATAAGACGTGAACAAAGAGCCACGAACCAAAAAGCCAAGAGCCCGCTAAGATGGCGGAGCCAAGAGCCAAAGAGAGACTGAGTCAGTGTTTGACCTTATAATGTAATAACAGACCTACTAGGAGAGCCCCCAGTGGGGAAATTACTGTGGTTCCAATAATCCCTTCAGCTACAAGTGAAGCCCGATAAGATACCATCGGTCATAGTTACTCATTTATCTGTCCTCTTTGATAAACAGAGACATAAAACTGTAAATTGTACTTCCCCTAAAGACTAGTATTCTGATCTACTGTGTGAACAGTACCATGTAAATATTAAAGACTGTACTGTATTCATACCAAATACTCTGACCTTTGAGCTAAGCAAACTGTCTTAATCATTAACAAATGTCTTCATCAAGTTGGACTCATAAATCTTTGCGCCAGTTGTCTAGATCAGCAAATCAGATAACGTCATGTTAAAATTAGTCAACCTATATTTGTTTTGTAACAGTATTTCAGTAATCTGTCTCACATCGCAGCCTTGACTTGTCATTAGTTTTTCTACAGCTATATTTCCTTCTTCAATATCTCCTGAGCTTTCACGCTGCAAACACAGCAAACCACCGCCCACATCCTGTAATCACGAATCGTCTCCTATTACACAACCAGCCTCTGTTTTACGCCTGTGATCACCGCTTTGGCTTATCACCACTACCCTTGCGTTACGGCGCCTTACGGACGCAGGGGTATGGACGTGGCAAGAATCCTCTTCACTCACTTTGACTTACGAGCTGTTAATGGACGAGCTGTGGCCACGGATCTGAATTAGCTCCGCCGTGGTAACAAGCCGTGCAGATAAAACTTGTGTGCAAAGTATTCATTTGCATGAATCTTATCCTCATTGCCGTAAGTTGTCGTACTTAACTCTGTAAGACGTGGTGTCTTTCTGATTAATCCTGGCCTCCGGGAATTTTCGGAAACAGGGCGTTTATAACCGGCAGCTTGATGGAAATGGATGTGGCAGAGCGGTTCTCAGTCTCTTGTATCATGACCTCAATAACTGACACATCATATTCCCGGGAGACCTCACAACTGACCGAATGCACGTCTACATGGGAAGAGGTATGATTTCATCTCTAAAATAATATACCTATTACAGAGAGTATACTATACAGAGGAACCTCAAGAACTCAAATTCCAGAGGATCAGCCCATAATTTGTAGTTTGCAGAAGTTCTGGTTTGTTAATAAAAGTTCATATAAATATTGAACGACTCGCCACAAGTGATTAGCCTACGACGAGTGCGTGCATTTCTCAAGTAATGGAGGTTGGAGCTAGCGAGTCTATACATTTTTTTTTTAACTAGTGCATTTACCCGTTGAACGAACAGACAGAAACATTTGCAACAATAGGTAGAAAAGAAAAAGTTAGATCTGTTATGCAGCCATCGCACCATGAACATCATCATAATATAGCATAATACGGTAAATACGCTAGTTTGTGTGCTCGCTCCCGCACACTGTGCCTGGCCAGCCAATGAGAGAACCGGGTCATTAAAACTGGCCACTGAGACAGCTGGGGAAAGCTACCTGTCGAATCACGCAGCTGTGGCGTTCAAAATTATCAAAACGGGAGAGCTCATTTCAAATTAATGTTGCTTTCATTCCGTTGAATTATTTTTTTTACTTCTAACTCGTGATCCAGTCATACGTTCAACACCCAAAAGGCACAACTGCGAATAACAACACGTCTTTTGTGAATTTTTGACTGTATTTTGTGGTTTCGTCGCAGCGTTCTTGATGTCACAAATTTGAGCTTGTGATTTCTTTTTTTTTTTTCTATTATATAGACGTTATGGAGGTCCCTCCGCAAAGCTGATAATATTTGGGGGTCACGATTCTCGATATTTGAGAACCGCCGATGAAGTCGACATGAGCCCAGAGAAAGGTGCTAAATCAGGCGGGTCGTGGTAATAAAGTAATGCACTCTTGTACAAGATGAGCGTGATCCCTATGATTACACCACGTGACCCCATTACGCTTTTTCTGCTCCTGGAGATTTCTGGGATCCGTTTTGACGCGACACTGCAAGAGTAACGTAAAGCAAAGGTCGGGGCTTGCTGCCTTTTTCGTTCTGGACGTCAGTTTTCGGTTCCTTGCTATCGACACTGGATAACAGCTCTAGGCCATCTTAAAAGCACACGCTCACATATTTATTACAGGCATGAAAGAGAAGCAGTTAAACTCTCTGCTCCTTCTTACCACCCCAATCTCCTCCCCCTCCTCCCTCTCCACCCCTTACCCCCCTCCACGTCATCTCAGACAGAATCATTCCTCTTCAGTGGCCATAATATAAGATGAATATAATTTAGGCTGAGGATTTTATATTTTCCATCGGCCAGAATTCTAGTCAAATGACCTGGAGAGGCAGTTTGAGCAATCATACGTGAATTGACGTATTAGAGTAAACTGACACACACAGAATCAATTTATAAAGACTTTTCTCATAGTTTCTGATGCTGGTCTCCCGCAAAACTGCAACGGCAATATGTGTTCTCGCTTTTCCAATTTATTTTGTATCTCTTGATAACAAGTTAATCTTGGTCCGGGCCAAAGAGACAGAGCAGCGTTGTATTACGGGAAGACACAAAGAAGTTTTATTAACCGTCCACACAAGAAGCATTAGCCTTTCGGTTATTGCTTGCACTTCTGGTGTGAACTTACAGCAGAGTGTGTTTCTTTGCTTTAGGCAGCTACAGCGTTTGGATCTATCAGTTTAAGATGCAGAACGCCCAGAACGGTATGCCCGTTATTCTAGAAGTCATTTCATTTCTGGACAGACCGATAGCATCGGACACGTGGGCGTCATGATCCAAAGGTTGCCGAGCCCCTCTAGAGTGTCAGGAAGTCAAAGGGCCGAATCACTCGTCAGACAGGGGTATCTTCCTGTGAAGATCTTCAGTTGCTATGCTCTCCCAGTAAGAGAGTTTCCTGTGTCTACCGGTGTTTCATTCTGAAGAACTGTGTTTTTCTAACTGACAGTAATCGCATACTGTGTTGACTTAAAATAACGACGTAAAGTACGCAAAAGAAAAACTCGGCCATATAGGCCTACCAATCTAGGAGCACCTCTAATTTAAAGTCTTGACACAAAATTGCAGCTATGATTGACCAATGAGTCGGATAAAGGGAGTGGAAACAGAAAACGTGATCCTTAAAAAGACAAAGAAAAGAACGTACCTATGATATAGCTTAGCATTTTTGTTTGGTTTTGTTTCTTTTGGTTGTTGAGACGGGCAAGCTAATTGTAGCGTGTGAAAGGATAAGCTTAAAATGATTGGGATGTTGTTTTGTCTGATGTTTGTTCAAGATATCAATAATGCTCTTCTCATGTCGCTGAAACGCTCTTTGTTTGAAGCCGGAAGTAACGTTCTTTATTATTCTGATCGGATTCTGGTGGTTTTCGTCGCGGTTGCTCTAGTTGTTGTCGTTGTTGCCTCTGATGATGGCCAGGCTGACGTCATAAACAGATTATCAAGCATAAATGTCATGATCAGCCGAAAGAGGGTTGTAATGCATCATGTCTGTGTTGATATTATTACTAAGATCTAATATCATGGGAGACGGATTGCTCTGCTTAAAACTTTGTATGTGTGTGTGTGTGTATGTGTGTGTGTGTGTGTGTGTGTGTATGTGTGTGTGTGTGTGTGTGTGTGTGTGTGTGTGTGTGTGTGTGTGTGTGTGTGTGTGTGTGTGCGCGCGCGCGCGCGTGAAACGTGTTTTAAAGCCTCGAGCTGTGGTGAAGATCTCCAAACTTTCTCCAGAACAGGCTTGCATGTTAGTGTATATTGGTAAGGGTGCAGAAAGAATAAACTATGGGATAAAATGACGTTAATACAGTGGTAATATGAAAATTGCTTGTATTTCTGGTTTCCAAGTATTACTTCCTCATGCGACTTCACGCTCTCATTTTCTCTATCGAGCCAGATTACTTGATGACATAATCAACACTTGAGAGGGAATTATACAAATGAAGTTACCGGTTTCCAGGCCCTGACCAATGACATTCGGACAATAGTTTTCATTGCCTACAGCCAAGTACTCATTTTGCAAACGGGTCCGATGAAGGAAATATGAATAGAATGCTTTCAAAATGATGTAGGCCTATTCATTAAAGATTTACATTATTACAGTTATGAAGAGCATTACAGGATAAATCAGTAGCCACAAAGTCATGCCACACGTCTGAGATTTCGCCCCACGACCCTGAATTCATCTCACCTCTCCCAGAATCTTTTTTCTGCTTGTTTTTTTTTTTTCTTGACTTTCTTTATATCCTTTCTGAATACCTGGGTTCCAGCTAGTGTCTCTCTCTTTCCCTCGTTTCTTTATCTTTCTGTTTCTCTCTTTGTCTCTTAATCGCTTTTTCCATGTTTTGCCTGCTTTCCTCGTCCATGTTTCGCTTATCCTCCCTTCTCGCTTCCAGTGTCACACTCTCTCTTCCTCTCTCAATCGCTTTTGCCATGTCTTGTCTGCTTCTCTCTCCATGTTTCGCTGGTCCTCTCCTCACTCTCTCCCTCTCTCTCTCTCTCTCTCTCTCTCTCTCTCTCTCTCTCTCTCTCTTTCTCTCACTCACTATCTTCCTTTCAAGTCATTCTCTGCCCTTTAGTAATGCGTGCCTGATCTCTTCCGCTAAGAATGCATCAATGTCAGATGGTAAATTGACTTCAATTCTTCTTTCGCTTACGTTGATTATCTTCAGCATTTTGCGCCGTCGTTTTTCGTTGTTGTTTTCAATTCTCCGTGACCCATTTATCATAGCCTTGTCTTATCTCAATCCGCTGTATCATCGACCGATAATCTTTTATCACCGCGGCTCTTCCTACCCCATCCCCCCCCCCCCCCCCCCCCCCCCCCNCCCCCTACGCCCCCTTCCCAAAATAAAAAACCCACACAATGCAAAAAAGACCAAGGACGTGAAAATCTCAATTGAAGAGAAAATGCCTGATGTTTTTTTTAACCCTGAAGAGTGTGCATCCATCACAGCTACTTAACACAAGTGAATGTCATTGATACATTTAACATAACCGAGTAGAGGAAGTCGAAAGTTATAAAGAAGTGCCAGCTGTTGACATAAATTTAACCCTTGACAGACTGTTTATTTTCTCTTTAGGAAGGGTTTTTTTTTTTTTTTTACATTGTGTCAGATAAATGTTATGACTTCAAGGACAAAGTAATATTTTGGGTTTTTTTTTATTATTTTTATGTCTGTAGACGTACAGGTAGGTGTACGCAGGTAAGTAAGCTGGCAGACAGAGAAACAGACATTCCAAAACACATTTTAAAAAATCATTTTAAAAAAAATAAAGGAACAGAAAACTTTTTGAAAGAAAATAATGAAAGGGGAGAAAGTATCACCTCTTGGAAATAAAACTGTCGTAAGTCCTTAAAATCACTTTTATATGATGTGTATTGTTCTATGTGTTTGTTTTATGAATGAGATGTATAACATTTTATGACATTGTAAACCAATTTTTTCCTACGGGGTAAATAAAAATAAATAAACTGTCATAATGTTTAATGTCATTACTTTCGGTGGGCGATGTGAAATACGCCTCAGATATGTTGATGGGTCTCAAAGCTGATGGCAAAAAGGACTAGAGATGAGGATTAAATGCTGCTCATTTTACCACTATCCGATGCTGAAAACCTAGGATTATGGAGCAGTCTGGCTGAATGGTTGCGGCGTTAAACTCAAGACTGAAAGGTCATAGGCTCGATTCCCGACCACGGTTGTGTCGTAAGTTCCTTGGGAAAGCATTTTATATTCACCTTTCCTCAGCTCACCCGTCTGTGAAATAGATACCTGGCTAAAGACTGAAAAATATTGTCAAAACGCTGTCATAAGCGCCTTAGAATGGCACTGGCACTGTTTTCTCCCCAGGGAGTTGAGAGAGTCTAGAGTAATCTGGCGTGCTCGGGGTAATAATAGTGTGAATTCACGTGAGCGGCCATTAGCGAGGATACAAGACTTATAAACTGCATTATTATTATTATTACTAATTTTATTATAATAACTATTATTATTATTATTATTATTATTATTACCCAAGACTATGTTTGAGTTAGGACTTATGGTTAAGAATGAGGTTAGGAGGAAAAAGGTTCTCTAGATATTGTCCACGTACTCTCCCACCGGTGTTTTTTTTTTCTTTAAACTCTCCTAACACTAATCCGAGTACAGGATAGGTGTGTCCCAAGATTTTAGCGAGGTGATCTAGAACCACTGAAAAAAAGTTTGTGATCAGCAAATGAACAGTTGCAATGAACCGTTCAACTGACGAAATCAATAAATGGTCAGATCAGGGCAGAAATGTTAATGAATCGCGACACGAAAATAGGTTCCGAACTCAATGTCTGCAACGTGATACTCGCACTCTAGTCTAGCCTCGCTGGATTGGGGAAATGGGATATGAATAAATATTTATGGATTTCTTCAATCAAGTCAGCCTTTCACAAATCCGAAAGTTTCAGACATTCGTTCAAGATGAGATTTGCCAATAGATGTATCTTGTCGTTCGAGCTGTAGTCTTCCTAGAAACAAGCTTCTTTTCGCATTAAAACGCACAAAGAAGATTGAGGGGGAGAGCTGCCTACAAAATCCCTTACTTACCTGATCTCCAGATACACATATGACTCTGCGCGTTACGATTTTTTTTTCAGTTGTTGGAAGGTACCATGAGTGACTTCCGACGAGAATTCTAGAAAATAAAAGGCGTGACAGATGTACAGAAATATAGATGTCTTAGTCTACCGAGTTTTCGCAGAGGAAAAACGTACGATGTCATAAACACAAACCAATAAGACATCAGCATAGAGATAAATTTGTATTTCTTATTATATGTTTAAATCAATAATTTGATTACGAACACTCTAGAGACATGATTTGTCATGGTTCGTATACGAAACAAATTAATCCATAAAAAATTTACAAAACAAACTGACGCCAATGACTCTCGATCAAGGTTTCGTTTACTCGTTCTCTCATTTTACCCACTGACGATTTGGTTGAAATCCCGCTTTTTTTTTCAAAGACGCTGCTAATTTTTTTTAAAATCCTAATAAAAAGTAGTAGGTTGTTGCTGACGGCTAAAATCAAGGTTTTTTTCCCCCATTGTAGTCATCATAAGTCGGAAATATGGATGTTTGAATGCCAAAACTGTGGTGAGCTTCAGTACGCTCATGACGCCATTTATGATCTTTCTATACAGACAATCTGTGTCAAATAAGAGTTCCTGTTAGTCCTCACCACCTGAAATCCCATGGACTCCAAAAACATAAAACTTCGCAACGTCGATGTTGTCCTCTAATCTCGGGTTCCTTTATTGTTGTTGTTGTTGTTGTTGTTGTTGTTGTTGTTGTTGTTGTTGTTGCTGTTGTTGTTTTTTAAGTGTATTCACAAAATCAAAATTATCGAAGGGCTCCCTATTGTTCCAGTTCTTGAGCCCCTCCCTCTTCCCTCCCCCCCTCCCCAACAACTTGTTCTTCAAGATTCTGTAATGCATACATCCTACCGCTACGCTATAATAAGACTTTACCATTTCCTCCCCTGGCGTGAGTATGAGCTCTACAGAGTGCCCTACATAATCAAACGCTATATTAGACAAAATCAATACGGTTGTGGAGTAACTTTTCTTTTTTTCGAGTGTGCTTAAGTGCGGGTAAACGTTAGTTGAAAATTAATTATACTGTTTTTAAACACAAGACCTCGTCAAGGTCATCAGCACTGAGTATCGGCCGTGTATGCACATAAATTTTATCAGGTGCGAAAACGAGTCCACCCTTGCACGTGGCGTAAGTTAGTCAGCCTTGTGAGAAATTACTTAGACAAATACGTCAAATATAGTCTAGTGTTTATCTCGGAGAACTGATTTAGATATTTCTGCCTTGTATTTATATTACATCTCTTCCTGCCTCAGTAGAGTAGCGACGGATCCTGCAAGTGCAGACCGGTTAATGGCAGTGTTCTTTTGTATCGTGTGTGTTGACTTATAACGTGATATTCCACAACTCCGGGAAAGAGCAAATTTTGATATCATATTATTCAAAATGTGAGTCTGGTTCTGGGGTGCGTGTTTCGCTGCTCCACGTTAGCCGCGGTGGGGAAGTGTGCGCAGCCTCTAGATGTTAGTTAGGAAGTTGGAATCTTTTGCGTACACCGGAAATGAGAATACGGCAACATGGCGACCACCATCTACGATTTCAAATTTGTCAGTGGAACTTTTCATCAACGGCTTTGTGCCGGAGGAGGATCTGGTAATCACCAACACTAATATGTATACTAATAAATGAGGCAAAGATATAAATATAGCACACGCCACTGTCAAGTCAGCGCATTCTTTTCTAGCTCTTCCGCATCAGTTGCAAGCATCTTGCTTCGAATTCTCATGGGACCGCCTACAGAACAAAAGTACCGCCCCTTTCTTGCACCCGCAGGGACCAGACAACCGTAGTCTTGATGATAGTTTTCGAATTTTAAGGACAAGTTCAAAAGTTTCCGCAAGCAGCAGTGTTGTGAAAGTAGGTCTCTTCTTGCCAGTTAAATGGCTGCACACCATCCAGTTCTTCTCCCAGTTCCTATAATTGGGAGTTTGCACATTAACAAAGGATCTCTTACCGTCGTAAAAATTACATCTCCAGTGTGGAATACATTGTTATACTTAAACACGAATGATAAAAGAGGGAAATTCTTAAGAACATTAATGAGATCTCTAAATATCGTAAGAATTACATTAGTGCATCGGTGCTGAATACACCCTTAGTAGCATTCAGCATGCAGAGTTAACCTAATTTTTTTTGGTTGGTAAGAGATCCCATCGTCAATGTGAAAATTCTCAAATGTGGAATGCAACGTTATAGTTATAGCTAAACACGGACGATAAAGGAGGAAAACTCATAAATCATTGTCAAGTCAGATTAGTTCAATGTCACAGTTCCGTATTGTTCACGAGTGCACAGAAGCCACGAAAAATCATCCTTCTTTTGATGACGTGCCTTTTCAAAGCTTCTGCAGCGACAAGTGGCATGCAGTCTGCTTCAGTTAGGCATGAAAGAGATAGGAATATGCAAGTGTTCGTTTTGTGGTAAATAAACTTATCCGGAAATAAACTCTGTTCTTGCAGAGTCCTGCATGGAGTGTTATTTGTGCAGAATGCCTTTTCATAAATCGCTCTTGCTTTCTGGATTGACTCTGCACAAGTTGTAGTCGTTGCAAGATAAGTATATTATTATACTGCTATAACGAATAAGAGTAGTATTTCAATAAAAATAATGTACTGTCCTCTCTATGAACTCTTATTTTCACGTCAATGAAATGCTTGTCGTAAGGGGATGTCAACACGGGGTGTTTGGCTTATCAGGCTTACTGGCTGGAGATCACAGGTTTAGGGAAGAGTACATCCCTGAACCTTCACAGACCTGCGTGGGCTGCAAGTCAGCGTTTATTCTGTCATTTGGCTGTGTATTTTTTGCAAAACAAGTGCCAATTATTTCTACTGGAATCAACAATGAGATCATTATAGCTATGTGCTCGTTAGGGAGTCCACTCTTTGCTCGGAGATCATCCATTTTGTAGTAAACAGGCCTGCAACTTCCCAAGACCTACTCGGTTTGCATATGTATGATGCAATTTAGCTGACCATCCTTGTGTACTTTTTGCATTACAAATACCAATTATTTCTCCCGTGGAATCAACATCGGTCCCTTCTTGATCATCATGGCCTTGCCCTCGTATGAGAGCCCTCCCTTCGCCGGAGATTTCGATTCTGTAGTAATCAGGCCACTAACTTCTTACGATCTATGCGAGCTGCAAGTGTTTAGGCTCGCTTTTAGCTAACCATCCTTGTGCACTTTTTACATTACGAGTGACAGATTAGTTCTCCCGTGGAATCAGCAACGGTTTTCTCCCTGATCATCACCTCGTTAGAGAGCCCATGACCCGGAAGTCATCCACTTTGTGTCCACTTCCCAAGAACTACGAGGGGTGTAAGAGTTTATGCTGTCTTTTAGCTAACCATCCGTGTGTACTTTTTACATTTTGAGTACCGATTATTTCCCCCGTGGAATCAGCAAAGGTTCTTCCCTAACATTATGACCTTGTCCTCATTTGAAAGCCCATAACCCGGAAATCATCCAGACAGTCCTCTTCCCAAAACCTACGAGGGTTGTAAAGGGTTTATGCTGCCCTTGAGCTGATCACTCTGCATAACAGTAGTACTAGACTGGATCATTACTGTGAAATCAGCGAGGGGTTTTGACTTGATCGGTGTTTTCGTGCGCTTGTAAGGACACCCAGTGAAGAGGATTATCAGCATGACTGTGCGCTGTAGAGGCTTTAGAACATTTGCACTCGCGCTCACTCTAAAGTGCAAAAAGACAGTACAGATTACAAAGAAAACAGAAGAAAGAGGTGCTGGACATTGTTCCCATTGCAAAGTGATGAATTGTATCGGCTCTGTGGAGTGATGTAGAACACTTTGTAATGAGACATCTGACCTATATAATGCCAGCTTCTACTGTGATTTGAGCTGCGGATGTCCATACCAAAATAATGATCTCAGTAAAAGGCGATGATATTTTTTTTTATTTGAGGTAATTATTCATTATGAAGATGTGAGTTTAACATCTGGTATTGGAGCACACACAGAGAAGAGAATCTCTGCACTTTAAGAATGATCAATACTGGCATATCCTTTCCCCCTTCCACAGCTCGTTTAGATTAACGACTGACTGACAGATCATAAAGTAACATTTTTTGTTCATTTTCAATAAATTATCAAGATAGAATAGCTCATACCGCCACCGATTTTTTGAGAAAACCCATTTCACATGCAATTTCCTCCCACGACAAATGAATGTCAGGAAACGTGATAAAAACATCAAAATTTTCCATTAAACTGGTTTGAGAACTGCTCAGTTTCTTTTTTTTTTTTAAGTTTGTATGTGAATGAGCATGAAATCCATGTGTGGGTATATGGGTATATGTATATATATATGAAAGAGGTTTTCTGTAGAGGGGTAATGACTGGAATCAAGCAAAAATGAATCAGAGCGGTCAAGCGCTGAGTGCAGCAGAATATGAAGTGTTTTGGTTTCTGTGTATGTATTTTTCACATGATTCACAGGGGTGTATTATTCTGA
>JAWQUT010000094.1:748892-751392 GCA_033807755.1 Ellobium chinense
CCAGAGCCGCGAAGTATGATGGCTCGTGTACTAACCAGAGCATGTAACTTTGTAACAAAACACACACACACACACACACACATACACACATACACACACACACACACACACACACACACACACACAACACACACACACACACACACACACACACACACACACACACACACACACACACACACACACAGAAAACGTAGACATGCTGGGAAAGGGCATGTGAGATAAGGAGAAAAAAATATAGGGGTGTCAAGAAATGTTAGGGCAACAAAACGAAGGGAGAGGGTAGAAGAACTGACGGCCGTAACTATCGCTAGAGAGTCTTTGTGTGGGGATTTCAGGTTGGTCTTTCATGACCAAAACATTATTTTTCGCAGACGTAATGACATCTATCACTATTTTGAGGCTTGACGACCTTACAGCCCCGGCGACCCTCTAACCTGCCCTCTGGATAGGTATAATTAAGTCCACTTAATCACAACTCTTCGGGAAGACAGA
Organism: Ellobium chinense; assembly: GCA_033807755.1. NCBI lineage: Eukaryota > Metazoa > Mollusca > Gastropoda > Ellobiida > Ellobiidae > Ellobium > Ellobium chinense. The sequence goes on from JAWQUT010000094.1 coordinate 749,388, forward strand.
AACGTTGCAATGTATAAGAGGTGCGTTTATCCAGAAAGAGAAATATTGCATTTGGTATTGTAGAAAATGATGTGATTACATAAAAGTTGCAATTCGCCAAACTGTGACTCTGTGAGGTATTGTTATGGTGATGATTTTACTATTATTAGGGCAGGGGTCATGCTGATCTCGGTGGCTCACATCGATATAAGGAAGATAAAGAAAGGTCGGTGGAGATAATTATGGACCAATCACTAACTAATAATATACAAGAACTATGTCAGCATATTTTAGGAGCATGCACAAACAGATACATAAACACATCAACCGCCAAAGGTAGTTGAACTCAGATTGGTCAGTGACATATAACATTTCGCCAATTTACGGCAGGCAAATGAGGGATATGAGTACCATAATCTCTTATGACATGTACGTGTCTGGATTCTCATAGCATCTGACCATCAAAGCTAGTCTCGTTGGCAAAATGACTGACTTTCATGTGCAGCTCGCTAAGATGTTTATAACATACAATAAACGTCAACGCAGAATTTTGCCTTTGCACTCTGGAGCAAACTAATAGCTAAATACCACAGTCATAACAATTTGTATTTGCTTGCGTAGACCGTGATCAGAGACAGGTAATAACAATATGATTGGTGTAATAATAGGTAACATCGTCCATCTGGCAGAGTGCGGCTTGGCGCGTCAGTGCAACTTTGCAGACAACTTAGTAGGTATGTTGGCATGTCTAACGATCCTTCTTTCCGGTTATTCAGTGCTAGTCACGCGTCCGAGCAAAGTGAGTCATTTAGATCTACCTCTCCTGGGAGTGATGATGAAATAGATGTGAGTAAACGAAACTGTTCGACATTGTCATATTTAGGGGCATTATATTGGCAAGCAAGCACAGGTATGTAGATTCGAATTACGTGTGATATTTTATAATATTAATTTTATTTCTTGCAAAATAAATGTGTTTTATTTTTTCAAAAATGCGGCTTTGGTATGTTCCGCTCTTTATCTCTATCACGAACTATATCGAAAGATTAACATGCAGGTATCAAGTGTCTATTATGATTTCATAATTAACAACGCTTCTTGCGAACATCACAATTAACTAACAGTATGGGTGAATCTTTATGAAGATTTCGAAATATTATGGCATAATACTTTCTTGAGAATAAATGAGACAGTTTAAATAGCATAGCCTTATCCATCATATTTTATTTGTCTACAAACAATCACTGCTAACGGTTTCTTTAGACACGAGACAGATACACGTTTGCGAAATACCAGTGTGAATACGTTGTGAGAATTATACAAAGCAGAAAGCATTAAATCTCTTAGACTGTGTCTTGCAGACCTTAGACATTGTCAGACAAGCCTCCAAACACGGTTCTAAACATTCGTAGTTGTTGGCACTTGTGTGTTTCTTCACTGCAAACAAACAAATAATAGACATTCATCCGCTCTGCAGCGTAATTGTTTTTCATAACACCATACAAAGTTATAGGCTACATGCCATCATAATCCAAACACAAAGCACAGTATACATCATTTATAAATACAAATATCTAAACATAATTAAGTCATTCCTAGTCTCCTCAATGCAACATCCTGATCCTCTCCCGCTTCACCCCTCCTCCCCCATTCCTCACACCCTTTCCAACTTGACAGTTTTATATGGCTGTATCTCGGAGTTCTTGTTGCTATAAAAAAAACATGTCACTTCGCATTTACCTTTAAGGATTCTTTGTATTCCAGTGAAATGTCGTGACTGCCTGTCGTAGTTCTCTGGTTCTCTGTCTGGTTACAGGTCAGTCACATGAAATCGAAAAATCCGTCTGTCTTGATCAACTACGATTAGACAAATTTAACGTCGGACACACAAAAATGGATAGTCGTTAAGCCTGTGTTGAAGTTCATGTAATTTGTGAATCTCTAGGCTTAGCGATGAACTTTGTTATCTTATCCTAACCTTTGATTTTGTCAAACTGCTTTATCAACGACGAAATTTGACGCAGAC